>OU862912.1:21590551-22071995 GCA_917880885.1 Limnephilus marmoratus | reverse complement strand
TTTTAACTCTTGGGCTCGGTCAATAACTTCGGCCCTATGGCACCGATCTAACTGAAATTTTGGATTTTTACAAGAATCTTGCTCTGTACACGAATCAACAAAATTTTTTTAAAAAGAACAAATTTTTAAAAATTGATCGTTTTACGGGTGCTTTGTAACAATACTTGTGGTCGGTCATAACTTCGGCTATATTACACCGAACCGACTGAAATATTGGATTCTTACTAAGAAACATGGTCTGTACGCGAATCGATAAAAAATCTGACAACAGAGAAATTAATGTAAAAATCATCGTTATAATACTTGGTTTCGGTCAATTCAACACTTGGGGTCCGACGTTTTTAACACTTGGGCTCAGTCATAACTTCGGCCATTTGACACCGATCCGACTGAAATTTTGGATTTTTACCAATAATCTCGGTCTGTACACGAATCAACAAAAAATCTTAAAAAATAACAATTTTCAAAAATCGATCGTTTTACGGGCACTTTGTAACAAATTCTTGTGGGTCGGTCATATCTTCGGCTATATTCCACCGAACCGACTGAAATTTTGGATTCTTACTAAGAAACATGGTGTGTACTCGAAACGATAAAAAAATCTGACAACCAAGAAAATTTATGAAAAAATCATCGTTATAATACTTGGTTTCGGTCAATTCAACACTTGGGGTCAGACGTTTTAAATACTTGGGCTCGGTCATAACTTCGGCCATTTGACACCGATCCGACTGAAATTTTGAATTTTTACAAATAATCTTGGTCTGTACACGAATCAACAAAAAATCTTAAAAAAGAACAATTTTTAAAAATTCATCGTATTACGGGCACTTTGTAACAATTCTTGTGGTCTGTCATAACTTCGGCTATATTACACCGAAACCGATTGAAATTTTGGATTCTTACTAAGATACATGGTCTGTACACGAATCGATAAAAAATTCCGCAAAAGAATAATCTTTAAAAAAAATCATCGTTTAACAGTGCCCTTTGTGACAAAACTTAGATCCTATAGCACCGTGACGTCTCAAATTTTTGGATTCTTACTTAGAATCGTGGTCTGTACACGAATCGATAAAAAAAATCTGACAACAGAGAAATTTATGAAAAAATCATCGTTATAATACTTGGGTTCCGTCATTTCAACACTTAGGGTCAGACGTTTTAACTCTTGGGCTCGGTCATAACTTCGGCCATATGGCACCGATCCCACTGAAATTTTGGATTTTTCAAGAATCTTGGTCTGTACACGAATCACAAAAAAAATCTTAAAAAAGAACAATTTTTAAAAATTCATCGTTTTACGGGCGCTTTGTAACAAAACTTGTGGTCGGTCATAACTTCGGCTATATTACTCCGAACCGGCCGAAATTTTGGATTCTTACTTAGAAACATGGTGTGTACTCGAATCGATAAAAAAATCTGACAACCAAGAAATTTTTGAAAAAATCATCGTTATAATACTTGGGTTCGATCATTTCAACACTTGGGGTCAGACGTTTTAACACTTTGGCTCGATCATAACTTCCTCCATTTGGCACCGATCCGACTGAAATTTTGGATTTTTTACCAAGAATCTTGGTCTGTACACGAATCAACAAAAAAATCTTAAAAAGAACAAATTTTTAAAAATTGATCGTTTTTACGGGGCGCTTTGTAACAATAATTGTGGTCGGTCATAACTTCGGCTATATTACACCGAACCGACTGAAATATTGGATTCTTACTAAGAAACATGGTCTGTACACGAATCGATCAAAAATCTGACAACAGAGAAATTAATGAAAAAATCATCGTTATAATACTGGTTTCGGTCAATTCAACACTTGGGGTCAGACGTTTTAACACTTGGGCTCAGTCATAACTTCGGCCATTTGACACCGATCCGACTAAAATTTTGGATTTTTACCAATAATCTCGGTCTGTACACGAATCAACAAAAAATCTTAAAAAATAACAATTTTCAAAAATCGATCGTTTTACGGGCGCTTTGTAACAATACTTGTGGTCGGTCATAACTTCGGCTATATTACACCAACCGACTGAAATATTGGATTCTTACTAAGAAACATGGTCTGGTACACGAATCGAAAATAATCTGACAACAGAGAAATTAATGAAAAAATCATCGTTATAATACTTGGTTTCGGTCAATTCAACACTTGGGGTCAGACGTTTTAACACTTGGGCTCGGTCATAACTTTGGCCATTTGACACCGATCCGACTGAAATTTTGGATTTTTACCATAATCTCGGTCTGTACACGAATCAACAAAAAATCTTAAAAAATAACAATTTTCAAAAATCGATCGTTTTACGGGCACTTTGTAACAATTCTTGTGGTCGGTCATATCTTCGGCTATATTCCACCGAACCGACTGAAATTTTGGATTCTTACTAAGAAACATGGTGTGTACTCGAAACGATAAAAAAATCTGACAATCAAGAAATTTATGAAAAAATCATCGTTATAATACTTGGTTTCGGTCAATTCAACACTTGGGGTCAGACGTTTAAATACTTGGGCTCGGTCATAACTTCGGCCATTTGACACCGATCCGACTGAAATTTTGAATTTTTACAAATAATCTTGGTCTGTACACGAATCAACAAAAAATCTTAAAAAAGAACAATTTTTAAAAATTCATCGTTTTACGGGCACTTTGTAACAATTCTTGTGGTCTGTCATAACTTCGGCTATATTACACGAACGATTGAAATTTTGGATTCTTACTAAGATACATGGTCTGTACACGAATCGATAAAATTCCGCAAAATAATAATCTTTAATAAAATCATCGTTTAACAGTGCCCTTTGTGACAACACTTATATCCTATAACACCGTGACGTCTCAAATTTTGGATTCTTACTTAGAATCGTGGTCTGTACACGAATCGATAAAAAAATCTGACAACAGAGAAATTTATGAAAAAATCATCGTTATAATACTAGGGTTCCGTCATTTCAACACTTAGGGTCAGACGTTTTAACTCTTGGGCTCGGTCATAACTTCGGCCCTATGGCACCGATCCGACTGAAATTTTGGATTTTTACCAAGAATCTTGGTCTGTACACGAATCAACAAAAAATCTTAAAAAAGAACAATTTTTAAAATTGATCGTTTTACGGGCGCTTTGTAACAAAACTTGTGGTCGGTCATAAACTTCGGCTATATTACTCCAAACCGGCCGAAATTTTGGATTCTTACTAAGAAACATGTCTGTACACAAATCAATAAAAAATTCTGCAAAAAGAATAATCTTTAAAAAAATCATCGTTTAACGGTGCCCTTTGTGACAAAACTAAGATCCTATAGCACCGAGACGTCTCAAATTTTGGATTCTTACTTAGAATCGTGGTCTGTTCACGAATCGATAAAAAAAATCTGACAACCAAGAAAATGTATGAAAAAATCATCGTTATTATACTTGGGTTCGGTCGTTTCAACACTTGGTGTCAGACGTTTTAACACTTGGGCTCGGTCATAACTTCGGGCCTATGGCACCGATCAGACTGAAATTTTGGATTTTTACCAATAATCTTGGTCTGTACACGAATCAACAAAAAATCTAAAAAAAAACAATTTTTAAAAATTCATCGTTTTACGGGCACTTTGTAACAATTGTTGTGGTCTGTCATAACCTTCGGCTATATTACACCGATCTGACTGAAATTTTTGATTTTTACCAATAATCTCGGTCTGTACACGAATCAACAAAAAATAACAATTTTCAAAATCGATCGTTTTACGGGCACTTTGTAACAATTCTTGTGGTCGGTCATATCTTCGGCTATATTCCACCGAACCGACTGAAATTATGGATTCTTACTAAGAAACATGGTGTGTACTCGAATCGATAAAAAAATCTGACAACCAAGAAATTTATGAAAAAATCATCGTTATTATACTTGGCTTCGATCATTTCAACACTTGGGGTCAGACGTTTTAACACTTTGGCTCGGTCATAACTTCGGCCATTTGGCACCGATCCGACTGAAATTTTGGATTTTTACCAAGAATCTTTGTCTGTACACGAATCAATAAAAAAATCTTAAAAAAGAACAATTTTTATAAATTGATCGTTTTACGGGGCGCTTTGTAACAATACTTGTGGTCGGTCATAACTTCGGCTATATTACACCGAACCGACTGAAATATTGGATTCTTACTACGAAACATGGTCTGTTCACGAATCGATAAAAAATTCCGCAAAAGAATAATCTTTAAAAAAATCATCGTTTAACGGTGCCCTTTGTGATAAAACTTAGATCCTATAGCACCGAGACGTCTCAAATTTTGGATTCTTACTTAGAATCGTGGTCTGTACACGAATCGATAAAAAAAATCTGACAACAGAGAAATTTATGAAAAAATCATCGTTATAATACTTGGGTTCCGTCATTTCAACACTTAGGGTCAGACGTTTTAACTCTTGGGCTCGGTCATAACTTCGGCCCTATGGCACCGATCTAACTGAAATTTTGGATTTTTACCAAGAATCTTGCTCTGTACACGAATCAACAAAATTTTTTTAAAAAAGAACAAATTTTTAAAAATTGATCGTTTTACGGGTGCTTTGTAACAATACTTGTGGTCGGTCATAACTTCGGCTATATTACACCGAACCGACTGAAATATTGGATTCTTACTAAGAAACATGGTCTGTACGCGAATCGATAAAAAATCTGACAACAGAGAAATTAATGTAAAAATCATCGTTATAATACTTGGTTTCGGTCAATTCAACACTTGGGGTCCGACGTTTTAACACTTGGGCTCAGTCATAACTTCGGCCATTTGACACCGATCCGACTGAAATTTTGGATTTTTACCAATAATCTCGGTCTGTACACGAATCAACAAAAAATCTTAAAAAATAACAATTTTCAAAAATCGATCGTTTTACGGGCACTTTGTAACAATTCTTGTGGTCGGTCATATCTTCGGCTATATTCCACCGAACCGACTGAAATTTTGGATTCTTACTAAGAAACATGGTGTGTACTCGAAACGATAAAAAAATCTGACAACCAAGAAATTTATGAAAAAATCATCGTTATAATACTTGGTTTCGGTCAATTCAACACTTGGGGTCAGACGTTTAAATACTTGGGCTCGGTCATAACTTCGGCCATTTGACACCGATCCGACTGAAATTTTGAATTTTTACAAATAATCTTGGTCTGTACACGAATCAACAAAAAATCTTAAAAAAGAACAATTTTTAAAAATTCATCGTTTTACGGGCACTTTGTAACAATTCTTGTGGTCTGTCATAACTTCGGCTATATTACACCGAACCGATTGAAATTTTGGATTCTTACTAAGATACATGGTCTGTACACGAATCGATAAAAAATTCCGCAAAAGAATAATCTTTAAAAAAAATCATCGTTTAACAGTGCCCTTTGTGACAAAACTTAGATCCTATAGCACCGTGACGTCTCAAATTTTGGATTCTTACTTAGAATCGTGGTCTGTACACGAATCGATAAAAAAAATCTGACAACAGAGAAATTTATGAAAAAATCATCGTTATAATACTTGGGTTCCGTCATTTCAACACTTAGGGTCAGACGTTTTAACTCTTGGGCTCGGTCATAACTTCGGCCATATGGCACCGATCCCACTGAAATTTTGGATTTTTCAAGAATCTTGGTCTGTACACGAATCAACAAAAAAATCTTAAAAAAGAACAATTTTTAAAAATTCATCGTTTTACGGGCGCTTTGTAACAAAACTTGTGGTCGGTCATAACTTCGGCTATATTACTCCAAACCGGCCGAAATTTTGGATTCTTACTAAGAAACATGGTGTGTACTCGAATCGATAAAAAAATCTGACAACCAAGAAATTTTTGAAAAAATCATCGTTATAATACTTGGGTTCGATCATTTCAACACTTGGGGTCAGACGTTTTAACACTTTGGCTCGATCATAACTTCCTCCATTTGGCACCGATCCGACTGAAATTTTGGATTTTTACCAAGAATCTTGGTCTGTACACGAATCAACAAAAAAATCTTAAAAAAGAACAAATTTTTAAAAATTGATCGTTTTACGGGGCGCTTTGTAACAATAATTGTGGTCGGTCATAACTTCGGCTATATTACACCGAACCGACTGAAATATTGGATTCTTACTAAGAAACATGGTCTGTACACGAATCGATCAAAAATCTGACAACAGAGAAATTAATGAAAAAATCATCGTTATAATACTTGGTTTCGGTCAATTCAACACTTGGGGTCAGACGTTTTAACACTTGGGCTCAGTCATAACTTCGGCCATTTGACACCGATCCGACTAAAATTTTGGATTTTTACCAATAATCTCGGTCTGTACACGAATCAACAAAAAATCTTAAAAAATAACAATTTTCAAAAATCGATCGTTTTACGGGCGCTTTGTAACAATACTTGTGGTCGGTCATAACTTCGGCTATATTACACCAACCGACTGAAATATTGGATTCTTACTAAGAAACATGGTCTGTACACGAATCGAAAATAATCTGACAACAGAGAAATTAATGAAAAAATCATCGTTATAATACTTGGTTTCGGTCAATTCAACACTTGGGGTCAGACGTTTTAACACTTGGGCTCGGTCATAACTTTGGCCATTTGACACCGATCCGACTGAAATTTTGGATTTTTACCAATAATCTCGATCTGTACACGAATCAACAAAAAATCTTAAAAAATAACAATTTTCAAAAATCGATCGTTTTACGGGCACTTTGTAACAATTCTTGTGGTCGGTCATATCTTCGGCTATATTCCACCGAACCGACTGAAATTTTGGATTCTTACTAAGAAACATGGTGTGTACTCGAAACGATAAAAAAATCTGACAACCAAGAAATTTATGAAAAAATCATCGTTATAATACTTGGTTTCGGTCAATTCAACACTTGGGGTCAGACGTTTAAATACTTGGGCTCGGTCATAACTTCGGCCATTTGACACCGATCCGACTGAAATTTTGAATTTTTACAAATAATCTTGGTCTGTACACGAATCAACAAAAAATCTTAAAAAAGAACAATTTTTAAAAATTCATCGTTTTACGGGCACTTTGTAACAATTCTTGTGGTCTGTCATAACTTCGGCTATATTACACCGAACCGATTGAAATTTTGGATTCTTACTAAGATACATGGTCTGTACACGAATCGATAAAAAATTCCGCAAAATAATAATCTTTAATAAAATCATCGTTTAACAGTGCCCTTTGTGACAACACTTATATCCTATAACACCGTGACGTCTCAAATTTTGGATTCTTACTTAGAATCGTGGTCTGTACACGAATCGATAAAAAAATCTGACAACAGAGAAATTTATGAAAAAATCATCGTTATAATACTTGGGTTCCGTCATTTCAACACTTAGGGTCAGACGTTTTAACTCTTGGGCTCGGTCATAACTTCGGCCCTATGGCACCGATCCGACTGAAATTTTGGATTTTTACCAAGAATCTTGGTCTGTACACGAATCAACAAAAAATCTTAAAAAAGAACAATTTTTAAAAATTGATCGTTTTACGGGCGCTTTGTAACAAAACTTGTGGTCGGTCATAACTTCGGCTATATTACTCCAAACCGGCCGAAATTTTGGATTCTTACTAAGAAACATGGTCTGTACACAAATCAATAAAAAATTCTGCAACAAGAATAATCTTTAAAAAAATCATCGTTTAACGGTGCCCTTTGTGACAAAACTAAGATCCTATAGCACCGAGACGTCTCAAATTTTGGATTCTTACTTAGAATCGTGGTCTGTTCACGAATCGATAAAAAAAATCTGACAACCAAGAAATGTATGAAAAAATCATCGTTATTATACTTGGGTTCGGTCGTTTCAACACTTGGTGTCAGACGTTTTAACACTTGGGCTCGGTCATAACTTCGGGCCTATGGCACCGATCAGACTGAAATTTTGGATTTTTACCAATAATCTTGGTCTGTACACGAATCAACAAAAAATCTAAAAAAAAACAATTTTTAAAAATTCATCGTTTTACGGGCACTTTGTAACAATTGTTGTGGTCTGTCATAACTTCGGCTATATTACACCGATCTGACTGAAATTTTTGATTTTTACCAATAATCTCGGTCTGTACACGAATCAACAAAAAATAACAATTTTCAAAAATCGATCGTTTTACGGGCACTTTGTAACAATTCTTGTGGTCGGTCATATCTTCGGCTATATTCCACCGAACCGACTGAAATTATGGATTCTTACTAAGAAACATGGTGTGTACTCGAATCGATAAAAAAATCTGACAACCAAGAAATTTATGAAAAAATCATCGTTATTATACTTGGCTTCGATCATTTCAACACTTGGGGTCAGACGTTTTAACACTTTGGCTCGGTCATAACTTCGGCCATTTGGCACCGATCCGACTGAAATTTTGGATTTTTACCAAGAATCTTTGTCTGTACACGAATCAATAAAAAAATCTTAAAAAAGAACAATTTTTATAAATTGATCGTTTTACGGGGCGCTTTGTAACAATACTTGTGGTCGGTCATAACTTCGGCTATATTACACCGAACCGACTGAAATATTGGATTCTTACTACGAAACATGGTCTGTTCACGAATCGATAAAAAATTCCGCAAAAGAATAATCTTTAAAAAATTCATCGTTTAACAGTGCCCTTTGTGATAAAACTTAGATCCTATAGCAACGAGACGTCTCAAATTTTGGATTCTTACTTAGATTCGTGGTCTGTACAAGAATCGATAAAAAAAATCTGACAACAGAGAAATTTATGAAAAAATCATCGTTATAATACTTGGGTTCCGTCATTTCAACACTTAGGGTCAGACGTTTTAACTCTTGGGCTCGGTCATAACTTCGGCCCTATGGCACCGATCTAACTGAAATTTGGATTTTTACCAAGAATCTTGCTCTGTACACGAATCAACAAAAATTTTTTAAAAAAGAACAAATTTTTAAAAATTGATCGTTTTACGGGCGCTTTGTAACAATACTTGTGGTCGGTCATAACTTCGGCTATATTACACCGAACCGACTGAAATATTGGATTCTTACTAAGAAACATGGTCTGTACGCGAATCGATAAAAAATCTGACAACAGAGAAATTAATGTAAAAATCATCGTTATAATACTTGGTTTCGGTCAATTCAACACTTGGGGTCCGACGTTTTAACACTTGGGCTCAGTCATAACTTCGGCCATTTGACACCGATCCGACTGAAATTTTGGATTTTTACCAATAATCTCGGTCTGTACACGAATCAACAAAAAATCTTAAAAAATAACAATTTTCAAAAATCGATCGTTTTACGGGCACTTTGTAACAATTCTTGTGGTCGGTCATATCTTCGGCTATATTCCACCGAACCGACTGAAATTTTGGATTCTTACTAAGAAACATGGTGTGTATTCGAAACGATAAAAAAATCTGACAACCAAGAAATTTATGAAAAAATCATCGTTATAATACTTGGTTTCGGTCAATTCAACACTTGGGGTCAGACGTTTAAATACTTGGGCTCGGTCATTACTTCGGCCATTTGACACCGATCCGACTGAAATTTTGAATTTTTACAAATAATCTTGGTCTGTACACGAATCAACAAAAAATCTTAAAAAAGAACAATTTTTAAAAATTCATCGTTTTACGGGCACTTTGTAACAATTCTTGTGGTCTGTCATAACTTCGGCTATATTACACCGAACCGATTGAAATTTTGGATTCTTACTAAGATACATGGTCTGTACACGAATCGATAAAAAATTCCGCAACAGAATAATCTTTAAAAAAATCATCGTTTAACAGTGCCCTTTGTGACAAAACTTAGATCCTATAGCACCGTGACGTCTCAAATTTTGGATTCTTACTTAGAATCGTGGTCTGTACACGAATCGATTAAAAAAATCTGACAACAGAGAAATTTATGAAAAAATCATCGTTATAATACTTGGGTTCCGTCATTTCAACACTTAGGGTCAGACGTTTTAACTCTTGGGCTCGGTCATAACTTCGGCCATATGGCACCGATCCCACTGAAATTTTGGATTTTTCAAGAATCTTGGTCTGTACACGAATCAACAAAAAAATCTTAAAAAAGAACAATTTTTAAAAATTCATCGTTTTACGGGCGCTTTGTAACAAATCTTGTGGTCGGTCATAACTTCGGCTATATTACTCCAAACCGGCCGAAATTTTGGATTCTTACTAAGAAACATGGTGTGTACTCGAATCGATAAAAAAATCTGACAACCAAGAAATTTTTGAAAAAATCATCGTTATAATACTTGGGTTCGATCATTTCAACACTTGGGGTCAGACGTTTTAACACTTTGGCTCGATCATAACTTCCTCCATTTGGCACCGATCCGACTGAAATTTTGGATTTTTACCAAGAATCTTGGTCTGTACACGAATCAACAAAAAAATCTTAAAATAGAACAAATTTTTAAAAATTGATCGTTTTACGGGCGCTTTGTAACAATACTTGTGGTCGGTCATAACTTCGGCTATATTACACCAACCGACTGAAATATTGGATTCTTACTAAGAAACATGGTCTGTACACGAATCGATCAAAAATCTGACAACAGAGAAATTAATGAAAAAATCATCGTTATAATACTTGGTTTCGGTCAATTCAACACTTTGGGTCAGACGTTTTAACACTTGGGCTCAGTCATAACTTCGGCCATTTGACACCGATCCGACTAAAATTTTGGATTTTTACCAATAATCTCGGTCTGTACACGAATCAACAAAAAATCTTAAAAAATAACAATTTTCAAAAATCGATCGTTTTACGGGCGCTTTGTAACAATACTTGTGGTCGGTCATAACTTCGGCTATATTACACCAACCGACTGAAATATTGGATTCTTACTAAGAAACATGGTCTGTACACGAATCGAAAATAATCTGACAACAGAGAAATTAATGAAAAAATCATCGTTATAATACTTGGTTTCGGTCAATTCAACACTTGGGGTCAGACGTTTTAACACTTGGGCTCGGTCATAACTTTGGCCATTTGACACCGATCCGACTGAAATTTTGGATTTTTTCCAATAATCTCGGTCTGTACACGAATCAACAAAAAATCTTAAAAAAGAACAAATTTTTAAAAATTGATCGTTTTACGGGCGCTTTGTAACAATACTTGTGGTCGGTCATAACTTCGGCTATATTACACCAAACCGACTGAAATATTGGATTCTTACTAAGAAACATGGTCTGTACACGAATCGATCAAAAATCTGACAACAGAGAAATTAATGAAAAAATCATCGTTATAATACTTGGTTTCGGTCAATTCAACACTTGGGGTCAGACGTTTTAACACTTGGGCTCAGTCATAACTTCGGCCATTTGACACCGATCCGACTGAAATTTTTGATTTTTTCCAATAATCTCGGTCTGTACACGAATCAACAAAAATTCTTAAAAAATAACAATTTTCAAAAATCGATCGTTTTACGGGCACTTTGTAACAATTCTTGTGGTCGGTCATATCTTCGGCTATATTCCACCGAACCGACTGAAATTTTGGATTCTTACTAAGAAACATGGTGTGTACTCGATTCGATAAAAAAATCTGACAACCAAGAAATTTTTGAAAAAATCATCGTTATAATACTTGGGTTCGATCATTTCAACACTTGGGGTCAGACGTTTTAACACTTTGGCTCGATCATAACTTCCTCCATTTGGCACCGATCCGACTGAAATTTTGGATTTTTACCAAAAATCTTGGTCTATACACGAATCAACAAAAAATCTTAAAAAATAACAATTTTCAAAAATCGATCGTTTTACGGGCGCTTTGTAACAATACTTGTGGTCGGTCATAACTTCGGCTATATTACACCAACCGACTGAAATATTCGATTCTTACTAAGAAACATGGTCTGTACACGAATCGAAAATAATCTGACAACAGAGAAATTAATGAAAAAATCATCGTTATAATACTTGGTTTCGGTCAATTCAACACTTGGGGTCCGACGTTTTAACACTTGGGCTCAGTCATAACTTCGGCCATTTGACACCGATCCGACTGAAATTTTGGATTTTTACCAATAATCTCGGTCTGTACACGAATCAACAAAAAATCTTAAAAAATAACAATTTTCAAAAATCGATCGTTTTACGGGCACTTTGTAACAATTCTTGTGGTCGGTCATATCTTCGGCTATATTCCACCGAACCGACTGAAATTTTGGATTCTTACTAAGAAACATGGTGTGTACTCGAATCGATAAAAAAATCTGACAACCAAGAAATTTTTGAAAAAATCATCGTTATAATACTTGGGTTCGATCATTTCAACACTTGGGGTCAGACGTTTTAACACTTTGGCTCGATCATAACTTCCTCCATTTGGCACCGATCCGACTGAAATTTTGGATTTTTACCAAAAATCTTGGTCTATACACGAATCAACAAAAAATCTTAAAAAATAACAATTTTCAAAAATCGATCGTTTTACGGGCGCTTTGTAACAATACTTGTGGTCGGTCATAACTTCGGCTATATTACACCAACCGACTGAAATATTCGATTCTTACTAAGAAACATGGTCTGTACACGAATCGAAAATAATCTGACAACAGAGAAATTAATGAAAAAATCATCGTTATAATACTTTGTTTCGGTCAATTCAACACTTGGGGTCCGACGTTTTAACACTTGGGCTCAGTCATAACTTCGGCCATTTGACACCGATCCGACTGAAATTTTGGATTTTTACCAATAATCTCGGTCTGTACACGAATCAACAAAAAATCTTAAAAAATAACAATTTTCAAAAATCGATCGTTTTACGGGCACTTTGTAACAATTCTTGTGGTCGGTCATATCTTCGGCTATATTCCACCGAACCGACTGAAATTTTGGATTCTTACTAAGAAACATGGTGTGTATTCGAAACGATAAAAAAATCTGACAACCAAGAAATTTATGAAAAAATCATCGTTATAATACTTGGTTTCGGTCAATTCAACACTTGGGGTCAGACGTTTAAATACTTGGGCTCGGTCATTACTTCGGCCATTTGACACCGATCCGACTGAAATTTTGAATTTTTACAAATAATCTTGGTCTGTACACGAATCAACAAAAAATCTTAAAAAAGAACAATTTTTAAAAATTCATCGTTTTACGGGCACTTTGTAACAATTCTTGTGGTCTGTCATAACTTCGGCTATATTACACCGAACCGATTGAAATTTTGGATTCTTACTAAGATACATGGTCTGTACACGAATCGATAAAAAATTCCACAAAAGAATAATCTTTAAAAAAATCATCGTTTAACAGTGCCCTTTGTGACAAAACTTAGATCCTATAGCACCGTGACGTCTCAAATTTTGGATTCTTACTTAGAATCGTGGTCTGTACACGAATCGATAAAAAAAATCTGACAACAGAGAAATTTATGAAAAAATCATCGTTATAATACTTGGGTTCCGTCATTTCAACACTTAGGGTCAGACGTTTTAACTCTTGGGCTCGGTCATAACTTCGGCCATATGGCACCGATCCCACTGAAATTTTGGATTTTTCAAGAATCTTGGTCTGTACACGAATCAACAAAAAAATCTTAAAAAAGAACAATTTTTAAAAATTCATCGTTTTACGGGCGCTTTGTAACAAATCTTGTGGTCGGTCATAACTTCGGCTATATTACTCCAAACCGGCCGAAATTTTGGATTCTTACTAAGAAACATGGTGTGTACTCGAATCGATAAAAAAATCTGACAACCAAGAAATTTTTGAAAAAATCATCGTTATAATACTTGGGTTCGATCATTTCAACACTTGGGGTCAGACGTTTTAACACTTTGGCTCGATCATAACTTCCTCCATTTGGCACCGATCCGACTGAAATTTTGGATTTTTACCAAGAATCTTGGTCTGTACACGAATCAACAAAAAAATCTTAAAATAGAACAAATTTTTAAAAATTGATCGTTTTACGGGCGCTTTGTAACAATACTTGTGGTCGGTCATAACTTCGGCTATATTACACCAACCGACTGAAATATTGGATTCTTACTAAGAAACATGGTCTGTACACGAATCGATCAAAAATCTGACAACAGAGAAATTAATGAAAAAATCATCGTTATAATACTTGGTTTCGGTCAATTCAACACTTTGGGTCAGACGTTTTAACACTTGGGCTCAGTCATAACTTCGACCATTTGACACCGATCCGACTAAAATTTTGGATTTTTACCAATAATCTCGGTCTGTACACGAATCAACAAAAAATCTTAAAAAATAACAATTTTCAAAAATCGATCGTTTTACGGGCGCTTTGTAACAATACTTGTGGTCGGTCATAACTTCGGCTATATTACACCAACCGACTGAAATATTGGATTCTTACTAAGAAACATGGTCTGTACACGAATCGAAAATAATCTGACAACAGAGAAATTAATGAAAAAATCATCGTTATAATACTTGGTTTCGGTCAATTCAACACTTGGGGTCAGACGTTTTAACACTTGGGCTCGGTCATAACTTTGGCCATTTGACACCGATCCGACTGAAATTTTGGATTTTTTCCAATAATCTCGGTCTGTACACGAATCAACAAAAAATCTTAAAAAAGAACAAATTTTTAAAAATTGATCGTTTTACGGGCGCTTTGTAACAATACTTGTGGTCGGTCATAACTTCGGCTATATTACACCAAACCGACTGAAATATTGGATTCTTACTAAGAAACATGGTCTGTACACGAATCGATCAAAAATCTGACAACAGAGAAATTAATGAAAAAATCATCGTTATAATACTTGGTTTCGGTCAATTCAACACTTGGGGTCAGACGTTTTAACACTTGGGCTCTGTCATAACTTCGGCCATTTGACACCGATCCGACTGAAATTTTTGATTTTTTCCAATAATCTCGGTCTGTACACGAATCAACAAAAATTCTTAAAAAATAACAATTTTCAAAAATCGATCGTTTTACGGGCACTTTGTAACAATTCTTGTGGTCGGTCATATCTTCGGCTATATTCCACCGAACCGACTGAAATTTTGGATTCTTACTAAGAAACATGGTGTGTACTCGAATCGATAAAAAAATCTGACAACCAAGAAATTTTTGAAAAAATCATCGTTATAATACTTGGGTTCGATCATTTCAACACTTGGGGTCAGACGTTTTAACACTTTGGCTCGATCATAACTTCCTCCATTTGGCACCGATCCGACTGAAATTTTGGATTTTTACCAAAAATCTTGGTCTATACACGAATCAACAAAAAATCTTAAAAAATAACAATTTTCAAAAATCGATCGTTTTACGGGCGCTTTGTAACAATACTTGTGGTCGGTCATAACTTCGGCTATATTACACCAACCGACTGAAATATTCGATTCTTACTAAGAAACATGGTCTGTACACGAATCGAAAATAATCTGACAACAGAGAAATTAATGAAAAAATCATCGTTATAATACTTGGTTTCGGTGAATTCAACACTTGGGGTCAGACGTTTTAACACTTGGGCTCGGTCATAACTTTGGCCATTTGACACCGATTCGACTGAAATTTTGGATTTTTACCAAGAATCTTGGTCTGTACACGAATCAACAAAAAAATCTTAAAAAAGAACAAATTTTTAAAAATTGATCGTTTTACAGGGCGCTTTGTAACAATACTTGTGGTCGGTCATAACTTCGGCTTTATTACACCGAACCGACTGAAATATTGGATTCTTACTAAGAAACATGGTCTGTACACGAATCGATCAAAAATCTGACAACAGAGAAATTAATGAAAAAATCATCGTTATAATACTTGGTTTCGGTCAATTCAACACTTGGGGTCAGACGTTTTAACACTTGGGCTCAGTCATAACTTCGGCCATTTGACACCGATCCTACTGAAATTTTGGATTTTTACCAATAATCTCGGTCTGTACACGAATCAACAAAAAATCTTAAAAAATAACAATTTTCAAAAATCGATCGTTTTACGGGCGCTTTGTAACAATACTTGTGGTCGGTCATAACTTCGGCTATATTACACCAACCGACTGAAATATTGGATTCTTACTAAGAAACATGGTGTGTTCTCGAATCGATAAAAAAATCTGACAACCAAGAAATTTTTGAAAAAATCATCGTTATAATACTTGGGTTCGATCATTTCAACACTTGGGGTCAGACGTTTTAACACTTTGGCTCGGTCATAACTTCCTCCATTTGGCACCGATCCGACTGAAATTTTGGATTTTTACCAAGAATCTTGGTCTGTACACGAATCAACAAAAAATCTTAAAATAGAACAAATTTTTAAAAATTGATCGTTTTACGGGGCGCTTTGTAACAATACTTGTGGTCGGTCATAACTTCGGCTATATTACACCGAACCGACTGAAATATTGGATTCTTACTAAGAAACATGGTCTGTACACGAATCGATAAAAAATCTGACAACAAAGAAATGAATGAAAAAATCATCGTTATAATACTTGGGTTCGGTCATTTCTACACTTGGGGTCAGACGTTTTAACACTTGGGCTCGGTCATAACTTCGGCCATTTGACACCGATCCGACTGAAATTTTGGATTTTTACCAAGAATCTTGGTCTGTACACGAATCAACAAAAAAGTCTTAAAAAAGAACAATTTTTAAAAATTGATCGTTCTACGGGCACTTTGTAACAAAACTTGTGGTCGGTCATAACTTCGGCTATATTACTCCAAACCGGCCGAAATTTACGATTCTTACTAAGAAACATGGTCTGTACACAAATCAATAAAAACTTCTGCAAAAAGAATAATCTTTAAAAAATTCATCGTTTAACGGTGCCCTTTGTGACAAAACTTAGATCCTATAGCACCGAGACGTCTCAAATTTTGGATTCTTACTTAGAATCGTGGTCTGTTCACGAATCGATAAAAAAAATCTGACAACAGAGAAATTTATGAAAAAATCATCGTTATAATACTTGGGTTCGGTCATTTCAACACTACGGGTCAGACGTTTTAACACCTGGGCTCGGTTCTAACTTCGGCCCTATGGCACCGATCCGACTGAAATTTTGGATTTTTACCAAGAATCTTGGTCTGTACACGAATCAACAAAAAAATCTTAAAAAAGAACAAATTTTTAAAAATTGATCGTTTTACGGGCGCTTTGTAACAATACTTGTGGTCCGTCATAACTTCGGCTATATTACACCAACCGACTGAAATATTGGATTCTTACTAAGAAACATGGTCTGTACACGAATCGAAAAACATCTGACAACCGAGAAATTAATGAAAAATTATCGTTATAATACTTGGTTTCGGTCAATTCAACACTTGGGGTCAGAAGTTTTAACACTTGGGCTCGGTCATAACTTCGGCCATTTGACACCGATCCGACTGAAATTTTGGATTTTTACCAATAATCTCGGTCTGTACACGAATCAACAAAAAATCTTAAAAAATAACAATTTTCAAAAATCGATCGTTTTACGGGCACTTTGTAACAATTCTTGTGGTCGGTCATATCTTCGGCTATATTCCACCGAACCGACTGAAATTTTGGATTCTTTCTAAGAAACATGGTGTGTACTCGAATTGATAAAAAAATCTGAAAACCAAGAAATTTATGAAAACATCATCGTTATAATACTTGGGTTCGATCATTTCAACACTTGGGGTCAGACGTTTTAACACTTTGGCTCGGTCATAACTTCAGCCATTTGGCACCGATCCGACTGAAATTTTGGATTTTTACCAAGAATCTTGGTGTGTACACGAATCAACAAAAAAATCTTAAAAAAGAACAAATTTTTAAAAATTGATCGTTTTACGGGCGCTTTGTAACAATACTTGTGGTCGGTCATAACTTCGGCTATATTACACCAACCGACTGAAATATTGGATTCTTACTAAGAAACATGGTCTGTACACGAATCGAAAAAAATCTGACAACAGAGAAATTAATGAAAAATAATCGTTATAATACTTGGTTTCGGTCAATTCAACACTTGGGGTCAGACGTTTTAACACTTGGGCTCGGTCATAACTTCAGCCATTTGACACCGATCCGACTGAAATTTTGGTTTTTTACCAATAATCTCGGTCTGTACACGAATCAACAAAAAATCTTAAATAATAACAATTTTCAAAAATCGATCGCTTTACGGGCACTTTGTAACAATTCTTGTGGTCGGTCATATCTTCGGCTATATTCCACCGAACCCACTGAAATTATGGATTCTTACTAAGAAACATGGTGTGTACTCGAATCGATAAAAAAATCTGACAACCAAGAAATTTATGAAAAAATCATCGTTATAATGCTTGGGTTCGATCATTTCAACACTTGGGGTCAGACGTTTTAACACTTTGGCTCGGTCATAACTTCGGCCATTTGGCACCGATCCGAATGAAATTTTGGATTTTTACCAAGAATCTTGGTCTGTCCACGAATCAACAAAAAATCTTAAAAAATAACAATTTTCAAAAATCGATCGTTTTACGGGCACTTTGTATCAATTCTTGTGGTCGGTCATATCTTCGGCTATATTCCACCGAACCGACTAAAATTTTGGATTCTTACTAAGAAACATGGTGTGTACTCGAATCGATAAAAAAATCTGACAACCAAGAAATTTATGAAAAAATCATCGTTATAATACTTGGGTTCGATCATTTCAACACTTGGGGTCAGACGTTTTAACACTTTGGCTCGGTCATAACTTCCTCCATTTGGCACCGATCCGACTGAAATTTTGGATTTTTACCAAGAATCTTGGTGTGTACACGAATCAACAAAAAAATCTTAAAAAAGAACAAATTTTTAAAAATTGATCGTTTTACGGGCGCTTTGTAACAGTACTTGTGGTCGGTCATAACTTCGGCTATATTACACCAACCGACTGAAATATTGGATTCTTACTAAGAAACATGGTCTGTATACGAATCGAAAAAAATCTGACAACAGCGAAATTAATGAAAAATTATCGTTATAATACTTGGTTTCGGTCAATTCAACACTTGGGGTCAGACGTTTTAACACTTGGGCTCGGTCATAACTTCGGCCATTTGACACCGATCCGACTGAAATTTTGGATTTTTACCAATAATCTCGGTCTGTACACGAATCAACAAAAAATCTTAAAAAATAACAATTTTCAAAAATCGATCGTTTTACGGGCACTTTGTAACAATGCTTGTGGTCGATCATATCTTCGGCTATATTCCACCGAACCGACTGAAATTTTGGATTCTTACTAAGAAACATGGTGTGTACTCGAATCGATAAAAAAATCTGACAACCAAGAAATTTATGAAAAAATCATCGTTATAATACTTGGGTTCGATCATTTCAACACTTGGGGTCAGACGTTTTAACACTTTGGCTCGGTCATAACTTCAGCCATTTGGCACCGATCCGACTGAAATTTTGGATTTTTACCAAGAATCTTGGTGTGTACACGAATCAACAAAAAAATCTTAAAAAAGAACAAATTTTTAAAAATTGATCGTTTTACGGGCGCTTTGTAACAATACTTGTGGTCGGTCATAACTTCGGCTATATTACACCAACCGACTGAAATATTGGATTCTTACTAAGAAACATGGTCTGTATACGAATCGAAAAAAATCTGACAACAGCGAAATTAATGAAAATTATCGTTATAATACTTGGTTTCGGTCAATTCAACACTTGGGGTCAGACGTTTTAACACTTGGGCTCGGTCATAACTTCGGCCATTTGACACCGATCCGACTGAAATTTTGGATTTTTACCAATAATCTCGGTCTGTACACGAATCAACAAAAAATCTTAAAAAATAACAATTTTCAAAAATCGATCGTTTTACGGGCACTTTGTAACAATGCTTTTGGTCGATCATATCTTCGGCTATATTCCACCGAACCGACTGAAATTTTGGATTCTTACTAAGAAACATGGTGTGTACTCGAATCGATAAAAAAATCTGACAACCAAGAAATTTATGAAAAAATCATCGTTATAATACTTGGGTTCGATCATTTCAACACTTGAGGTCAGACGTTTTAACACTTTGGCTCGGTCATAACTTCAGCCATTTGGCACCGATCCGACTGAAATTTTGGATTTTTACCAAGAATCTTGGTCTGTACACGAATCAACAAAAAAATCTTAAAAAAGAACAAATTTTTAAAAATTGATCGTTTTACGGGGCGCTTTGTAACAATACTTGTGGTCGGTCATAACTTCGGCTATATTACACCGAACCGACTGAAATATTGGATTCTTACTAAGAAACATGGTCTGTACACGAATCGATAAAAAATCTGACAACATAGAAATTAATGAGAAAATCATCGTTATAATACTTGGTTTCGGTCAATTCAACACTTGGGGTCAGACGTTTTAACTCTTGGGCTCAGTCATAACTTCGGCCATTTGACACCGATCCGACTGAAATTTTGGATTTTTACCAATAATCTCGGTCTGTACACGAATCAACAAAAAATCTTAAAAAAACACAATTTTCAAAAATCGATCGTTTTACGGGCACTTTGTAACAATTCTTGTGGTCGGTCATATCTTCGGCTATATTCCACCGAACCGACTGAAATTATGGATTCTTACTAAGAAACATGATGTGTACTCGAATCGATAAAAAAATCTGACAACCAAGAAATTTATGAAAAAATCATCGTTATAATGCTTGGGTTCGATCATTTCAACACTTGGGGTCAGACGTTTTAACACTTTGGCTCGGTCATAACTTCGGCCATTTGGCACCGATCCGACTGAAATTTTGGATTTTTACCAAGAATCTTGGTCTGTACACGAATCAACAAAAAATCCTAAAAAAGAACAATTTTTAAAAATTCATCGTTTTACGGGCACTTTGTAACAATTCTTGTGGTCGGTCATATCTTCGGCTATATTACACCGACCCGACTGAAATTTTGGATTCTTACTAAGAAACATGGTCTGTACACAAATCAATAAAAAAATTCGGCCAAAAGAAGAATTTATGAAAAAATCATCGTTATAATACTTGGGTTCGGTCATTTCAACACTTGGGGTCAGACGTTTTAACACTTGGGCTCGGTCATAACTTCGGCCATTTGACACCGATCCGACTGAAATTTTGGATTTTTACCTGTACACGAATCATCAAAAAAATCTTATAAAAGAACAATTTTTAAAATTGATCGTTTTACGGGCGCTTTGTAACAATTCTTGTGGTCGGTCATAACTTCGGCTATATTTCACCGAACCGACTGAAATTTTGGATTCTTACTAAGAAACATGTTCTGTACACGAATCGATAAAAAATCAATTAAAAAAATCGTTGTTTTACTGGCGCTTTGTAACAATACTGAACTGAACCGACTGAAGCAATAAAAAAGTCTTCTTAAAGAATATTAAAAAAAATCATCGTTTTTCGGGCGCATTGTAACAACACTTTTGGTCGGCCGTAACTTCGGCCCTATGGCACCGAACCGGCTAAAATTTTGGGGTCTGTACACAAATAATACAAAAATCTGCTAAAAGAAGAATAGAAAACAAACTTCGTTTTAACACTAGGGGTTGCTCGTTTAAGCACTTGGTTTCGGTCGTTTTAACACTTGGGGTCGATCATAACTCAGCCCCTATGGCACCTAACCGACTGAAATTTAGGATTCTCACTAAGAATCATCGTCTGTACATGAATTAATAAAAAAATCTTCCCAAATAAAATTTAAAAAAAAATCATTGTTTTACGGGCGCTTTGTAACAACACTTTTGGTCCGCCATAACTTCGGCCCTATGGCACCGAACCGACTGAAATATTGGATTCTTACCAAGAATCATGTTCAGTACACGAATCAATCAGAAAATCTATCAAAAGAAGAATTAAAAAAAAGTCATCGTTTTAACACTTGGGGTTGGCACCGAACCGACTGAAGCAATAAAAAATCTTCATAGAGAAAATAAAAAAAAAATCATTGTTTTACGTGCGTTTTGTAACAACACTTTTGGTCGGCCGTAACTTCGTCCCTATGGCACCGAACCGACTGAAATTTTGGGGTCTGTACACGAATCAATAAAAAAATCTGCTAAAAGATGAATTTAAAAAATATCTTCGTTTTAACACTCGGGGTTGCTCGTTTAAGCACTTTGTGTCGGTCGTTTTAAATAATAAATAATAATAAATTTGGACAACTTATATAGCCTCAAGAGCGCTGTACAAATTAGCATGGTTTTTACATTAGAATTTACTTAACTTAGGATACTAGATAACAACTTGTCTTGCAGCTATCAAGCGCTTTGATTATTATAATTCTAGCCCCCCGATAAATTAAATAAAATATATTTTTATATGTACGTATTTCAATTTACTCAACTATGTAGGGGGCTAGATTACCACTCGTCTTGCAGCTATCAAGCGCATGGACTGTTGGAATTCTAGCCCCCAATAAATTAAATCAAATATCTTTTTATTTGTACGTATTTTAATTTACTTAACTATGTACGAGGCTAGATAACAACTCGTCTTGCAGCTATCTAGCGCATGGATTATTGGAATTCTAGCCCCCCGATGAATTAAATAAAATATATTTTTATATGTACGTATTTCAATTTACTTAACAATGTAGGGGGCTAGATAACCACTCGTCTTGCAGCTATCAAGCGCATGGACTGTTGGAATTCTAGCCCCCCAATATATTTAATCAAATATCTTTTTATATGTACGTATTTTAATTTACTTAACTATGTACGAGGCTAGATAACAACTCGTCTTGCAGCTATCAAGCTCTTGTTTAATAAACAAATAATAATGCCTGCTGCGGACACAATCGTATTGCAGTCTTACTAGAGGTAATGCAAAAGCATTGCACTCTTATGTATTTAGTAATCTACTTAACATCCTTAGTCTAACTTAATCTAACTTAACCTAACTTAATCTTATTCACACATACTCAAAACCTATATTTAATAAATCTGCAGTTCATAACAACTATTGTAAAGAAACCATAAAAATAAGATGTAATCAACGCTAACGAAAATGTATATACTCGTAATACACTGTAATAATTGTCACTGTGAACTGTTTATTATTATTGATTGTTGTTTTAAACACTATCTCTTAGGTATTTTATTTTGTCATTTATCACTCCATACGTACGGCACTGGTAGAAACCGAAGGGCGCGAGCTCAGTCCGATGACTTTCTAGTCCATGTGCTTAGGGGCGGGGGGCAGGCGCGGGTGGTTGGTAGCGGGGGCAGCTAGGGATGTAGAGATTGCAGAGTTGGTTATATTATTATATTACCTATCAGTTGGTTCTCTTCTCTGGTGCGTTTCTTAGAAGGCCGCTTCGGTGGCCCACGCACCGAACGGGTCATATGGTCCACAGTCATAAATACAGCGACTGCGGGCGTAGTGACGAGCAGCGGGGGTTGCAGTAAAGGTGCGGGGTACGCAGGGGTACGGCTATGACATCCAACGACCGAACAAATGATTACATCTGGTAAATGTTCGCTACCCATCCTGGGTTTTAAACACTTCGCATCTAATGAATCACGATAACAATCTGCACATATTCTTAAAACTCGTTATACGTCCACACTAATCACGATTAAATTATTTTGAGTTCACATATGTAATGTACACATAGTAATGAACATTATTTGACATTTTAAGGTCTCAAAATGTTAATTATCCCTCTTATTTAATAAGGGGTAACGAGACCGGCCAGAATGCGTCAGGCTGCTCTGAGCGCCTGACAAATCATGTTAACACTTGGGGTCGGTCATAACTCAGCCCCTATGGCACCGAACCGACTGAAATTCAGGATTTTTACTAAGAATCATGGTCTGTACACGAATAAATAAAAAAATCTTCCTAAATAAAATTTAAAAAAAAATCATCGTTTTACTGGCGCTTTGTAACGATACTTGTGGTCGGCCATAACTTTGACCCTATGGCACTGAACTGACTGAAATATTATTTTCTTACTAAGAATCATAATATAACACAAATTAATCAAATGAACCCGCGACCTCCGGATTGTGAGTCAAGAGTCTTACCCACTGGACTACGGAGGTCGTCAAACAATACTTGTGGTCGGCCATATCTTTGACCCTATAGCACCAAACCGACTGAAATGTTGGATTCTTACTAAGAATCATGGTCTGTACACGAATCAATCAAAAAAATATGCCAAAAGAAGAATTTTTAAAAAAATCATCGTTTTAACACTTTGGGTCGCTCGTTTAAGCAGTTGGGGTCGGTCGTTTTAACACTTGGTGTCGGTCATAACTCTGCCCCTATGGCACCGCATCGACTGAAATTTAGGATTCTTGTAAACAATCATCGTCTGTACACGAATCAATAAAAAATCTTCATAAAGAAACTTCCAAAAAATCATTGTTTTACGGGCGCTTTGTAACAACACTTTTGGTCCGCCATAACTTAGGCCCTATGGCACCGAACCGACTGAAGTTTTGGATTCTTGCATGGTCCGTACACGAATCAATAACACAAATCTGCTAAAGGAGAAGAATTAAAAAAAAATCATCGTTTTAATACTTGGGGTCGCTCGTTTAAGCACCTGGGGTCGGTCGTTTTAACACTTGGGGTCGGTCATAACTCGGGCCCTATGGCACCGAACCGACTTAATTTTTGGATTCTTACTAAGAATCATCGTCTGTACACGAATCAATAAAAAAATCTTCCTAAATAATTTTTTTTTAAATTCATCGTTTTACTGGCGCTTTGTAACGATACTTGTGGTCGGCCATAACTTTGACCCTATAGCACCTGACCAACTGACTGAAATGTTATATTCTTCTGTCTATTCGGTCTATACACGTATGAATGCTTCGTAACAACACTTGTGGTCTTTCATAACTTCGGCCCTATGGCACCGAACTGACTGAAATATTGGATTCTTACCAAGAATCATGGTCAGTACACCAATCAATAAAAAATCTGCGAAAAGATGAATTAAAAAAAAAAAATCGTTTTTACACTTGGGGTCGGTTGCTTAAGCACTCTGGGTCCGGCGTTTTAACACTTGTGGTTGGTCATAACTCCAGCCCTATTGCACTGGACCGACCGACTGAAATTTTGGATTCTTATTAAGAAGTGGAAAAGGAGGAGTGGAAAACACAAACCTGCAATAGCCATCCCAAGCCAAGGTGTGAGCTACCGTGCTCAGGCTGAATGTCCTGGGGAACAGCGTCACGAACGGTGCCTCCGAGTAACAAGGTCGCATCTCGGAGTATTTAGACCTCACTCCAGCACTCAGGGCTCTGCTGGAGTGGACCTTCTATTTCCCTGGTAACTCGTGGGACAGATAGATTGGAGGACCCACCACATACCCGCCCTGGTATAGGTAACAGATGGTTACCCCTTCAAGGCTCTTGCAAGGACTCTAATTTTTTTTGGTAAAAACGACTCTACATTTGATAACGAAACTAAACCTCCAATGTCCCTGCATACGTTGTTAGCAAGCAGTATGCAAGTGCTTAGCGGGAAATACAGATACAATATGTGTTAGTATAACAAAAATAGGCAAGACAATGGGACAGGTTGGTGAAAGTCCACGAGGTGGCAAGCGCTGGGTGTTTGTATCCAGCGTATCCTACAAGCACCTGATTGGGAGGAAGACACAGTAGATAAGTAATAAAGGTATGGCAAACGGTTGGGAGTCCTCTCTAATCGATTGGCAGTCCCAGCAAGAATGCGCATGACGTTCGGTCTAGTCGTGAACCACACTCAGCTTCCGCGCCCCTTAGCCGGTTCCTCGGTGATGCCTCAAAGAAAAGTAAATGGGAGATTGGGGGAAATACCCGACGACCCTAACTCGTGGGACAAAAAAAAATTGGACCATTCGAAAACTGGGGGCCTTTTGGGAACCTAGGAATGCTGAGGCCACCTCTGTGGATTTCCTTCCTGGGGCCGTAAGAGGAACTAAGAGGAGAAACCATGGAGAGATGAGCTGAGGCCACCTCCATGAACTCTTCCCTTGTGGGGCCTTCAAAGAACCAAGGGGAAGGGCACGCTTCCAGCGCGGGGCTTTTGTGGAACTAAGGAGATAATGTCCTCTTCCCATGTGGGGCCTTCGAGGAACCATGTAGGAGTGAAGAGGAGACATGAGGCCAGCACTCAGGGCTCTGCTGGAGTGGACCTTCTATTTCCCTGGTAACTCGTGGGACAAAAAAAAATTGGACCATTCGAAAACTAGGGGCCTTTCAGGAACCTAGGAATGCTGAGGCCACCTCTGTGGATTTCCTTCCTGGGGCCGTAAGAGGAACTAAGAGGAGAAACCGTGGAGAGATGAGCTGAGGCCACCTCCATGAACTCTTCCCTTGTGGGGCCTTCAAGGAACCAAGGGGAAGAGCACCCTTCCAGCGCGGGGCCTTTGTGGAACCAAGGAGGAGTGAAATGGAGAGATAATGTCCTCTTCCCATGTGGGGGCCTTCGAGGAACCATGTAGGAGTGAAGAGGAGAAATGAGGCCATCTTGGTGAACTCTTCCTCTGTGGGGCCTTAGAAGAACCGAGGAGGAGAGATGAAGTTCTCTTCCCTCCTGGGGCCCTCGGGGAACCAAGGTGGAGTGGACTCTTCCCTTGTGGGGCCTTTAGGAAACCAAGGGGAGGTGGACTCTCCGTCGTGGAGCCTTCGGGGAACTAAGGAGTGGAGAGGAGAGATGAAGCCCTCTTCCGTCGTGGGGCCTTCAGGGAACCAAGGAGGAGTGAAGAGGGGAAATGAGACCTGGGAAGACACATTGTCGGACCAGAAGATATAGCTTCATTTCGAATGACAATCCTGGTGAACTTTATAAAAGGGACTGGGTTACTGTCAAAGGAATGAGGTAAAATGGGAGATAGTAAAATGGGTCTATGGCCTAAGTGCTCTCGGGAAATATATATATGTAAACCGTCTCCGATTATTTAAAAAAAAAAAAAAAAAAAGAATCATGGTCTGTACTGTAATGGTCTCGCCTGAGCTACGAGATTTTTTTTTGAATGGAAGGAATCGATTTTTATATTATTTAATTTACTTTCGGGGCTAGTTTTCAGTTGAAAATATAGAATATTTAGCACGTGGAGATTTATGGATACGGGCGGCGACCAGGGTAAGCACACGTGTCTATTAACATGAAAAGGAATTTAACATTCCTTACAAAACTAAAAGGACTTGGTGCCACGTGTGACAGTTAATATTAGGGTCGTGGATTACCGATTACAGAGCCAGGGGCGGCTGATGATTATCTATTTTTGTGGTAATTGATTTTAATGCCATCAGATCTCGCAAAATGAAACTATGTTCCCTAGACATTAACAAATCTGCAGGCCCGGACACCATTCCGCCAATTTTCCCAAAAAAATTGCTCCTCTGTGTTGTCTGAAGGTCTAAACCACTACCCATTCTATTTAACCAACCACTATCGTCTGGATATTTTCCTGACTACTGGAAATCCAGCTATACGGGTATTATCCCAATATTTAAAAAGGTGATTAAACCGATATTTCAAACTATCGACCGATATGCATACATGTTGTGTTTTTGGGGTGTTATGCCGTGTTGCGCTACCTCCTTCTTTAGCTAACGTTTCGGACATCGTTGAAGTGTCCATCATCAGGATCTGCCCTGATGATGGACACTGGAACGATGTCCGAAACGTTGGCTAAAGAAGGAGGTAGCGCAACACAGCATAACACCCCCAAAACAAATAACGAAAATGCTTTTGACCGTGAAAATCTTAAAACGTATCTGATATGCATACAATCTGTACTACCCAAAATCTTTGAATCTCTAGTTCTTGATGAAATATATCCCAAATTAACACACGTAATAAATGACAAACACCACGGCTTCGTTGAAGGTAGATCAACTACAACAAATTTATTACCCTTTCAAAACTATATATTGGAGTAGTTTTCTAAACATAAACAAGTTGACTGTATGTATACTGACTTATCGAATTTTTATTAAGAACAATTAAAATCTTTGAATGGTTACAAATCATTAAACTGTTACACATATCCCTTGTTAAAAGCCTAATGGAACATAAATCCATAGTCTGGTCGCCCTTCTACAAAATTCATATTCATACTCAAATACATCACAAGAAGTCACACCAGAAAGGATCTTGTGGTCCCAGGGAGCAATACGTCGAAGTTCCAAATGACATATACATATCTGGGACCGAAATTATACAATAAAATCCCCCCAGAATTAAACATTAAAACGTGCGAAATGACATGTATCGGTTCAATAATAAATAAATGGTTGATTGGCTTAGGTTGGGTTGAGTCTGAAAAATTATTAAATAATGTCACTTAAAACTTAAACTTTTACACGGTTAACTATTAAATGGTACAACCAGTAAAAACTTAGTATACTTATAGGTATTTAATCTACAAAAAAAAAAAAACACTTTGTTTTTTTTTTGGTACAGAATACATTTTTGGAATTTTTCACCAGCATTTGGTTCCTTAGAACGGGCAATCTGCCTAGCTAGGAACTAATATAGACAAACAAGACATAATAACACTTGTATACATTTTAATATTTACAGTTATTTTGAAATATTATTATTATGTTATATTTGCTGTATAAATGTATCTTATGTAATAAATAAATAAAATAAAATACTGTTGAAAGAATTCAAAGAAAATTGCTACACTTCGTAAGTTTTAATCATAATATCCATTTAGAGCATAGTTTCACAACGTGGGCGATAACGCCCCCTTAAGGGCTTTTCAGACCTTCAGGGGGGCGGTAGAAGACCAGAGAAAATGAGGGGGGTTTCAAAATTTCAGGGGGCGGTAGGAGACCCAGAGAAACCCATCCCTCCTCATCCCATTTTGCCCCATCCTATCCCATTACGCCCCCTCCGTTTAGCTCAAAGTGGGCAGTGGGAAAAATGTTGAGAATCTATGCTTTAGTTAGAGCACATAAATTACCCAAATTGAAATATTCCAACTTTACAAAACAGACGAAAAATAAACAAACTAACCTTTTTATTAAAATTATTAAACTCTAAATTCGATTGTTGTGAACTCCTGCAATTAATAAATCTCTATACAATACCTACACAAACGACTAGACAAATATTAAAAAACATCTTTACATGCATACATCTCATTCCAACTATAGTTTACATTCTCCAATACAGCGCTTACTTAGTCTTGGTAACAAGTATTTAAACAATATGGATGTACTCGTATTTGACAATAATTTGAATTTTGAAAACTTCAAACGACGTGTGCCAACTATTTCTACCTACTTCATAAACTATCTTTACCTCTATTTTTACTTAATTTTCATTCTATATTACCTACTTTGTGTCAACTCTTATATTTTATGTAACCTATATTTTGTTTCTTATGTTTTAACTTACTTCCTGTATTTTGTCAAAAACATGTACTGCACTATATGCAAAAGCCCTATGGACGTTTATATAAATAAAAAAAATAAATACTTTATCTAAAATGTTTTTTAATGTTTTGAAAAAATAGGTTAGTGTTTTTTTATTTGTAGCTCACATTTTCTACCTGGGAGTTTCAAGTTAAGTTTTGATAAATAGGTACTGTCAATTCAATATATAAATTAACCAATTATAATAAGTAGGTACCTACCTACAATTTGTATTATTATTGTGAAAATCTCTACCAATGCTCGACTCTGCATCAGTCAATACAATTTTATCCCCTTCAAACTTATAAAAAAAATGCACCCAAAGCTTCGTATATGGGTACTTGTTATTGAGCACCGCATTATCATTTAAACTAATAAACAAGTCACTTCATTGTCAATCTCCTCGAATGACTGGTCCAAACATATTGATATGGGCAATGGGCACCACCAATTTAAATTTGTCACTCGACGCCGTCAGCGATGATCATTATTAGCCTGAAACAATTCGGCAATTTTTATATCGAGGTCAAGGACCCTCGTCGAGTTCCTGTCTACATACTTACACTTATCAATCTTATCATGTACCAAACTAGCAGCTACCCATCGCCAGTCTGCTTCGGGAGATGAATAGAATGGGAACTACGCCAGATCATTCATTAAGCAATCTGTAGCGCAAATTCTTCTTGAGTCATGTTGGGTCGCTTCTCGGAAACCCAATGAAAATTGAAAATACGCTAAAAATGTAATGCTCTCGGCGCGGGCGATGCGTCATGTCATAACTGGTTTTCGAAATGGTACTCTAACGTAAAGTCGACGGTCTCACGATGCTGGCTGCTGGCTGTTGTGGGAAAAATACTTATTGCAAAGCATCAAGTTTCATAAGGTCGAGTAAAATTACCATTTCTTTCACTTGTAATATATAAAGTAATATTATAAAAGAATATCTGATCTTAAGAAGGAATAACCAGAGAAAACCGGAAATATGTCATTTTTAAATCAAATTTTAGGTGCATTAACTATTTTCCGCAAAAAATTATAAATTAATTTCGAAAGATTGTTCCTTTATTTAAGTAAAGGTATGTTTTAAATTTTGAGAAAATTAATTGTTTTTAGTATAATAAGGTTATACACAGGTATTTGGCAGATTTGTTAAATTTTCAAACAAAATTTTGTATTGTACATCACACGGAGTAAAATAGATTCGTTTTTTATGCAGGAAAATAAATCAATAAATTATCTGGGAAAGCTATGTTTCAGAATTTTTATTTTAGCTTAAAAAAATCATTAAAAAATATCTGCGCACTTGTTTTGTGACGAAAATACTTCAGTTTGTCTATTTATTTACGGTCTTACAAAGTAATATATTTAAGATTTTTTTTACATTCTTATTTTGCTTAGACATCATTGAAAAATTATAAATACTTATGATCAAAAGATAATTACAAAAAGAACATTATTTTAATAGTTTTATCATCAAACCTTTCAGAATTTTTGGAAGTGGTATAAATTAAAGCTAATTTTTAATAAAATACGATATTGAGTTATAATTTAAAAAAGCTGGTACGGTTATTCGTAACTTGAGAATGTTCGTCTATCTTTAAAAAAAGTACAGATACGGATCGAAGCAAAAATTCGATAGGTAGGTACTACGACTCCAGATACTAATATCTACAGCCTGTATGTCGGACGAATATCTACAGCTCATATGTTGAACTAATATCTACGAACTTCAGAGTGTTGACTAATATCTACAGAGCGTAGGTTGAACTAATATCTACAGAGCGTAGGTTGGATTAATTAGCTAAATGTGTCCAATAGTCCGATATTAGGGATTTTTACGTACATACTTACATAAATTAAGTTTTTTAAACTGCATACGCAATATTATTTTAGCATTTTTTAGAATTTTTATTTTAGCTTAAAAAAATCATTAAAAAATATCTGCGCACTTGTTTTGTGACGAAAATACTTCAGTTTGTCTATTTATTTACGGTCTTACAAAGTAATATATTTAAGATTTTTTTTACATTCTTATTTTGCTTAGACATCATTGAAAAATTATAAATACTTATGATCAAAAGATAATTACAAAAAGAACATTATTTTAATAGTTTTATCATCAAACCTTTCAGAATTTTTGGAAGTGGTATAAATTAAAGCTAATTTTTAATAAAATACGATATTGAGTTATAATTTAAAAAAGCTGGTACGGTTATTCGTAACTTGAGAATGTTCGTCTATCTTTAAAAAAAGTACAGATACGGATCGAAGCAAAAATTCGATAGGTAGGTACTACGACTCCAGATACTAATATCTACAGCCTGTATGTCGGACGAATATCTACAGCTCATATGTTGAACTAATATCTACGAACTTCAGAGTGTTGACTAATATCTACAGAGCGTAGGTTGAACTAATATCTACAGAGCGTAGGTTGGATTAATTAGCTAAATGTGTCCAATAGTCCGATATTAGGGATTTTTACGTACATACTTACATAAATTAAGTTTTTTAAACTGCATACGCAATATTACGTTATTCCAATATGCTATACATAATTGCAAATCCAACCTCTGCCAGTACTGTAGATATTCGTCAACACTTTGGTTCTCATATATTCGTCAACAGTTTGAGCTGTAGATATTCGTCAACACTTTCCTTCTCATAGATATTAGTTCGATTTTTTCAGTTTTTCCTGTAGATATTAGTAGACGCCTCCGGTACTACCGGGTACTACTAGGCACCTTCTGTGGTAACACTTTTTTAAGAACAAGTTACAGTAGATTCTATTCTAGTGCGAGGTGTGAGGTTATAATTGCTTCCCGAAATGTACAGATTATGCGTATGGCAATAACTCGATTTTTCTTTAAAAATTTCCTTTGTTTAATGCAAAAAAGCGCGTTTCCTCCCTATGATTTTTATTTTGATTTTCAAAACAAAAAATGGATAAAGAATTTTTCCATTATATAATATATTTATGTATCCACTTACCTAAGTCAAATACTTAATAATACATGTACAAGGAAAGGTATAAGTCAAGGAAATGTTGGACGAGTTAATCAAATAATTTATGCAAATTATACTTGAATACATCGAGGAAAAGAAATCAAGACTCCCATTTAGATAAAAAAAAAACAAAGATATTTTGACGAATTACCAGAGAAAATTAAATTAGAAGAAAATATAAAAAATATGTATAAAATAATGAAAATATGTTTGCAAAATTTAAACAACATTTTTTTTTAATACAAATGTAAATGGTTGTATCAGGACAGGGGTTGGCAAACTTTCAAGTGAGAAGAGCCAATTTGTCAAAGTAATAGGATTAACAAATATATCAGAGAGCCTTCGGAGGGGGGAGGGGGTTGTAATCGTACTGTGGTAAATGTGGTGGAACGATAATTACGATTTAATTTGTATTATCTACATTCTCACTGTAAATTCACACTTCTGCCCATTTAAATGTTTCTACAAACAGACTCGCACTACACAAATAAAACTGATGATGATCGAGTCCAAGTTCGTTCGGAGGCTCCATCTCATAAGGCTGGTTGTGTAGAGGTAAAACTGCAACTGATGTCTGAAGAGCCGCAGACGCCTATGCAAAGAGCCGCTAATTTCGACCCCTGTATTAGGATAAAGGTGACTATGAATCTATTTTAAAGCATAAATTAAATAAATGTTTAAAAATATACCAAGATCGCAAATTAAATTTCCTGTTTTTTAAACTTATTATTATTTTTCCTACTGACTTGGACCCCTGGCACGGTCGATCGATAAAGATTGCATCGATAACTTTTTGTAACTTCTCATCGTTCCTTAGGACAACTGCAGATCGCTAAAAACAGTTGTTGTGCAACAGCTGACTTCGAATATGTTAAGAACACTTAGTCATTGTGAACTGTTATTTATTCGTTTTTCGATCTGCAGTCATGCTAGGGAGCGACGAAAGGTTACCGAAAGTTATCGATCGAGCGTGCTAGGAGTCTTGATCTTACCTTAAACCATTTAAAAGACTGTATGGCCCTCCATTTTACTCTGCTGTTTTGTGTGACGTACAGTTGTATCAATAATTTATTTTTCTTTTCGAGTTGGAATCCAGTAACCAGTAAGCACCATTTTTATTTTTAAATTACGGCCTAGAATTACGAAATTCACAGGTAGGTAATGCATGCTTAACTGGGCATCGAAAAATAATGAAACGCGGTTTATTGCCAATTTTATTATAGCAATAAAAATATACGCGTAAGGTGGGGTACTTATTAAAGGCATAAATTTGCGTACCTAATGCGCAAGAAAATATGTCACGACTTTCCCAAAAATTCTTTTTATTTATTTAAAAGAACGACATAAAATTATTAAATTAAACAGAAATATGTTGACGGGATAGTCATTTAGACGATATAACATCTAAAACTATTATCACGCGAGTAGGAGTGCGCGGGGACTGGATTCGACAGTTTCCGGTCGTTCGTCGTTAGAGCGTTGGAGGTCAAATCGAACTAATTGGAGGGAAAAAAGTGGAAGCAATTATTTCACTTCGTATCTCATCTAATGGGGATAGTTTGAAATCCCGACAAATTAGTTCCAATTTTAAAAATGGCAATTAAAATGATTTATTTAAAAAAATATAATATGTAGGTACTTTATTGCTTTTCTGAAACCTCCGAAAATACCACCGATTTAAGCATCAAAAGTTCTGGATTTCACTGAATCGAAGTTACAGACAGAGGCACAACCGAAATTAGTATTTTTTAATTATTTATTAGATATTATCATGTTTATAATACAGTATTTTTAGAATGTCCATGTTATGATGTGCAGGATATTATTAATATTACATTACAGTCACTTTGCAGAGGTGCGGAAATTCCCTGAATATGTTTCGATTTTTATTTATTGAATACAGAGTCAAACTTTTATATTGAGATCACGAACACTGAAAAGTGATGGTTAAAAATTTAAAGAATATTTATTATGTTGGTAAACGAGAGTATTTATCAAACGATTGCGGTTCAGAGTGTATATAGTCTCCAGAAGCACCCTTTACGCTGCTTTAAATGGCTTAAGCCGTGTTTAGGGGTTAGTAACTAGAACCTGATAATCTGTAACCTTTACTACCCAGTCTCACAAAATACACCAATTTTGGATGCCATTGTCCCAGGCTGTTGTCTGGTGCAGTATTTACATTAAAACAGTATTATAAGGAATAAATCTAAAACGTTGGTAGATCTTTGAAATTAAGTTCGGGTCGGATTGCTGTGATAATACCTCTCGTGGTTTAAAATAGTCCCCCGATACCTAAATTTAAAAAAAATAAATTATTTCATTATTGTACACAAAATATTTACTTACTAACATATACGAGTATTTCCCGGGGCGTCTACAAAATATTGGAATGGTATATGCCATGGGATAAACGTGAAATTTAGGTGGATTCAACGGATTTAAACCGTAATAAGAATAAGCAGTTCACATTTGTTTTAAAAAGAAAGATAAACATTCCCGAGTTACGGATAACCTGACAATCAGTAGCGTAGCTACCGCGCGCCGTATCAGCCGTATCAATGATACGGGGCCCCCGGGCTACAGAGGCCTTTTGTTTCTTTTGTGAGAAACCTTTATCCTTCATTAGGGCCCCCCAACTAATTTTGATACGGGGCCCCTCCAAGGCACGCTACTCTACTGCTGACAATACTTGAAAATCTCTTACTACCACCACAGTAAGCTGAAAATGTTGCTTGAGTAGTGATGGAGGACTTAGCCAGACGAGGAATCGAACACGCGACGTCTGGGTGGGACCCAAACGCGATGCCAACTCAACCACTGGCTGGTCATATGTTTCTGTATTAATATTTGTAAGGATGATATTTATTAAATCGAATGACCAAATCTAAAACTGAACACCCAGAAATCCCCATTGCTCGAGTGTTTAAAAGAAACTTGACCAAAATAAAACAGTAAAACGGAACTCGAAACCGTTTGATAAGGAGTGTACCTAAGCAGCATCGGCGCGGTTAATACAAGCATAACATAAATACTCTTCTGGGAATAGCGGGAAAACTTTGATCCATCGTGCCACAAAACTTCACTAGCCCCTCTAATTATAATTATTGATTCCGTGACGAATCAGAACCAAATTTACAATTAAAACACATTTATTGCACAAAGATACAGAAAGTACACAAGGTATAACTTACAGCCTTTACTGAGGGAGAGAATGCGATATCTGTAGTTATTTGGGGTCACCATGAATAATGTCATCAACTCGCTCAATGTTCCGCGCAATCACTGCAATCAAAGGTTTACCGCTCCGCTTTTCGTCAGCCAACGGTGTTTGTCCTTCAGCTTCGTTACAGCGACGAACCCATTGTCTAGCAATGCTGTCGTCCACTGTTGTTTCATGGTACACATTTTTCGGTCTTTCATGAATGCGAATGGGCGTTTCACCTTCTACCGTCAAGAATCAATCACAGAACGCTGTCTAATACGAACATCGATGTTGGCCATTTTGCAAACGAGTGCAGTGCTGCCACCTGTTAACGCAAAAAGTTACTACAGGATCAGATTGTAGAGGAAGGTTAGGAATTGTACCAAATTCAAATTATTCACTTAACTAACTTTATTCAAGTACAAAAAACAGGAGGCATTACTTTTTGACTGGTCCTCGTAAGTTTTTTGTGAAACTTGTAGCGTAACACTCTTTAAAAGTGATACCTAACTTAACCTTTTTTCATTACTATCACTTTTAAAAAGTGTTCTGATTTGTCCCTGTTGGTTATTATACCCCGTGCTTCGTTGCCAGCAGCGAGTAGGGGTAACGTGTACGGTGTATGCCACCGCCACCGCAAGCGTTCAGCTTAATTGAGTTTCGCTAACCGCCCAGCAGCGACGTGTTTTACCGAAGAACGAAACAAAATTCAATTTCAAAAACCTACCTGTTTGATCAGAAAAATTATTTCGGTATAAAATAGTGTATTGTGCAGTGGTGTGAAAAAGTTAGGTAATAGAAAATAAAACACTGTTTAAAAACAGGTTGATTTTCGTCGAGATTTTCTTTAATTCTTTAGTTTTATTAAAAATAAATGGTGAAAAGTTGTGACGAATTATTCTTTATTGTAAAAATTGCGAATTCGTCCATAATAATAATCTTATTCAGTGAAACAATTTTAAAAATATATTTTGTGCGTTGTTTGCTAAAATTATATTAAATCAAGTAAGAGTATAAATTTAATATTATTCTTCAGTATCAAACACGTAAATTTTCTTTATCCCAGTTTGCCGTGTTTATATTATCGGATTATTTCCAGCATACTATGTACTAAACCGGATTATCCACCTCGTGTTTTCACAAGTCAGCGATATTTAAATTCACATTTACGTTGATAATAATTTAATTACATACCTTCGATATTTAAGGCCCTTGGGAAAGATATAATATTGAGAATGTGAGCAGTGTTGTTCGGGATTTTACTGAACCATTGGCCAGCCATGGAAATGCTCTGCCAAACTATTGTCCTGCAGCAACAGGGAAGGATCCAGCTAAACACTTGCCTGATAGATATAGTTGGTATAGGTCTCACCACTGCCTACTCCTGCCTGTTGTTTTGCCTGGCTATCTACATAAGTCGCATCGGATATCAAAAGTAAGTAAACATTGTAAATTGTATCTGAGAGCGTAAAACTGGTTTGTTATGTGGGTGTGTCCATAAAAGTTGTAGTATGATTATTTTACGTATTATTTATTGATAATGGATGTGATGCATGCAAGGGCGCTGCGACAATCTCGCGTCACGCCGGGCAAGCCTCGATACGAAAAAGTATGTAATCATTATTTATGTAAAATTTACGTTTATTATGCAGGACCTTTTTTATGGGCTGCATTTAAAACCCTTGATATTTTTGGTAATTTGCTACCTTGACAACTTTGTGACAATTTTTTTAAAGATTGTTTACATCACCGAAGCCGTATCTAACTTTTTTTACCGATTATATAACATTTATTAATCGTACACAAATTGTCGTGCAACTATCAGGTTAATAGGTCTTTAATACTACGGGAGTATTTCACCATCCTCTTGTTAGCTTATCCGTAGGAAAACATAGATAAACAAATAAATAATCGCAGTAGATTAGAAAACTCGGCTAACATGTCCTATATATAGCCACTATTCACAGGTTCGAGTACCGAATAGTAAACTCGGATTTTATAAATAAATAAATCGTAAATCTTAAATACAAAACATAATATGTTATCCTATGGATAAGCAAATATCAAGACGATGGTGAAATACCCTCAGTAGCGGATATAAGGGGGGGGGGGTAAGAAAAATCCTAACAGCAATTGTTGATTGTTTTGCGCGTCCGCTCCTTGTGCACCCCCCAGAAAAAAATCCTAACAGTAATTATTGATATTTTGCCCGTCCATGTGCCTTGTGCCCTTGTGCCCCCCCTTAAGAAAGAATCTTAACTGTAATTGTTGATTTTTTTGCCCGTCCGCCCCTTTTGCCCCCCCCCCCCCCCCCAGAAACAAATTCTAACAGTAATAGTTGATTTTTTCGCCCGTCCGCCCCTTGTGCCCCCCCCAGAAAAAAAATCCTGGATCCGCCCTTGAATACCCTTTACATAAAATATGTATTGTTCATCATAAAATCTTATTTAAAATTATGTATATATTCAGATATTCGAGTACCTACATTTAGTTTTACCGGACTGTAGTTAACATTTAACCATCATGATTAAGTTGTAAAAAGAAGGAGCCTCAATTGACGACTTTGAAGGTTTCGATTGCACGCTGCCAAATAAGTTAGCGCAGTAGGTATAAAAAATCGTTCACATGTTTAACTACAAATACTAATGGATCAAGGTTAAGGCCACGGGGCGACTGCCCAAACCACCCAGCCACTCGTTAAGCCACTGCGAACAGTACGCGTATAAAAAATGTTATTTTATTGGTATTTAAAAAAAACTGGTACGATTAGTTTAGCCTATAGTGAAAATGGTAATTTTGTACGTATTTGTTTTCTCTTTAGTTTGATACAACTATTATCATATATATTTTATGCACAATTGGTCAACAATTACACAATCGGGAACATTTAAACTCTCTCGGGTTTTGTTATTTTTATGGAATTTTTAAATTTTTAATTTATTTATTAACATTCAAACCCGCTAAATTACTTATGTAGTTTGTCAGTAGGTACATAATGACAACATTTTATGCAATAAATTGGTACATTTTCAAACAGTGTATATTATAACGTTGTTAACAATTGAATAAATTGTTTAAATTACGGAATAGATAATGTGTAAATAGCTCTATAACCCTTATATAATAAACAAGTACAAATCGATTTAGTATAAACAAATGAATATAATAAACAAGTACATATGGATTCAGTATGAACAAATTAATATAATAAACAAATACAAATGGACGCATTAATACATAACTTTGTTTCATTCACTTGTTTATTAATAGATATTTATTTATTTTTGTTGCCTAATAGTTTCATCACGTCATTTTGGTGGCATAATATTATTCAGATAAAGATAAAGTAACTTAAAAATAACACTTTCATTATAATCTTTTTCAGATTAGAAACCTATAAAAATTGAAGTAATTTTTTTTTGGTGCATCACTTTTTGATCATGTAGGTACACGTAAACCATTTAATTTTACTTACATATATAAATTTTCTATTTTATGACCTGTATTGTTTGTAAATACATGTTAAATTCACGATGAAAGTTTTATTAGGCGCGGTGTGTCCATTTTTTCATCACTAAACTAATTGACTTTCTCTATCTATTTTGCCTTGACCGTATCTAAATCAAAAGTAATGCTCCGTTAATCTAAAATATCCGGCCGTTATCTGGAAAGTCCGTGCGAGTCATGATTCATGATTACGACAGGCCCGAATAACTTGCCATTGCGAGGTCCACGGAAGGTTCTCGGAAGGATGCTGTAGGTATGCGAGATGTGTCTGACATGATCTCCGTAATTTATTGTGCTAATAAGTTAAATGGTCTGAACGTGAGACGCTTTTAAAGGAAGATTTCAAGAGAGCATAATTAGTACAAACGGAAAATTGGTGCATCTGTAATCACATAGGTAAAGGATTCAATTTTTTTTATTGAAGTGAAAACTTATTTAGCACCGTTGTGATTTGAAACTCGATGAAACGAAAAATAGCGTTATAATAATCTATGCGATTTAGCCTGCAACAGAATGAGATAGAATAATCGGTCTCCTCTTTGTGCGGTGCTTCGTAGCCGCCTCACTGTGAAGAGTGATTCTTATCTTTTGTGGGATTGTTATGAGATAACGGACGTGATATCCTATCAGATTTGTGTGATTGTTATGGCTGTTATTTGCTTTTTCTGTGTACAACGTACATTAAATGAATAAATAATTATGCATACTTGCAGGAATTCGTGTTTAAAACGATCAAATACCTACATGACATTAAATATGTAAACGAAGTAAGTTTTCTGGAGGTTTCACTTCTACCGCGTGTGAACTGCACACTTGTAATTTTTATTTTACTTTTAAAGCTTTATGCATATAAAGCACAGATTCTCAAACTTATTACGACCACCGCCCACTACGAGATTTAAAAAAAGGCCAGTACCCCCATATTTTTTTAACTTGCTTTTTTACATTACCATAAAACAAAACAGTTATTGCAAATATAATTTTTAAACATGCATTATTATATGGATAGGATAGATAATATGTGACCTCTATCATATTTCTGAGGGTTCACGACGAGTTCATCGAAAACGAATTCATCGAAAATCAATTCATCGAAAGCAAATTCATCGAAAACGAGTTCATCGAAAACCAATTCATCGAAAATCAATTCATCGAAAAACAATTCATCGAATGATCAATTCATCGAATCGCCAATTCATCGAAAAAATATATTTTGTTGATATTTGAGAGAAATGCCGAGCGGACCGAGAAGTTAAAAAAGCATTGGTCAACTTAAACTAACCTAACCTAACCTAACCTAACTTAACCTATTTAACCAATTTTTAAATATTTTTTTATCATCACTCTTAATTACCTTTCTGAGTTGTTTATGAGTTGGTTTCATTATGAGTTGTCTGGTCACCGTTCCTTAGATATCCCTTTTTTGCAGTATCAGACAATCGGAAATCGAAGAGATAACCTATAAATTTTACATTGTCACTACGAAACTGACACGAAACTGCTAAACACATTTAACTCAGTTAAACAGACCTTTTTGGGTATTTAATTTTGACCGCTCTAATATCTACAAAAAAATATTTTTCGATGAATTGGCGATTCGATGAATTGATCATTCGATGAATTGATTTTCGATGAACTCGTCTTCGATGAATTTGCTTTCGGTGAACTCAGCGGTTACCCTCTGTGAGTACGCGTACCACTAGATTGAATGAGACACTTTCTACAAACTTGTGCGGTATCAAATGAGTCTAAAATACTCAGTAAATTGGTAAAAAAAAAGAAAAATCCCTGAGATGTGGCAATTCGGAATGATAATTGATTTTCGATGAACTCGTATTCGATGAATTTGCTTTCGATGAATTGATTTTCGATGAACTCGTCGTTTACGATTTCTGAGATCATAGTATGTTTCAATGCCAGAAAATAAAATTCATACTATTCATATTTAGGAGTATTTTTATTAAAATTAAAAGAGGGCTTTGAATAAAAAAAAACTTATCCCATGTGAAGGATGAATCTGATACATTTCGACGAGTTTGTTAATATAAGGCTCAAATTCACTTAAAAACAGCCGTAATACGCCGCGTTCAATAACTTGCAGCCGATTTCTTAATGCCTCCTAATTTTCTTCTACTGTCCCCTTTAGAAGCCTCCAGCGCTTAAAAGGGGGCGTTATCGCCGCCTTTGAGAAAGACTGATCTAAGGGTTAAAATATTTCGGAGCCGGGTCTACGCTCCGACGCATTTTAAAATGCATTTACACGAAAACGAAAGCTCAAATAAAAAAAAATTATACCGCAATTTCGACTACAATTGTGATGAAGATTCACCAGCTTACGATTTACCCGACACCGTTTATAGGTACCCATAATTTTAAAGGATGATGTCAGTGGAAATGAGATATCTGGTAAAACGGAAATGAATTTGGTAAAACCATTTAGGTCATCATCATCATCATCATCATCATCATCTGTGGCTCTACAACCCAGGTCGGGTCTTGGCCTCCAGCAGAGCCTGCCTCCATGACTGTCGGTGTTGTGCTGCGTTGCGCCAGTTTCGAATGCCGATGGTGCTTGCATCCTTCACCACTCCATCCAGCCATCGAAGCTTTGGTCTTCCAACTCTTCTCCGACCCCCAGGTGCACCATCCATAATTCGCTTTGGAATATCTCCTTCGCTCATTCTCTGGATATGTCCAGCCCACCTGAGTCTTCCAGTTTTGATTTCCTTGGAGATATTAGGGTCCTCGTAAAGATCGTATAGCTCCTGGTTGTATCTGATACGCCATTCTCCATTATCACAGACTGGGCCGTAAATCCTTCGCAGCACCTTCCTTTCAAAACTTTCTAGGGCTCCTTCATCACCCTTACTGATTGTCCAGCATTCCGAACCATACATAAGAACAGGTCGTATAAGGGTCTTGTAAAGCAGGACTTTAGTTCTTCTGGTAAGGTGGCGAGATTTCATATGCTTCTGTAGCCCAAAGTAGTATCGATTTGCAGCTACTATTCTTCTTTTGATTTCGCTGGATACATTGTTGTCATTTGTCACCATAGTACCGAGATATACAAACTCGTTGACAGTTTCAAAACCATTTAGGTACCTATTACAAATGTGCTGCGAAAGAGTGACCTGAAAATAATTCAAGGTCGATGCAAGCGTAATTATTATGAACAGGTTTTTTTTAAGTACATGTTTATTTGGTTTGGACATGTATGGTGGATGGAAGGAGAAATGAATCTCAGGAGACTAGTTCCCAGATGTCTTAATGACTTAACCTAAAGACTGTAAATAGAAAATAACTGCAATTATTTTAAATAATGATGGATTGGTAATGCATCAAGATTAAGTCCTGACTCGAAAAGTTGTATTTACCTTTTAGTTACCGAAAAAAAAATCTCAGATTGGAAAAAAAAATTGGGTTCTCCGTGTAATGTAGATTCAGCAGTCTCCCGCTTATACCGCGAGTTTCCGGACTCTGTGTACAGCCCTGGAATACAAAACGGATATTTTTAGATAGTCTAGCTTGTTTTGTTAACAAAATTTATTCACAAAAAGTGTCAAAACATTAATAAAATTCCTAAGAGCATCAACAAAATTCTTTCCACGTATGCGGTGTAAAACCCGCTGTGTTCATCTGTTCAAACAAAAAACCTTTTCTGGGGAAAATTATATTTGCTCTTCGTTTGGGGTTTTCGTCGACAAACATTATCTGAAACAAAAAAAGGTATTAAGTTTTTAAATAAACAAAAATAATTTTTAAATCTTACAATTAACGATAATCTTTTAAAGCCAAACACAGTTCTTATTTTTCGTATCATGTCCAGTAATAAAACACTTTTTACTTTTTACAAAAATGGATATTGTCAATTTGGATGGTGCGATAGCAATAGTTAACCGTTTTGCAAAAGATTCCAGACCCAGAGGTTTATATTTGTTCGAAAAATTTAGAAAATATTTTATACATTGGCTCTTCCAAATTTAATTTTTCTTAGTAACCGATGGTCCACTATTTGGAGTTCTGATAAAATCATAACTGCAAAATATTTTAAATTGTGTTTGAATGAAAGTTACAATAAAAGTTTTTTAGTACGTGGTACCTAGGCCTTTATATTAGGTCCTTACATATGAAATTGGCGTTTTGTATGGAAGGAACACAAGGTCGATTTTTTTTAAATATAATATATTTATTTAATCAAATTATGTACCATTGCTATCTATGCACTTTTGCCAGCTCATAGGTAGTTTATCGATCCCTTTACTAAAAAAACCATTCGAACGGGAATCAATAAAATCTTTGAAGGCGGTTTGGACTGCCCCATCGGAGTTGAATTTTTCCCTTGCAAGAAGTTATCCAAATTTCGAAAAAAATGGTAATCTGTTGGGGCAAGGTCCGAAGAGTATGGTGGATGTCTTAGACATTCCAATTGAAGCTCCTCTAATTTGGTAGCTGTCTATTGTGCAGTGTGTTGTCTAGCGTTCTAACGCGCGTTTGTTGATTTGCTTCACTCAATTCGTGAGGTACCCACCTTTCAAGCTTTTCACCTTCCCAATTTGCTTCAAGTGGATGAAAACAGTTTTATCACTAACACCGCAGCCTGCAGCTAACTCGGACGTGGTTTGCGATGGATCCGCTTCCACAATAGCCTTCAATTCTTCATTATCAACTTTGGTCTCCGGCCGTCCACGGGGCTTGTTCTGCAGGTCGAAATTTCCAGAACGAAAACGTTGGAACCAAAAACGCACTGTGTTTTCTTTTGCGGCACCGTCGCCATACACATCATTAATCCTTCGAGCCGTTTCTGCAGCACTGGTGCCACGGTGGAACTCGTACTAGTAAATAACACGATATTTCAAGTTTTCCATTTTGTAAACTAAGTGACGCAAAGAAAAAAATCAATTAAGGAAAAAACAAATGAATTATAATTTTCAAAACACAAATACATGAGTCTGTATAAATTTGAATTCGGAATTCCTAACCAAAGAGAAGGTATTTGAGATCAAAGTTGCCAGTACGGCAAAACGCCAATTTCATATGTAAGGACCTAATATTATATTTATTTCGTATGCATATAATAATAATATATTCAAAATTGCTGTAGTTTGAGCGTCAGGAGATTTTGGGGTGGACTCCCACCTAAAACGTATTTCCTACAATAAAAGAAGGAAATACGTTAATAAATAGATGAAAAAAATTCTAATTGGAACCTGTGAAAAAAATTTCCGGTTTTAATATGACAAATAAGTATTATGGAATAAAAAAGATTAAAATTCTGGTTTCAAAACAAAAGAATTTTTTTACGATTATTTTTTCGCTTACCAATTTTTTTTCTTATAAACTGTACATACCATTTCGTAGACCACTTTATACGAAACTAAAAAATTAACCCGTAAAAAAAAAAAATTTATATACCTATTTACAAATGTCTTTTAAAACACCAGCTTAATGCCGATCGGATAGGACCGACATTTACTTGGTATTTTAAGTGCTGCTAAGTTCGTAGAATTTCATGCGTATATGTCCGCGTGTGTGTACGTGAAAAGTTGAAAAAATGCAGTGTCATCAACAACGAGTCTATCTGCTGAGTTTCTGTTCGATCGGATATTGAGGTATGGTTTTTTTCCACTTCCATGTTTCCATTTTATTCATACATTAATTCGATCAAGAAAACAAATGGGAAATACAAATAGATGTATTTAAACAATGTATTTTTACACAGACGTTATAAAGTTTATTGTCACAACACTTACACTTTCACAAACATGCAATATTTTATGGCCGAAGGCTTTCTGGAATGTATTACAATTATTTGGAAGTGTATTGTATACTTTTAGATGCCAATACAAAGTGTGATTTTGCCTATTTCTAACACTGCTTAAATAATATATCTCACCATAATACAATAGGAGTTAGTATGACTTTTATGAGTCCGTCTCACTTTGTGCCGTAAATTACATAAAACAAATATCGATTTAGAGTGGAAACCAAAGATATTCAAATACAAAGAGATATGCTATGGTGTCCACGCAACTGTCGGCGGACTACGCCATACTTAGAGTAGTTTGCATACAAAAATAATTTGTTAATTTCGTTGATTTTTTGAAGATGTGCATGAGTATTGATTAACAATATATTTTGAATACGGAAAGAATTCGTTCATTTAGTTTAACGTTCGTTTGGTTTTTTCGTTAATTATTTGTTCTTTTAGTTTAATTGGTAATTGGTAAACAATATCGGCGACACCCGGAAGCGCAGTCCCACATAGTGAAAACTGCAGATAGCACATCTACAATGGTGGAAACCAACCTTCACAGAACGCCAAAAGATCCACCATTTACCCACCAAAAGATCCACAAACCCAATATTTAAAATTATTTTTGTAGTAAGATGTGACTCCATAAATAAAATATTATAATTATATTCTCAGAACCGATTCTCGCATCCTGACGTAAAAAGTCTAGCATTTTGTATTGTTTTTACTGCCAATAATCTAAATTAGATTTTCCGCAACTTTGCAGTCTTCACTGTACAAACATCCAAACAAACACGCGCCGAACCAAATAATTGGTTTGTTATACACATTTTTTATTATGTATCTATACGATGACCGCCGGTTATATCTATAAATTTGAAAATTCCTTTCTTTTCGAACATAAAAGGGAAAATTACGAGGGCCATCGAAATTCAATTGAATCGCTATAAATTATACCACCTCTTTCTCTTCCTTTATTTTAGGTCTTTTCAAGAGTTTCAGGACAATTTCACCCGTTATGAAAATTCCCGTCGTATGAAAAAATACAATAATTATTAATTTCAGTTTATAAAAATAAGAAGATTTTTTACAGCGGAATGTTTTCTTTCATTTGTTTGGATTTCTTTGAAAAATGGCTTGATCGTGCACAATGCGTATTGTTGAATGTTATAAATTAATTTCCCAGTGTAAATGTTTATCGTAACGTTTTATTGACATCGGATGAAAATAGCCGCACAACTGTTATGGTATTAAAGCACGTACTGGGAATTATAATGCATTCAATGTTTACGTATGCTGATGAGGGATTAGTTTTTTTCGTACTATTTTACTCAATTCATTTTTCAAATACGGAACGTTTGTGCATAAAATTGATTTTATTAGATGATTCAATTTTAAAGTATTGGAAATTTCACAGGAAAATATGTGTAAATTCCATAACGCCAGAACCAATCCTTAAAGAATTTTTTTGAGGTGAACAAATAGATTTTGTACTTTGTAGTAACAATAATGTACCTAGCGTTCCGTGGACGAAATTGAACACTGATTTTTTTATGGTCATAAAGCATATTATATGTGCAAGTCTATATATACCTACGTACAGTGGCAGTGAGTTTTAATCAGGATAGGCAATAGGAAAATAGCGGATTATTTAACAACAAAAAAATTATAAATAATTATTGTTTTCGCTAAGAATGGCGAAGCTGTTGGGTTTAGTCGATGATTGATTGGGATTACACCACATTAAATATTAAAATAACCGCATCATTTATGCATATTAAAAGCCAATTACTGGATTATACCTATATATTTCAATGACAGCCAATTAAAATAAATAATTTCATTTTTTATTAGTTATTTTAACCCCTGATGCCTATTTAAGTTTAGGCCGATTCACAGATTTCATTTAAATATCACAAAGACATAATCGTAAAATGCCTTTCTTCTGCAAGGAATTTTCAAACTTCTGTCAACACAAAACAAAAGGATGCGAGTCACAAAGGCGATTAACAGCATACTATTTATATTTTTGTTTTTGTATGAACACAAAGTACACTGTACAATACTGTACATTTTTAGCAGCGGTTTATTATTAATCTTTATTTTTCTTCACTTTGCTTTATTTTGCTACTTTCATTGAAAGCAAAGACATCTATTTAATTTATGGTGTATTTCAGCATCTCCTTGATAGCTTATCCATAGGACAACATCTCTCTATATTTAAAAATCAAAATAAGTATGTTTCTGGGTTTGTTTATATATATATGAGATGCATATGCGTTGCTAAACCATTCATCCAATTGCGATGAAACTTTGGGGATTTGATTTGCGCATGCCCGCGATGTTTCTGTTATGTACAATAGTGAGTTTTGGCATCATGAAATTATGCATTGCTAACCGTTCATACGATTGCGATGAAACTTTGGGGATTTGATGTGTGCGTTGCAAACGCTACTTAATAGAGAATTTTTTTCGCCCTGCATATCCTTTCCCATTGGTCTCCTTACCGCAATTCCCTTTCCTTCTGCCTCCCTTTCCCACAATAGGTAGAAAACACGGCGACATTTATTCATATGTTCGAGGTTCAAGTATCGAATACTAAACTCGGCCTTTGTAAATAAATAAACAGTAAATCTATCGCGGATTAGCTATCAAGAGGATGATAAGATGATATAATAAACTAAATACCTGCTACATGTAGGTATAAAAGTACAGGTTAACTTATTCTATGTATTTATTATACGGTCACTATTCATAGGTTCGAATACTGAATATATAAATCGTAATCTCAAAAATATGTGTTATCCTAGGGTTAGGTTTTAACAGCTTATCGGGAGAATGGTGAAATACGCCCTTAAACAAATTGATTGGAGCTTTTACACATTTTATTTAACCCTGGTGTGTACCAGTGTATTTTAATCCACTTTAAAAATATACGTCTTATAAGTATATGGTAGAATCCAAACGATCAATTGGAATAAACCCTTTCCAATTTCCATCGAAATAAATACCATTCGCGTTCAATTTTCAAGACAGCGATTGATGTATTGGAGTAATCTTTTCATCATTACATTCATTACCGAAAACATGTTGCTCCTTCCCTTCTCAAGCGTCCGAAATAACTGACGAAGGTTCGCTTGTCACACGGGGAAAAGGAGCAACACCTTTGTTTACAATCCATCGCTTTTTCGGCACTTAGAAAAAAGTTTTTGGCTTCAGAGAAAAATGCGAAATACAAAACTGAGCGAATTAGTAAAAATAACAAAATGATGATTCACATGGCGCCTGGGAATCCGCAAAAGTGCTAACAGTGCGTTATACGGATAGTGGACAATATTAAACAAGGCGTAGGTTGATCCTCGAAGCGCCCGCGCCATCACCATCCCAGGAAAATTAACATTATTCATCCTATTTAAAAGTAAGTGATGCGATTGTTTGGTATTTGCATAATTGCATTCACGTCGATATAAAGTGACACTGCAAGTAGGGAATCCCTAATGAATGGAGGCAAAGTTCAACAAAACATCATACGATGTACATTATTTGTTTTAGTGTTCATTTTATTTAATTTTTTGTACTTATTGAAGTGAAACGACGATTTCGGATGAAATGGAAATGGCGATTACTGCACCTGCGACGCATCAACTGGGCTCATCGGCCGCTTTGATAATGATGACACTTTTAAAGACTCATATTGGTTGAGATATGAAACGGAAATTATGCGAGGTCTGCGCTCATCGGTCGTTTTGATTATGACCTCACTCTTCAAGTATTGGTTAAGATTGTTTTGGTAAAGTTTCGTTTCTACCGCATGTAAACTGCACTCCAATTTTTTATAGTCAGTAGTGGCATCGTCACACAAGAAAATGACTTTGAATAGCGAAACAGACATAGATTAAAGAATATAACACTTGTAGGGCCTTCCATGCAAATTTGAATGGCAACAAATGTTCCATTTAGCCCAGCGTTCCATATTTCCATCTCACTTACACTCATCTAAAATCGTAGATCGCCATCCCATTTGAATTACGAAAGCACAGTTTTGTGTGGAATTATAGGCCCAAATTAGCCCCATAATTGGACCACAAAGCACTTTTCGCATTATTCTTTATTATAAATAGGAAAACAACTGATACTGATGACAAATAACAAATCCAGAATTGCTTCCACTCCTCTTTTTTCGTAGACGCAATAGAATGTTATTTGATTTACTTAAGTAATGTTTTATTATGGAACCTAAAGTAGCAGGTCGAGAAACAATTATTGGCAATTGACTGTTACTCAATTTGGGAGGCGGGAATGGGTACCGCCGCCCCGGGTACCTTTATTGGATAACCAACACCTCTGCCAAAGGTCACCCAAATGGTTCGCTACGTTCGGTGATTTAGCAGGGGTGCCCGGGTCCATGTGGTGAGGTTCGTCTAGGTCTTGGAGGCGGATGACCTGGACACACTGAACCCCATATTCCTACCCACCCCTAAAACCCTTTTCCTTCCCAGAACTCTCCTCTCCTTCCTTTCCTTAAAAAAACCCTCAACACAGCATCCCCAAAGATGACATAGGCCCTGAGGGAAATTATTTTCTTCTGGGCCTCCTGTGTGGAGCACATGTTAAAAAAATACCTAAAAAAATGATAATCTGTTAAGAAAGGTCTTTATATTTTAAAAGTCTATTTTTCTATGGATAATGTTAATCCTTATACATCAACATTATTCCACTCTCGTGTGAAAGATGAATATATGAATATCGGAACGTTGGAATAAATGTTTTTCGTGAGAAAATGTTTGGTATTAGCTTCCTCTCTCCATAATATCTGCTTAATGAACGTTGTTGAATATCCTGATGTTTTTATTACAACATTATTCCGAGTACCGCCTGTTAAATAATCTATTCTAACAATATCGTAGAGCACGTTTTGTGCACAGCCCTTCAGTAATATCTCCGCCGTAAAGTTGATCAATCATAATTAAATATTACTTACAAGTGGGTGTTACCTACAGTACGCTGTTCGGCTGGGAGTTAGGATGCCATACAAAAGCATAATATTATGTTTTGTCATATATTGTGTAGTGTGTAATGAATGTGTCTTAATACCCTGATAAATCTGTCCTTGTTACACTTAAAGGGAAGGTTTACTGTGTACGCCTGCTTCCATAAAGCGATATAGCGCGAAATGACCCAGTTCTAATCTAGGTAATGGAATTCCTCGGACTTAATGTCTGCACCCTTAAAATAGTCGTCATTACAGTAGGCTCTCGATTTACCGGGGAAGATGGAGAAAAAATCCCGGTTACACGGATTTCCCGGTTAGTGCAAATACGAGTATCTGATATGTTGTTAAACCTTCACAGGTCGGTATTAGAAACTTAAAATCCAAACGATTCAAAGTTAGAAAAATTGGAACTTCCGGACAAAACATTTAACATTCGATCATAGATTAAGTAGATACCAAAGATACCACCAAACAGAAAAGCCCTACAAGTGTGTAGGTGTTGTGCCGATTTGAAAGAAAACAAATGTAATCAATTCACATGAGACCTTTCGACTTCTAGCTCCTAGTTTGTCCCACCCTGGCAGGCCTCTGGGATTGTCGACCGAGTCGCTTTTTCAAATTTACAGCACGTCATAGGATGATTTTACCTTCTTCCGTTCATATTAAATACTAATACGTTCATACTAAAGCATAAATACTCGTATGTTATAGAAGTCTACTTTTTTCGGTACCTACTCAAGATTTTTATTTTTTGTCCCATCCTAGATCAAAAACCTGGTTACGCCCATGGCTCCTAGATCGCAGGTCTCGTATGTTCGAGAAAGAATTAAAATATTTGAAAAAGTTTGATCAATTTTACCGAAAAGGGGGGGAAGATGACCTTACTTCGAACTTATTCTTTATCATTATTATCTCTTATCATTATCTCTTATACTTATTGACAAAAAATCACTAATATTAATACTTAGCGCGCAGAATGCGAGTGCCCTGAGTGCAAGTGGTCATAGAAACTTTCTACTTGATTACACAATACATACAATTACACAATTGATGAGGCGGTGTACTGTGAAAAACAAACTGCCAAATCTTTATTTGAATATAAGTAAATTATTGATTATTTACTTTGATAAAAAACATTACAAATATTTTGAGTCCATGCAACAAGCCGCTAAATTGAGAGCGTACTATATTTTACAATATGCCTCTTGAGAAAGCTCTCTTTTTAAAAATTACGGGCGGGGGAATATTTGCGAAATTTGTGCTTTTTTGTTTTTTACGATGCGCGGTAAAACAGTATAACGCACACATTCCCCTTCTTGATAGAGACTGCCCACCTTCAAATCATTAATAGATTCAGTCATAAATGTAAGGATGTTACTAAAGGTTTTTTTCTCATAGAAAGTAAACACCCCCGTACTAAACGATATAATTATGTCCATCTATAATAATAATAATCGCACCATTTTATATGGCACCGTACAGTAAAATATTACCTGTCAAGGGTGTTTCTGTATTATTCATAGATTGTAGTTTTTGACATATTTGTATAAATAATATGTTTTTATTTGTTGTGTTTTGCCAAATACAACTCATTTGCAACAATCTAATAAATCCCTGTATTATTTATTTGAATTCGGTGCCGTTAAACTGAAGAGTTATTCTCTATCTTTTGTGGGATCGATATCGAGATAACGGACGTAATCTCCTGTCAGATTTGTGTGATTTATTTGATTTTTCTATGTATAACGTACACTAAATGAATAAATAATCACGCATATTTGCAGGAATTTGTGTTTAAAACGATCTAAACTAAAATATGTGACAGTAAATATGTAAAAATCACAGAAATCTGACAGGAGATCACGTCCGTTATATCGCGATCCCACAAAAGATAGAGAATAACTCTTCTGATTGATATCAGTTCGTCAAAGGGTTCTTTAAACATTAACTTTGTAATAATATAAGTAATTAATATATGTATAGTTAATATATGTGTAGTTAATATATATAGTTATAGGTAATAATATAATTTGAAGGTGGGAAGATGAAATAATAAATCAGAGTTATTTTCTCACAACAAATAAACAGTTCACAACAATATAGGTACGTTACACTTGCAACTAGTCAGCCCATAGACACCACACGTGAAACCTTGCCATGATTATAATAATTTTATTGATCAATAGTGGTGTTGTAACATTTTTACCGAATCTCTATAAATGCTCTGTTTTCAATCAGATAAAGAAATTAAATATTTTTACAATTTTATGTCTTCACAAAAAAAAAGGTTTGAACCAATACCTGCTGCCCACTCTTTTCCGGTCAATTCTGACTAACAGAAATACCAAACCTTTTATGAAGCACCTATGTAGATACTTAAAGGCATACGGGACATGACGTTTATGGCAACCCCGTGGAGAACCCAACATTATTTTATAGTTCTGACCTATATAGGATGCTGTTGGTATGGCGTATGGGGTGGGGTTGACATGTATGTATATAACGCAAAGGTAAAAGGTTCGGTAGCATCTTTCATTCATATTGCTCGGGAGCATATAACCACTCTTATCTATGTATTTGGATGTAGATAGGTATTACTAGTAATGTTGTGGGCGTAAAGTCACCCTTGGTGTTTAATGCTTTTGACTCTAAAACCGGGCTTTTACACCTACGTTTTTTTTCTTTGTTGTCATAAATAAAATCCTACTGATGGTTAGACGAAATCAATGACTATAGACGGGTTGTTTAATTAAATTTGAGCAATCAATCAAATTTGTATGGTTAATTTATACGTTCTGCATAAGTTCTGTTCAAGTTCTGTTATTATATCATAATAAAACTGAAATAATCACAGAGATACATTACGCAGACTTTGCACGATCAACTGAAATAAATACTTACGAGTCAGGTCATTTCAAGAGTTAAGAGTAATAATTTTAATAATTTCAGCGCCCTTGAGGTGATTTTCTCACGAAAATGGCAGTATAGAAATCATCCTAAAAATATTATTATTATTTATAAGAGTATGTATGAGACGAAATTTGAATGTGAATGAAGCAATGAGTGTGTGCCGAGACAGTGACATTTGTTAATAATAAATGTTGTTTATATTTAAGCACTGGAGCGACAGCGCAATTTAAAACCTTTTCTCCTTTTTTCTGCCCGAGATTTTTTGGCTGAATATTTTCTGCCTACATCAAAAAAATCATACCTACGAATTTTATTATGGAGACGAACAAACTGATTATAGTTCTATACAGCCAATTAATTCATCTATCTTTTCTCGATTATCATATATTTGAAGGATTTAAAAAATATGTATTAAAAAATCTTAAACTTCAACTTAATTACTTACAAATAAAGGAAAATTTGCCAAAATTGGCAGCAAAGCAATCCGAGGTATTTTAAATAGTGCTATATTGTGGCAAAAAGCGCTCCAGTGAATTGTAAAAGATGCTTATCTAACCGTGTCTTCATTTATATACCACTAATGAACTCAAACAACTAATAACAACTAACAACAAAAAATCAAAAAACCCTCAAAATGAAATACCTACTGATAAAAAATTGTTAAGTTACATTTTTTTTTTCTTTTGTCTTAAAAACTTTCTGTGATTTTTATACGCAACCCAAAACATGTATGCTATTAATTTGAGTGTAAAAAATGTTTTCATTATATTATTGTACGTTCTGCAATAAATTAAATATTTATATAAGTTACAAAAACTTGGATTTAAATAAATGTATTATCTGTACTACCATTACTACCCCACACGTAAAGTTTTCTTGCATCCCTGTAACATATAAAAACTTTCAATTCACAGGCGATCGACAAACGGCAAGAAGTTCTCAGGCCATTACCTCCGACACCTCCTCATCACGCTCCTGATAATTCTACACGTCCTGGAGATTGGAGACTGCTTCGTCACCTTGGAGAGACGAAATATCTCCATCAGATACTTTCTGGTTCCACTCATCTCTTTGCTGGCCATATTTGCAGATATTGCTTTTCATTGCGCCATTGAAAAGAAAGCTCTGGAGCCATTTATCGGTCTGGAAATCGGATTATGGACAATGACCGCCATCTGGAGGCTGTTGAGATTAGTTAATCTGAATTTGATTAATCTGAGTTGGGATGATGCTGTGCTTTCTTTGGCAGTTGCGTTTTTCGCAGTTTTGATTGTTTTAGCGCTGGGAGATGCGTTTAGTTTATACAAAGAGGTAATTCCCATGATTTTTTTATAAATTAGTTAATTTTGTGCTTTTTATATTATTAGTGTTTTTTATTGTGAAATAATGGGCCCCCTATGAGCGAACGTTTATCAATCTTAATCCGGACCCCTAGCACTAGCAGGTTGAAATTAAATATTATAATTATTTATCAACGTTTACGAACACGGCCGTAGATACAAACAAAAAACGGTTCATGTCGACAAAATTAAGTAGGTTCAGTCGACCCTTTGATTGTTGACGTTGTACAGTCGTACTCGGAACAGTTGGCAAATCACCGACATTGCCGATAAATCCTTTATCGATGTCCTGGTGACCTTTTCTCTGTTTAGAAAAGACTAACATAAAGAATTATAATTAATAATCAATAAAGTATAAAAGTAGATATTTTAATAGTTTCAGTAATCAGTACCGATAATGGAAAATTTGCATCCACGGATTGTGATTGCTTTACTTACTCCATTTATTTTTTCCACTAGGCAATGCAATTGTCAGCTGATTACCCACCTCATTATTATACGTACCTACGTTTCCAGAGTATCTATCTTATAATTGTGTTTATTGATGTTCACATTCCAAAGTAATAGGTAAAGGTACACGGATCGCTTAAGGATTATCAAACTGATTACAATCATACACATAATATAATGAACACATACTTTCACAAACATTTTTTGCTACACATAACTTTCTTTTGGATATGCCAAAATATGAGAATGTTATAAAACGTTTTAACGATACAGCAAAATCTTGTTTAGCTGTGATGGTCTCGTGTTCGCATCCTTGCGACCTTGCAGGGCGGTTCCGATGAGAAAGTTTGAATAATCTCCTTACCAACATTGTTAACTCAATCTCGATTTTATTTCATTCAAAATTAGCTTTTATTTAAACCTAAATTTAAGTTAGCAATAAAAATGCACTAACGTGTTGACAAATTTTGTAAAATTATTTACTTTTGTAATTATTTAGTGATCATACGTATTTATAATTTTTCAATAATGTCTAAACAAAATAAGTTTGTGAAAAAATATGAAATATATTAGTTTGGAAGACCGTAAATAAATAGACAAACTGATGTATTTTCGTCACATGAGAATTGCGAGGATTTTTTTAATTGATTTTATTTGAACTAAAATTAAAATTCTGAAAATATCCTAAATAATCAATTGACTTATTTTACTGCATGATTTGAAATGTGTGTTGTAAAATACAACATTTAGTTTAAAAATTTTACACATCTGCCAAGACAGCGGTATAACCTTATTATAATAAAAATAAACATATTAAACAAATTTAAAACATAACTTTACTAGATAAAATAACAATCTCTCGAAAGCAATTCATTTTTTGAGAGTCGATACGCCTAGAATTTGATTTAAAAATGGTATATTTCCGGTTGTGTCCGGCTATATCCTCTTCGATACACAAAACTTTGTATTTTCTAAATCGTTTTCCAGCTGCGCGAAGCTTTTCTAAATTGAATTAGTTGTTATAGAAATGCCAGCTAAGGGAGATGTATGACTCGCATTAGACGGATTAATCTCCATTGAGGGCGCCTTGTCCCAACAGCTTTCCTGAACGACTCTCATTAAAATGTTCAACAATTGCAGCATTACTCATCTCAACTCGGCGCGCGCTTTAATCGACCACTCGAAACCATTAACGAATTCTTTAGAGTTTGTAGGTACTGTGGAATATTACAGTACAATAAATTAGTAATATAATGTATGCTTTTCTATGATTAGTAATAATAATTCTTTTATTTCGGGCTATATGCAGGGGTTATGCAATGCAATGTAGTTCCTTTTGGCATAGCTTACACAATAATATATAAAAAAAGAAAATAAATCAACATTATACAAAAAAAAACGTAAGTAAAGGTACAGGTACATTAAATGCCAAAAAAGTTTTACAGTCAGAACATAAATTAGATTTAAGTTCATCTCATTTAGTTAGACCTTAATTAAAGAATCTATAATTATACACGTATGTTCATTTCTACCGAAAACGATAATAGATTATTCTATTTTTATGGGCCTCAAGCACGCAAATTGCAATTTACTTGGTTCTATTTTCAGTTAGGTTAGTTAATAGCCCCACGGACCTGAGCAAGGGGCGGGTTATGACCCAAATTTACATTTTTAATGTCATGTTCCGCAAAGGTCAAGTTTTCTCATACGAAACCACAATCTTTACACACGCCACATTGACTTGTCTCGAAATTTACAAGAAGAATAATTTAAGCCTACCGGAACACGCATGATGGATTCCTGTATACTCGTGATTATTTCGTAATATAATGAATTATTTTACCTTTTTTAGTCTGCATTTCACAAAACATCCTTCAGTATACCCGAGACACCCACTACTGAAAAGTTGCCGGAAAAGCCATGCTACAGGCATAACAAAGCAAATGCCTTTTCACAAATGACTTTCTGGTGGTTAAATCCCCTACTTTGGAGAGGGTACAAAGATCCTATAGAAATAGAGGACTTGGGAAGTCTTCCCGAAGAAGAGAGTGTTCATTTGCAGTTCAAGAAATTCAACGAAATTTTCAAGAAAGAAAAGGTAATTCTTTTGCGAGATAAAATTGTTTTTTTTAAACCCGTTACATCAGAACCTGTCGTATGTCATATGTCAATAGAATAGAGATGTCATAGAAGAATGACTGAGAATTGAGATCAAGTTTTGTGTCTTGAGTAATCTCAAATATTTACATAATATTCCACATAGGTACCTTTCTCAGCTTAGGGAAAACCTGTGTTTTATCCATTGATACCATATCCGACGATCATCGGTCGGTATTCCGACCGTTGATCTTCGGGTGTGGTAGAACGAAACAAGCTTCGGAGAAAACTGAATGTTTACCGAGATCATATTTCCTCAAGTAAACAGCAACCAAGCTAAGGAGTCCTCAAAACTTGAAAATTGTTGCCTTGTTCACTGTTTACTACAATTCAGTATTTTCACCGCAACAACAAATACCTCGTCATTTTTACTTAGTTATCATTCCTTTTTTTTAAATGTCACCGGATAGCTTAACCACCAAATTTGTCACTTCAAATATGATCAGGAATCGCTGGTTAAAATCTTTCGAAGACCCACTGATAAACCCTGGTTTAGGTATACATACTCACTACTCACATTATTCCTCTCATTCCAGATTAATTCAAAACTAAACTACAGAAAACCGTCGCTGTGGAAATGTTTCTTTGAATTTATCTGGCCAAATTATTATTGGGGTGGTCTGTACAAGCTGTTGGGGGATTGCGTTGGCCTTGTTGGTCCTTTGGGCATATCCGTTATAATTGACTACACCGTTACCTACAGTGATGTGAACCGCATCCCAGTGGAAGAGAACTTCTTTCCAACCACCAAACAACTGTTAAGTAATGGATACATTATGGGAGTGATAGTTTTCATAGCGGCTATTGCACAAGGAACTCTTTCTCAGTGCTCCACTCATTTAGTAAATATTGAGGGGATTCGTCTGAAATCTGCATTGCAGGTACCTACATAATTTATTTTCTATCATAGTTCACATATGATAGTTTCAAAATTCATTATTTGGTCATGTAGATTTTTTTAATGATACATATTTATTTATGCTTCCAGTCATTAGTTTACGACAAATACATGAGAATGGCCTCTTGGTCAAACAGTGATTTATCAGCAACACCAATGCTAGCAGAAGAGACCATTAAATATTCAGAAAAATCTCACTCGAAGAACGCTGAAGATGAACCGAAGAAGAGCCCTCGCGAAGAAGACAGTATTGATGGAAGCGTCATCACAAATTTGATATCAGAAGACTCATTCAATATAATGTCATTCATATGGATTGGACATTACATCTGGGCCATACCACTTAAAGTAAGAACCAATTACAAATCCGCTCAAATTTTTTTTAACATTGATAATGTTGCATTCAAAAGCTGATTACACTGATTACACAAATATTTAACTTATAATCAACCTTAAATGTAAATTTGATACGCATGCCAAAACATTTAAAGATTTAATCTCATGAAAATAATTTGCAATTGAAGTGCATCATTTTTGGGCTTATCGAATTAATTGGCTACCGAAGGTTGCCGATTAAAATACATCTTAAAAAGATTAAATGCTTTTTTCAGATTGGCGTATTGATGTTTCTATTGTATTTAAAACTCGGTATCAGCGCAATCATCGGAGCCACTGTGTGCATTTTCACAATGACTCCACTGCAATTTTACATCGGGAAAAAGATGTCCGTCAACTCTAAGTTGACTGCAGACAGAAGTGATGTAAGAATGATGAAGATCAACGAAGTATTCCAAGGTATCAAGATCCTAAAGATGTACGGATGGGAAACCATCTACGGAAACAAGATCGTAGAAGCGAGAGACAAGGAGTTGGAATTGTTGAACAATGAATCCCTCTATTGGGCACTTATCAGTAAGTATTAATTTTCGGTTAATTTAATAAGTTTAAATCTTTTTACAAATAAAAGTAATTTAATACATCAAAGTGAATTAATAAATTGTACTAAATAATTAATTTTAAAATAATTTACTGAATCAAAGTTTTTCATAAATGAAAGCAATTTAAAATATTAAAATAGTTTAATAAATTTTAGTAATGTACTTATTAAATTTAAGTCATTAAAAAATTTCAGTAATTTGATGAATTTAAGTCATTTAATAAAATAAAGTAATTTAATTTAATGAATAAACGTAATAAAATAAATTTAAGTAATTTAATAAATATAAGTAATTTAAAATATTTAAGTAATTTATTATAGATACGTCAGTGCAAATTTCATGAGTGAGATGGCGTAACCCACGGTTCCACGACTACTCAAGAAAGTGGCATTTCAACACCCCTTTGAAAAATTATATTTTTTTAAATAGCCCATAACCTAACCTAACGTAAACTATTTCAACATTTTTTATCACTTTTAATTACTTTTCAAAGGATGTGATGAAGTCGCATGTTGATGAGTTGTCCGGTCACCGTAACCCACTCTCATGTATTTGTCAGTGGCATTAAATCATTATTTAGGCCAAAATAATGTTTCAAAAATAAAGGTATCGCTTATTAGTTTATCTCTATTATTGAAAATATTCAAAAACTACTGCACAAAAAAATAGTAATAATTCTCTAGGGAGAGTACTTCGAACAACAGAATTCAAAATGGCGGCAGTTGATCAGCTGATTTACCGATCCTATAGATTTTTTCAGGAGTGATGACGTCACACGATTCACCATACATACGGTGGTTTTCGGGGGGTCTTGAAAAATTAAAACTTTGACAATTATTTTAACTATTAAAACTAACTCCACAAATAAAAATAAAAATGCACTTATTAAAGTTAGAAGGTCATCAATCATTAAAAAAAAATTGGACTGGAGTTCTCTAATGGGGATGTCATAGTCTCACTGGCTCCAGACGTGAGCAGTTGGTGACTGTTGTGCGGTATTCATAAAAAAAAACTGGCTTTTCAAAATTCTTTCCATCTGTTAATAACAAGTTATGTACAGATAAAATTATTATGTAATATCTAAAAAAATTATCTCAGATTTAACCGCCTCATATAAAACTCCGTCTTCGGGAACACAGAATACATACTTCCAATCGAATGGATTGAATTTCAATTTGTGTATATTTTAATGGTGGCATAGGTATTTTATTTTCATACCTACATAATATGTTACACAATATTGATGGATATTTGACAGCTTGGTAGTATCCGTAGATCAGAGTCGCGGAGTTCTAATCTCTCTCGCGTTAATAAACTCTTTTTCGTCTGATAATAAATATTTTTCAGTATTTAACTAAATAGGCTAGTAAATAAGATAGCTTTCATCAATATCTCTGAGTTCACTGAGGTAGGAATTTTTTATAAATATAAAAGGGATTTGAAATATTGCAAAAGTAAAAAAGTTACGAAAGTAAAATGTTTTACGATCAGTATATCTTTTGGCTGTATATATAGCTCCCGAGCTAACGCGAAAAGCAATTTTCTTCTTCGCCGCTCATCCTATTTCAGCTTCACATAAAAATGAAAAATACGACTGGAGTCAAATTTTGAAATCTCAAGGCAATAAAAGTTGGTCTAAAATTTAGGATTATTTTGCCATAAAAAAGGTCGTGTATTGTTTAGCGATGTTGAAAAAGAAAATTTAAGAAGGGTAATAAAACATCCTGAACCTTGAAAGAACTTGAAATATTAATATAAAGGCAAGGATGAGGAAATCCTTAAAATTATCCTCTCTTTGTTCATCCGTTGTACGTATTTAGGAAATTTACGGAAAAGGGTAAATAATTTACCTTAAATACACATTTATAAAAATAGATAGTGGTGCAGAGTAGAAGGGGAATGGGACGTTTCTACGCCGCCGGTTCTTCGCCGCCAGTTCATTGCCGCCGTTTCTACGCCGGGACGGTTCTACACCGGCCGTTTCTACACCGGCCGTTTCTACGCCAGCCGATTCTACGCCGCATTCAAATTAAATTAACAATTACAATTAAACTTTATTGTTTCAACACATACATACAGTCATAGAAAATAAAATAGAAAATACAAAAATTATCGAATCATTTAAAAAGTAGCATTAACATTTATTTTAATTTAAAAGATATTTTGTACATGCAAGTTACAATCGCCGCACAGTGGCTGAAATTGGAGCGCTGGCTGGCGCGACATCCCTCTCGGCGTTCGACCATTTGGTTGTTTATTGTTGTTTTTAAGTGTTTATATGAAATATTACAAAATTTTTGAAAGATTCTCTATAATAACTTCATAAATTGAAGGAGAATCCCAAACAATAAACATAACATTGTTAATCGATGTACATAGCAATAATACTTAGGATTTTCCAGACAGTGGGGAATAACGTTAAATAATGATAATTGGGGGTAGAATGGTTTAATGGGGGTAATTAGTGTAATTACACACAATAGGTAATCTAATTATATATTAACTCCTGCTAAAAATGCTCACACGCAAATTGAATGTATTTATAAACATTTTATAGTTGGCAGGTACCTACTTAAAAATATATTATACATTTAATGACATGCGCATTAAAATAACCAAACGGAAAAGACTCCAAAAGATAGTACAGGATATTTTATATTTATGTAATAACATAAATTAAAAAATATGTTATTACATAAATTACAGAATAATTAACTTTCTGATGTTATTTTCAATGAAATTTTTAATTTTAGTGACTAATTGAAAATAAAATTCATTTTGACGTTTTATTAGTTATAGTAATAAAGGTAACATTATGTTAATCTTTCTTAGACATAAAGGAATCAAAGATTGAATTCAAAAAAATAATTGATGAAAAATACAATCATTCCTTAAAAATGCAATTACTGGAGTGGCTGGTGACGGCTGGTGATAATTTTTATTGTTCCATGTACAAAAAAGATACATCAATAATATTCTTTTAAAATTAGAGTGGAGAATCGTGGAGTTTTTTTTCCTACTCCATTAAAGAAAATAAATTTGAAAAAAAAATTTGGAAAAAAGACGTCAACTTTAAATCAAGATTTCCGATATAATTTATGACATAAATATCTTTTTACTGTTACTTTACTAAAATATTTTAAATGAATTTATAAAAAAAAAAATCGATAATAAGTACACAAACAGCTAGATTCTGCACACCTTCAAACTCACCTAAATACAGCAGCGTAAAAGTGCGCCCAATAATCCTCTGTTCTGCGACTAATTACAGAATAATTAAGTTTCAGATGTAATTTTCAATGAAATTTTTAATTTAAGTGAGTAACTGAGAATAAATTCATTTTGACGTTTTATTGGTCATAGTATCAATGGTAACATTAGGTTAATCTTTCTTAGACATAAAGGAATCAAAGATTGAATTCTAAAAAAAAATTGATAAAAAATACAATCATTCCTTATAAATGCATTTTGGGAACATGCTGATCAGGGGCCGGTGACGCGCCAGCGTTCCAATTTCAGCCACAGAGCGCCGGGATTACCAGATTGGGACCCATTGACAAAGCAGGTAAGCAGAAGTTTTAATCCGGGTTATCTTAATGGTGTTATGGTTATCAACACAGGCCCATTAGCACAAAGGAGGTAATGAGAAGTTTTAATCCGCTTAAAATTCTGAAAACTGTTTAACAGTATTTGGTATAAATATGGGGCAGGAGCCCTTAACACATCACTCTAAGTGTATTCGTCACAAAGTAATCATTACGTTAGTTAACAGTGATCTTAATAATGGAACCAGCAGTTCTCAGCAAGAAAGGAAACGAGAAGTTTTCATATAACGGATATTTGTACGTTTTCGACAAAGTTAGTAAAAGGGACGCTAGTTTAAAATTTTGGCGGTGCGAAGAAGTGGGTCGCTGTAAAGGAAGAATTCACACGAGGGCTGGAGAAGTGGTCAACGAAATCAACAATCATTCTCACCCTTCCTCGGCAGCAGCCATACAATCAGCAACTGTTTGCACTAACATGAAACGTCGTGCAGAAGAAACTATGGAGGGCACAAGTGTAGTTATAAATCAGTGTATAGTCGACGTGCCTGAAGCTGTTTTAGCATCGATTCCAAATAATGCAGCCCTGAGAAAAATAATCAGAAGAAAACGGAATCAAATTAATGCTGCACCTGCTGATCCCGCAGACCTAAACGATTTGGTGTTGCCAAATCGATATAAGCTATATGTGCCTCAACCAGGAACAGAAGAAACTTTTTTGCTAAGCGACGATGGAGAGGGAGCAAACAGAATTTTAATTTTTGGAAGAGGGAGCTGGTTGCAGCATTTGCATAATGCCAATACATGGTACACTGATGGTACCTTCGCAATAGCACCGAGGCTATTTTCGCAAGTTTATATTGTTATGGCAACAAAACACGGAGGAGTGCATCCTATAGTGTATGCTCTGTTACCTAACAAGCAGCGTGTTACATACACACGTATGTTCGAACTAATTAAAACACTAGTGCCAAATTTAAGTCCAGGATCTATCATTTGTGATTATGAATATGCAGCTTTTAGTGCCATGAAAGATTGCTTTCCTGAAGTAAATGTAAAAGGTTGCTTCTTCCATTTAGCACAAAATATGAGGAAGCATTTAGCTCAGATTGGTGTTATTAGTCAATACAACAATGATGCTGAATTTGCATTGAGAGCTAAAATGGTCATTGCATTAGCATTTGTGCCAATAGCTGATTTAGATGAATACATTGATGCTTTAGCAAATGATTTGCCAGTAGAACTTCAGCCGCTTCTAAATTGGTTTGAAGACAGCTATGTTGGCCGTTTAAATCGACGCGGGAATGGTAGGCGCCCGCCTATGTTTCATCCAACAATGTGGAATTTATACCAGAGAACAATCGATGGAGAAGATCGCACCAATAATCATGCAGAGGCAGCCAATCGTCGATTGCGTTCTGAATTATGTATGCATCACCCAACTATTTGGAAATTTATAGATGGATTGCGAAAAGTACAAAAAGGACGAGACGCTTATTTTGAGCAACTTATCGCCGGACATTTACCACCGATGAAGCTGAAAAAATACCGTGACGCTGATGAACGTATTCGAAGAATTGTCTTAGATTATGAAAACAGGGAACCTCTAGATTATTTACGTGGCCTAGCACACAATTACCAAATGACGCAATAATCTTATTTTTCCTATTTATTCTTTTAATTTAAAATAAATGTTAATGCTACTTTTTAAATGATTGTTAATTTAATTTGAATGCGGCGTAGAATCGGCCGGTGTAGAAACGGCCGGTGTAGAACCGTCTCGGCGTAGAAACGGCGGCGATGAACTGGCGGCGAAGAACCGGCGGCGTAGAAACGTCCTAGACCCGAGTAGAAGTAACTCTCATTATCGACCCTGAAAAGGAACCAATAAGAGACGAAATGTTGTTTAAAATGGCTTTGGCTGGGTTCGAAAACTAGATTTACGTAACTTTTATAATTTCCTTTCCAATGTTTCCTTCGGTCTATAAAATTGCCATTGACAAGTGCCAGGCAGCATCAAATGGTACATCTAATTTATTAACAAATGGTCCACCAACCAAATACAACAATATGTAAACAATTGTAGACAATATGTAGACAAACAACACCGGTCAGTGGTTGAGTGGGCATCGCGCTTGGGTCCCACCCGGGCGTCGCGTGTTCGATTCCTCGGCTGGCTAAGTCCTCCATCACAACACAAGCAACATTTTCGGCTTTCTGGGGTGGTAGTAGAAGATTTTCAAACATTGTTGGGTTATTCGTAACCCGGGAATTTTAAGAAAATTTAAATTGAATTTATTAGGTATTATTGAAAGTTACAAGTAGTTTTCGCGATAAATATTCTTTTATGACCTAGGGCCACAAATGCAAAAAAAAAAAAATATTTTAAAACAAGGATATCTCATATTATGAATCCCAGCTGCTCCTAACCGTCTGGAGGTGGAGGTACTATAACATCCCTAACTGGGGTATGTTGAGAGGCTAAAGATAATGAGGATGGGGAGGAGTTTTTTTTTTATTTTTTTTTTTATTTTATTTATAAACAGAAACAAACAGTACGTTAGACACTTTGGTTAAAAAAAATACAATTAATAAGTATATTTCATGGTGGGTACCTATTATGTGTTTCATTGTAGGGTCTTATTTGTGGTATGCATGTTATGTAATTACATTTAACAATTTATATTATTGATTTGATGTTGATGTTGATTAAAAAAAAACATTTGGAATTAGAATGGTGGTCTTTCACAATGTCGATTCTGAGAGTATATATCATATGTAGAGCCGCAAGTTCAAAGTGTTCATTTTGTCGGTAGCATTTTTGACCCACGCTTCATCGGTGCTCATAACACTGGTGACCTTCGGCCTGTACTTCATCCTGGAGGAGGGTGAGATGACCCCGGCCAATGTGTTCGCCGGACTGGCTCTCTTCAACCAGCTCACCGTGCCGTTGTTCATCTTCCCCGTCACTGTGCCCATCGTCATCTCGGCTCTGGTATGTATTACTACTTAATCCATAGTCACTGACCGACGATTTAACAATTAAAACTGAGCGAACGCAAAGTTAAAACACAGCGAGCGATTACTCAACTCCACAGTATATTAAACTTATCAGTCTTATCACTGACCGAGCTTTTACGCTCCTTGCCAATAGTGGGTGGAAATATGATCATCTTTTACGTTAACTCCACACAGGAGACCTTGAGGAAAATAATTATCTCCTTCAGAACATGTGTCATCTTGGGGATGCTGTAGAGTGGAAGATCTTTCTAGGGAGTAGACAAGACCTACGTTGTAGAGGAGAGGAAACACAGGCCGGCAAATCGTTTCATAGCCGAACTGTTGAACTCAAGAACGAGTAATAGAAACAACCCGCTCTCATGTGACAAATCATCACCTTGGCTTGGTGATAGGGTTATGGATATGTTTCGACTTCGCCTTACCATTGTAAGGTGAAGTTAGAACTCTAGTCAACCAACCAACGTGACGAAATGTCAACCGTATACAAAAGTTGGGTCGCGTTTGGTTTGTTTCCCTTTTTTATGTATTTTTTTCTATATATAACAATGTTTACCTATTTATTTACATAATATATTTTGAACTTTTATTATGTTAAGTGTAAGGTAGGATTGAGAAGGTGAAACTGTGGATGGGTAATATTGTATGTTTCGTGAATACCTCACTAGGAGAACCTGTGCTGATGTGTTTACGTGGTTATGATTAAGAGGACAAATATTTATGTGTTGTAGTCATCGATTTTTTTTTAAATTTTAATGGTTACTGTAGATTAATTATTTAGAAAAAAAAATCCTACTAATATTATAAAGGCGAAAGATTGTATGGATGTATGGATGTCTGGATGTATATGTTTGTTAAAAAATTCTTTCACTAATAGAAAGCTACATTATTTGCGAGTACTATAGTCAATATTGGTAAGCTCTGGCGTTATGAATAATCTCTGGCATTATGAAATTATTTATCATACGTTTTCTGTCCCTAACAAAATCGATTTATTGCAAACGTCATAAAAAAAGATAATGAGGATGGGATGTTAGGAACATATTTTATTTTTGCGAGATTTTTCGGTATTGTAGCAGTCTGTTAAATGTGTGTTTTTTTTAAATGTGTGTGAGGAAATTTTTTCTGCTGGTGTTTCGTCATCGTAAACATTTTTAAAGAAATCTGAAAAAATATTTACGATATCTTGTGTGCTGTTACCACATTTGTCGTCCATATGCATTTGTGGTGGATAGTCTGTGCAGTCGTTGTTTAATCTTTTGATAAATTTCCAGAGATCACTCGAGTGTAAGGCTGTGTTCTCGATAGAGTTTATACATGTTTTATGACAGATTTTAGAGAGATCTTTGCATTTTTTCTAGTTTTTTTAGATCGAGATCTTTGAATTTTTTATGAAGTTTTTTTGTTGTTGTTGAAGTGAGGCTTTTAGTTCTGATGAGAAATAAGTCGGATAGGTATTATGTTTTTTAGGAGTGTATAGTGGTACATATGATTTGATAGTGCTAGACAATATTAAATATAAGTTATGGATTGATGAGTTAGGATTTGTCAGTATTCACGTCCGATAAAAAAGTCGACACGGGAAAGATGATAATTTATAGATTCAAAATCTGCACATTTATAGTTGAGAGTTTCTTCAATGGGTTTTGGTTTGTCGCTACATACATTTAACTTAATATAAAGAGGGGGACGGTAGTTATCAACAGGTAAGAGAGGATCATTACATTTGTCAGTGACCAATTTAGGATAATTTGACATTGCTAGATCTAGTAAGCGAAAAAATTTGTCATTTCTTAAATCTCACAGGCACGATCATTTTCGCATTCATTTACAATTAAACCATTATCACTTGATTTCCATTTTAGGTTAGGCTCAATTTGTTTTACCCTTTCAAATGTTTGCATTGAAGTTTGTTTACAGTCATGCAGAAACAGGTCTACGTTTGATGGAGGTTGACCTTTGTGTAATAATATAATATGTGATGTATTTTGTTTTGATTGTATTGACGGCAAGAGTATTACTGTTGATAAACTTTTTTAGGCTGTTATAATGTACAGTATAAGTTTTTTTATAAACTAATGTTATTTTTTTAATGATATTTTTTTAAATAAGATTATGATGTTGACTGCGCTGTTATTGTCAGGAAGTTTTTAAATTTATTTATGTTATTTATCAATGAAAATGGGTGCCTTAATCCACAAAAGTGTTTAACATAATAACATAGTAAAAGTTTTTATCAAAATATGTATGGGAAGGTATTTGAAATTTTAAAATTTACTTTATTCCATGCATTGTTTATTACATTAGTTGATAATTTATTGACCACCATGCTGGGCTGTCTAGGCACATGTCCGTGTTGTGGCGGTCGATTTTGCATGCAATGCATTAAAATAATTTAAAAGTATATATCAAGTCTGAAATGTAAAAGAATGTAAAATTATATAAAAGAATATGAAAAGTGTAGATTATAAAATAATAAAAGGAGTACAGAATATGAAAGAATATTAGAAGTTTTCAATTTTAAAATATATAAAATCAGAGTAAGTACCTATTACTAAGTAAGCAAATAAGAAAAATGTAAATAATGATGCAATTCAAATTAGATGAAATATTAATCTTCCTCCTTTAATAACGAACATTAGTTAGTTATCCAGATTGCAATGTGTTCTGTTTTGACACCTGTCGTTGTTTTTATCAACACGATGATATAAAAATATAACGAAATTCAACCTTGATTACCTTCCAGAGGTCAATTGAATGCCACTTTATTACCCCATTTAAAAAAACTAGTATATTAGATTTCGTGACTGCATTATCTCCCAAAGGGAATACGGCTATTGCACCTAAACCAATTAAAAAAAAAATCAATCGTTACATATTTAATACACCAGATATATGAATTGTTTTTGTGTTTAATTTGTAGATGTCTATTTATTTATATTTTTTTATGAAATAATGTTATTATACAACAATAATGCATACATTAATTACGTGGGGGAGGGGTCCAGCAAAATCTTACGTTACTTGAAAATAATATATGAAGTGGCCCAAATTTATCCCACTAAGAGGGAGGGGGGGAATAGATTGGAAGAAAAACTGTTCACGTAATTAATGTATGCCCCCTTATCAAGTTCTGCAAGTATTTGAATATTTATTTTTATTACAGTTGTTTCGGCTTTCAAGGCAATTTCAAAACTGCCAGTTTGAAAATGGCCTTGTAAGCCGAAATATCTGTAGCAAAAATAAATACTCAAATACTTGCAGAACTTAGTTTGAAAACGACCTTGTAAGCCGAAACAGCTGTAGCAAAAATAAATACTCAAATACTTGCAGAACTTAGTTTGAAAATGGCCTTGTAAGCCGAAACAGCTGCAGCAAAAATAAATACTCAAATACTTGCAGAACTTAGTTTGAAAATGGCCTTGTAAGCCGAAACAGCTGTAGCAAAAATAAATGTTCAAATACTTGCACAACTTGATAATAACATTATTAAATTTATTTTAAATTAATAAAAAAAAAATAGAGATTATGTTTAAAAAAAAGATTTAATGATCGGTTACACGCTGTATCCGGATACCAGCAGTACAATCGGTAAACTGGTAAATCTACATTACAAAGAGACGAAAAAAATTAAGTCTGAGAATTTCTTATTTTTTAAAACTTTTTTCTTTTTTTCGCAACTAAAAGTTTATGAGCCAGGTCTACGCTTCGACCCATTTTAAAAGACAATGAACAGCTGATAGTAGCCCCGTAGCGACTGATATTTTTAAATTTGACTTAAAAAACTACTTCGGACTCGATTTATTTAAAAACGAAAGCTCCAAACAAAAAATATTATATCATTAAAACTACTCCAATTGTGTTGCAGATTCACGAGTTTCCTACTTGTACAACATGTTTCCGGACACCTTGCACAAAACAAGAATATTTCTTGAATGAAAGAGTCAATATAATATACCAACATTATAGCTGTGCGTGTACACAGCTAATACATACCTAAAAGTACATTATAAATAATATCAACTATTTCAAATGGAGGGTACCTGTCTAATATTTTCAAATAATTTTAATGAAGTATAGTCTGTCAAAATAGAGTAAAAAATATAAAAACTGGAACTACTAAATTTGTAGACTGGCAACACCAATTTAACTGACAAATATTTCTTTGAAGTGCAATGACACTGAATGTATAGAACACAGTAAACCACATTTTAAAAAACATTTTTCTTCATGACATAAATTTTATTAAAAGGTGATTAATAAAGCAATTTGCTTTAATTTAATTTAACATAAATTTGAATTTAACAATAGATAGAAAGGAAGAATCACTAATGGTGAGTTTAGTTAGACTACTTTAGATCTGAATGAGTTAAATATATTCAGATCTAAATTTAGAGACATGATCTGAAGCCCAGGCAACGCAAAGTACTTTATCTAGTATTAAATAAATTTGAGCAATTTCTAACCTGTGCTTTATATTTTATTACATTATAGTTATTCTTCACTATGTTAACACAAAATTGCAAAGGTATAATAATAATATACCTATATGCAATTCTAATTTTGAGATTGGCGGGTATCACTATACTGCAATGAAAAAATATTTTTTCCACTATTATGCCTTTTTAATTTTTTATGAAGTAGGTAGGTTACACAGCTTACACAGCTTTACTTTAACACCATGAGTTATGTGTTTAGTATTGCCATTTGATCAACAGTGGCGCCCTCATATATTCTCTACTCTTTTTTGACAGACTATATGTAATACAGAAGGTATATGCGGAGTCGGGGTCTTTGCTACCGTAGGCATAGTCAGGGTAAGATTAAACAAGTCGGGGTCCCTAGGCAATGCACTTCACCCTTTAGCCGATGCGGGTCCCCTAGGCAGTTGCCTACACTACCTTATGGATAGTACGGCCCTGGACGTAGCAAGTGTGCATTTATGATGCGATAATTATGCGAACCTTGACGATATCTAGATTTTCCTTGAGATCGAACTCTGTGTCTGAAGAATTAATTTCTCGGGGCGCGGGGCCCCTAGCCGTTGCAGGGTCAATAATATTATTATTTAATAAAAAAAGTTTTTTATAAACAAGTTCTACTATGTAATTATTAGTAAGCGTAACAGCTGTTTTGCTTTCTGAAGGCATTATTAAACTGTGATGAGACCACTTACAGACGATATATTTATATTATTTCTAAATAGGTTTCATTACCTATGTACGAGTACTTATTGATTTCAGAGTAAAATGTTTGAAATTATTAACGGTTATTACTCTTTTAAGGTTTCTTCCATTAACGCATAGTTTAAATTTGACTGAAGGTTAGTCGTTAAGTACTAAATTCCTAAATAATGTACAGTTATTCTTATAAATGATGACTTAGGGGTTTCTTTTTCCAGCATAATTGTTTATTTTTCCAGCATAATTAACTATTTTAAGGGTCTCTAATATTTGAACTAGGCTCAAACATATCTCTCAGGTCCTCCAAGCCGAGTCTCCTACTAAGTATCCTGCCTGCATCTTTGTCTTCGCACATCTTTGTCTTTGTCTTGGCCATAATAGCCCGTCTGGTCACTGCACTTTCTTCGTCTCATACCCAGCGTTGCGTGGCCGGGCGGAGGACACGCATCTTGCGAATCACTTTCTCAAACTCGTGTGTAACCTTTTCATCCACTGCCCGCCGTTGTGGCATCCCGCCGCTGGGCAGGAAACTCGTGCTTGGTGTTCCTCCACCACTCCCGTCTCCCGTCTCGATATCCATTCTCTCCCGTCTCCGTCCTGACTGTCTTGCGGTCAACTCGTAGGACCCGTGGCTCTTCCCCACACTTCTTCCTTCTTTTCCTTGCGACCCATCAACGCTTTCTTTGCCATTGAATCCGCAATGCTGGAGACGCTCTTTCATAACTTTAAATGTAATTCGTCACACCTAGCAAAATCTAACCTAACCTAGCCGATGATAACTTTATATGTTAAATTATTATTTTAGGTGACAAAACCCACTACCCGACAACTCAACAAAGTGACATTTCAACACCCCTTTGAAAAGTCAATTTTTTTATGAATTTATTTATTTTAATAACTTATAATCTAACCCAGGGCTTCCCAACCAGGGGGGCGTAGGGAAATGTTAGGGGGGGCGTAATAGCTACGTTTGCATTTCCGAAAAAAAATCTATTTAACGCGTAGATAAATTAAATGTTCCGAATTGCCATTCAATCGCTGCTATACAAGTTTCGACGTCATAATCAGTGTGATGCGCCCTGAATCAGCTAAACTTGAAACTTCAGGGCAGAAATGGCACTTTGATTAGTAACCATGATCATATTCAAGGTTTCATATCAAAGCTTCAACCTTGGAAAAATAAGGTGTCTTCTGAAAATGTATTTCCCTTTTCATGGCTATCCGAAGCAATTAATAATGAAAAACTGGATAAAGATTTAAAATCTGAAATAGAAACTTTAATCTGTTTCACTGTAATCACTTTTCAATGGAGGTGATGAAGTTGCATGTCGTTGAGTTGTACAAAAATACCATTCAATAGGTTCTCGGTTACATAAAGCAATTTCTATTTAAGGTTAGCACAAGAAGGCTCGCCGAATTCCTGGAATTACCCGAGATAAACCACACCCGTGATGAAATACACAGTATCAGTAGGACGTCCGTAAGCTCCCACACTACTTGCAATCATCCTGACAGGGGATTCCAGCCGGAATACATCGACAATCCCTACCCTTTAGACAACATAGAAGAAACCGAGGAAATTGAAAATGAAGACGTATTTAAGGAAAATGCCTCGGACAAGGATAGCTCGGCTGGCTCGGTGGAAGACTACCAAACAAATAAAGTGGAAAATGTTTTTATGTTCAGTCAATCAGTGTTTGTCTGGGGGGTGGGAGGTGATGCATTATCAAGGATTACTATTACAGAATCCTTGAAAATTCCAAAAGGTAAGCATTGTTCATGCGTAATAAATTATATCATCATAATTGCATTTTATTAATATGTTTATAAATGAAACTCAATTATTAGATAATGTTATAATTGTTATTATTAATCACACGAATACATTCATTTTGTTAACTTCATCCGCCACAAAAACCTAACATAGCGGGTGAAATAATATGGAAAAAAAATGTATTTACTAAACAATCGTTTTCTTGCATGAAATAATAATAAAATGATTTATGTTTATTGGTTTCAATCTGATGTTGACTGTGTGTATGTTTTTTTAAGGAAAAATGACAATGGTCGTGGGAAAAACTGGAAGTGGAAAATCTTCATTTTTGTCAGCATTAATCGGAGAAATGAATCTTTTAAAAGGAAATATGACACGAGCCAGGTAATTAAAAATCATTTTTACAATTTGTTTTTGTAATTTTATTTGTAGTTTTATGTTTTTTTTTCAATCAAAAAAAAATGTTCAGTAAATGATTATTTCACCTGTTATGCACCTTAGCATGTCCCTATGTTATGTGACAGCTAATAGTAGGTTCAGACGGTTTAATTTTAGTTGAACAACTCGATACTTGAAAGCATATTGACTCGTGTGAACCTTCAACAAAGTTGAACAATTTTTTCAAACAATTTTTGACGTTTAATCGACGTTGATCAACTAAAATTGAATCGTCTGAACCCGCTATATTAGTCTTTTACGAACTAGAAGAATTGTTTCCTCATTATGGGGGTGTCAAAAGTGTTATACACTCTTTGGTGAATAACTTGCTTTTTTTTCGATTCCAGCATTTCAACTTTTTTTCCATTTTTTAATTGAAGGATTTATATGCTTAGACGCATTTAAAAAAAACAGCTGATAGTAGGGGTTACTATCAGCTGTTTAATATCAGCTGTTGTTTTAGGGGGTCTAACGTTCGATTTTTTTCAAATTTTACCTAAAAAATTCCAACTTCGAACTCGATTTACTCGAAAAGATAGCTCAAATCAAATAAAGTTACTCACCAGCTTATCGCCTGTACTACGAGTTTCCAGACACCGTTTATAAGGATGAATGAGTAAGGGAAGAAAAAGAAGGGGTAAGCCGGGGAAGGTTGGGAAGTTCCAAGATCCTAAGATTGAGCCAATAAACACTGCTAAAGCCATTTCAAGCCTCGTTTTATTCTGAATGGTGGTCTTTCACCAGAGCGATACGATATTTGATGAACGGTCGAGCCAACTTGGGGCGGTTTGAGATACGTTCATCACACTGAGTATCACACAATTTGAGAGGCGGGAATGGGTACCGCCGCCCCGGGAACCTTTATTGGATAACCAACACCTCTGCCATAGGTCACCCCAAGAGGTTCGCTACGTTTGGTGATTTAGCAGGGGTGCCCGGGTTCATGGGATGAGGTTTGTCTCGGTCTTGGAGGTGGATGATCAGGTCACACTGAACACCAGATTCCTACCTACCCCTTAAACCCTTTTCCTTCCCAGAACTCTCCTCTCCTTCCTTTCCATAAAAAAACCTTCCACACAGCATCCCCAAAGATGACATAGGCCCTCAGGGAAATTATTTTCCTCAGGGCCTCCTGTGTGGAGCTCATGTAAAAAAAACCACTTTAATTCCGGAACGAGGTGCAAATACCTACCTCATAACATTAAAACATAATATTATGTTTTATGTCGCCTCGTTTCGATCATGCGATCTCCAAATAGGTTCAGGGTCAATGAAAATTCCGCTCTATATATTTGTTAAAAAATTAATTTGTACCTTCATTATTTTTTTCCAGCAACGAATCATTAGCTTACGTTTCGCAATCACCATGGATCACAAACACAACAATCCGCGAGAACATCTTGTTCGGTCGTGCTATGCGCGCCCGCCGCTACAGACGCGTACTGACAGCATGCGCTTTGCACGCAGACCTGGGGGTTCACGCGGCGCGCGATCAGGCCCCGGCCAGCGTGCTGTCCGGCGGCCAGCGGCAAAGGGTCGCACTTGCCCGTGCGCTTTACTCGCATGCTGGAGTCCTCGTACTCGATGACCCTTTTGCGGCTCTAGACCACACTGTTGCGCAGAAGGTGTTTGAGAAAGGGATCAGAAGGGCCTGTGAAAGAGATAACAGAACAGTTGTCATGGTGACGCATAGGCTCCACTTGCTGGCACAGGCTGATCAAGTGAGTTTCTTTACATTAAAAGCGATTTTAATCTACAGTTGAACACATAAAAAAAAATAATACTGCACTAAAAATGGTGTGCTTTAACATGATGTGGAGTATTAAGCAGGTACTTTGTTTCATGGAACGAGTACCGCGTACGTAACACCAATACCTTTTACGAATTGTATTTCATTATGATTTATGTATGAAAACACCAAATCAAAGTTGACGAGTTATTTATTTATTTTAATATTACATTTGATTACAGTAGTGACTTATTGCCCATCTCACTAGGTGTGAAACGCCTGTATTGAGATGGCAATTTACAGAGTGGTAGTTATATAGATTTTTGTTTACATAATATGACAATGATACTTATAAAAATTAAATAAAATCAGTATTTTTTTACTTTAAACAATTCAAATATGAATGTAGAAGAAGATATTAGTTAAGATTATTGGTGATTTCTTTTTTTGGATCAATAATGCACTCCCCAACCTTGCTTTCCCTAATCTTTCTCTTCCCAACCTCCCTCTTCCACATCTCATTCCCCTCCCTCACTATCTTCAGCCTCATAACGTGCCCCAAATGGGGATTCCATAATCTCATTAGCTCCATTCGGATGGGGGCAGTTGAGACTCTTGTGCCAGTATTCACATAAACAATAAAATATTTGTTTATGCTTAGGTGTTTTTTTTCCTAAAAAAAAGAAAGACAAACATGCCGGGTTGCGTATTTACAAAACCTATACCGATTCAGTCGCGGTAACGACAATTTACATTTTAAATATACCTCTATATTGGTTATTTTTTATCACATTGCAAAAACAAAAATTGTTCTAAAATCTAGATAAAATAATCTTTCGGATGTGTATATTAGAAATGAATAATTTTATTTCTAAATATTTAAATTTTAATATTATTCCCATATATTGTAAATACACCTCTATAATGATAATTTTTTACCACTTTGCAAAAACAAAAATTGTTCTAAAATCTAGATAAAATAATCTTTTCAATGTGTATATTAGAAGTGAATAATTTTATTTCTAAATATTTAAATTGAGATATGGAAAATTTAAGGCGACTGAAACGCGGTAGGGATTGTAAATACGCTGCCGGGTTACCGGAATAACCTGACGATAATTGAAAATCTCCTACTACCACCAAAGTAAGCCAAAAAATGTTGCTTAAATCATGATGGGGGACTTAGCCTGTCAAGGAATTGAACACATGACGCCTGAGTGAGACCCAAACCCAATGCCAACTCAGCCGCTGTGCGATATTTTGCGTTAGTTTTTTTTAAATTTAGTAGGCATGCAGTAACTGCATGCCTACTAAATTAAAAAATAATATAAACTTAGGTTTCGTTGTACCTACTTACTTTTAATTTAATTTTTTTTATCATTTTCATTTAACCTTTTATGAAATAACACAATGGAACAATCAAAAAGAAATAATTCAACAAAATAGGAAAATCCCAATAAACTACCTTTTAGTATCGATGGGTGCTTTTACAAATAAATAAATAAATAATGCTTAAAATGTCCTGCTCCATTTTTTTATATCGGTTTTCTTTCAGATAATTCACGTAGACAACGGCCGTATCCATTCAGTGGGCACGCTGTCCGAGGTGGAATCCTCACAGCCGGTACTGGCACGCGAGTGGCGCATGCTGTTCAGTAGGGCGGGCCCGCCGGACGGGCTCGGGCTCTTGCTCGGACCAGTGGAGCACACGGCGCGCGGTCGCTGGCAGCTCTTGCGCTGGGCCAGTAAGGTGAGCCGGCAGCTCCGGGATAACAATGAGCCGCAGGACGAAGGGGACGGTGGATTTGTGGTGAGTTTCAAAAGGTCTTCTTTTTTACGTCGTGTATTGTACCGCGCCATTCCAACTGCTACAAACCAGTGAAACTATCTTTTTTCTGCAATCTCATATCGAAGGTTGGCAATCAACGGGACAATCTTTAGTCGGCAGACTGCCACCCACAACAACGCGGTAACTGTGACATCACAATTTGGAGAATATTGTGAGGTGGAGGGAAGAGGGTGAGCACGATGCTGAAAGAATCTTCCACTTTTCTTCTTCCTACTACTTACGGGGCTTGTACAGCAGCTCTTGATATATTTAACTTTTCACCAGATCAAAGGAGAGAACAAAATTCTAAGTTCACGATTTTTTTAAATCCTCAAAATCTACCCCCTCACATTAATGCTATGCATCTCAATATCGATTCCAATTCATACGAATACCTCGCTACTAGGAATAGGTACACTTTAGTACATGATATGAACCAAAATGCTTGCTCACGACAATATGAATTGTCTATTTTTTATCAGATTTATATTTATTAATTTTTTTTCACAGCCATCGTTCATTCCACTGAAAAAGAGATTCTCCGCCTTCCAAGGGTCGAAGTATTTCACTCACGACCTGCTTTTACCGACCGACGAATGTGACGATGAGATGTTGAGGAGTTCAGCTCCGAAGAGATCTTCGACGAGAGTCCGAAGAGGACATAATTCTTGTAGAGTAGGATCCAGGAAGCACAAGACCGCTGAGAGGTCATCTTCCTTACAAGTAACCAAGCACAAAGTGAAACCTGCTCCTTTGCTAAGGCAGTCGTCATCTCCAGCAATACAATTTAATTCAGCGGGTGAAGTAGATTCCATAAATAGGTATGTTTTGATTTTACACTCGATCAATCTTATTGTATTTGAAGTGGCCTACTTGATTCTTTTGACGTATTATAGTATAATGTAATTGATCTCACTGCATGTGTTAGTTTTAATGATTATTGATTTTATATACAATCCACAGATGATTTTCAGATAATTTTTTTTTTTAATTATTATTCAGTTACTCTCTGGCTTTGCCAAAATTTCTTGAATAATTTTTAGAAATCTTTTTTTTCACACCAACAAACTAAAAAGAAGCATCAAACTACATGTAATATCGTTGCGAATAGTTGGGCACCTAGACCAGAAATTTAGGCGAATTTCGTGACACCCAGACATTTCAGTTGACTTAGATGTTATGTTTGCCAATTTTCGGCGTCTTAAAATGTCAAATATATATTGAAATAATATCTATTTCAGCTGCACAAGGCAACAGGGAGATAGAATCCAACAAAGATATTTACTTAGGAACTTATTCCCGATGGCCACACAAAAACTAATCGAAACTCCGACAGATGGCTCTCAAATAACGAGACAAAAGAGTATCATTAAACGTTTCCTTTCAAGATCATCAACTAAAAGAAAGTAAGTGTTTTTAATTGATATAATACAATTTGGGAGGCGGGAATGGGTACCGCCGCCCGGGGAACCTTTATTGGTTAAGCAACACCTCTGCCATAGGGGTTCGCTACGTTTGGTGATTTAGCAGGGGAGCCCGGGTTCATGGGGTGAGGTTTGTCTAGGTCTTGGAAGCGGATGACCAGGACACACTGAACCCCAGATTCCTTCCCACCCCTTAAACCCTTTTCCTTCCCAGAACTCTCCTCTCCTTCCTTTCCTTAAATAAACCCCTCCACACAGCATCCCCAAAGATGACATAGGCCTTGAGGGAAATTATTTTCCTCAGGGCCTCCTGTGTGGTGCTCATGTAAAAAATATATATATATATAAAATATGTAACACTAAATCGTACTTATCAAAACAACAGGAAACAGTAGGAAACTCAATTTTTCCCCTCAAAATACTAAATTTATAACAAAACTACAAAAACACACATTACCATAGATACTTGAACACTTCGGTACAGATACTCCTCTCTTGTAACCTCATATACTTAACAGCAAAGTTCATGAGGGTAGGTACACACTTTTTTTGATCTTCTTATCGATAGCCTGAAAATGGAAAATCGAATTAATAAATTCATAAATTATCAACCTTAAGATGAGGGACAAAATATATATCCTAATGTAGACTATTGGAGTAACCAAGTGACACTGGCGTCCGGTACATCACATCGCCACGGGTTTCCTTGGCTCAATGCAGCGAGGATCGCGAGGTCCTGCGCTGCATAAAGTCTTGTCCACCAGGGAAATATATATCCTAATGTAGACTATTGGAGTAACCAAGTGACACTGGCGTCCGGTACATCACATCGCCACGGGTTTCCTTGGCTCAATGCAGCGAGGATCGCGAGGTCCTGCGCTGCATAAAGTCTTGTCCACCAGGGAAATATATATCCTAATGTAGACTATTGGAGTAACCAAGTGACACTGGCGTCCGGTACATCACATCGCCACGGGTTTCCTTGGCTCAATGCAGCGAGGATCGCGAGGTCCTGCGCTGCATAAAGTCTTGTCCACCAGGGAAATATATATCCTAATGTAGACTATTGGAGTAACCAAGTGACACTGGCGTCCGGTACATCACATCGCCACGGGTTTCCTTGGCTCAATGCAGCGAGGATCGCGAGGTCCTGCGCTGCATAAAGTCTTGTCCACCAGGGAAATATATATCCTAATGTAGACTATTGGAGTAACCAAGTGACACGGGTTACGTCGGTACGGCACATCGCCATCGGTTTCCTTAGCTCCATGCAGCGCGGATCGCGAGGTCCTGCGCTACATGGAGCCTTGTCCACCAGGGATATTGGAGTAGGGGTCACGATCCTCAGCAATCAGGAACCGACTTAAGAAGAAGAATGTAGAATATTTTTAAAGAAAAGATATTATTTATTATGCCTGTGTCAGACCACGCTACAAGAACGCTACGGTTTTGTGGCTTGGCCTATTTCGGCGTATCAAAGCCAAGCCCAAAAACGCAGCTGTTATAGCGTAGTCTGACAGCACCTTAATTTTTTTTAATATGTAAAATTGTTATAAGTACTAATATTATATAGCTTTGATTTACATACCCAGTTAGTTAAAAGCAAAATATTTATATTTATTTAACTTTAATAAATAATTAAATAGAAAATAAAATCAAGGTTCTTGAATTCTTGCTGTTATTTTGGCGCCTATACAAAGTTATGTTGCTGATGGCTCCTTTGCAACATCATCTCTTCCCATACACAAACGAAATAATTATCAGAAAATGGTGTAAATCTATGTACACACGTATATTCATGCTCGACGGTTTGGCACGATCGAACAAGATGCCTTGGAACCGTTCTCGTCGTCTCGTCGTTGCTGCCACACACCCGAGCAGCTCGGCACAACATATCCGCTCGCCGTAGATATTGTACATACTACCATGTCGTTCAGTTAAATCCTAAATTTATGTCGAACATCGATCAAGAATTACAGTTTCTTTGAATCTTTTCCACATCGAGCCATTGGCTCGACATCGAACAAAGAAAGGTTCGAGCGAGATGGTACTTTTTTTTTTTAAAGAAAGACAAACATTCCCGGAATATTTCCCGAATAACCCGACAATATTTGAAAATCTCCTACTACCACCACTGAAGCCGTAGATGTTGCTTGAGTCGTGATGGAGGACTTAGCCAGCCGAGGAATGGAACACGGAACGCCTGGGTGGGACCCAAACGCTATGCCCATTCAACCACTGACCGGTCAATATATATGTATGATACATTGAAACGTCCGAATTAGCGTAAAATCATCGTGTATGAACTTGGGTACGGGCCATTAGAACTTACAAAGGAGCTCTCAGTGATAGGTACGAGCGTATGCAGCTGGATGCAGTTTTGATTCCCATATCAATTAAAAGCAATAATTGCAATGTGACACATGTGCATGATTGCAGAAGTGCCGTGCCCTCGCCCGACCGCGAACACACTCCCATCCGGAGAATTATCTCCACCAACTCGGCCGCCAGTGATGACTTTATGGACGATGAAGACTTTTGTAGGTCATTTTGATTTATTGTTGTAAATATTATATTAACATTGGCCGCATTAAAGGCAAAGGACAGGACATTGGAATCAAAATAAACAACATGTCATTCATTTTTATTGAAGTAGGTACCTAGCAGATAGATAAGTGTAGTAATAACCCTGTTCCCTATTATTTTGCAAGGATTTTCAACAATGGAAATGGCAAAGCTATCGATGTAATTTCTTCAAATATTTTATTTCTAATTGCAAATTAACAACTTAAAATTGTTAAATCAATGGAATTTTTCCTAATTGACGTTTGATATCAAATGACCTTTTTGATATCCTACGGTTTTACTGTATGTACATATATGTATGAAAGTGATTGACTTTAAATATATTCCGTACTTTCGTTTTAACGGTTTTCTATAAATTGCATGTCAATCTTTCCATTACGTTACTACATTTTATCTAACATTTTCTTCTTAACTGATTTATTTTTTTTGATATTCATTTAAGCAACGGATAATTCGACCACTGATGGCCTCATGACTGACGAACAGAGGGAATATGGAACGATACCCAAAAGGGTTTACCTGGAATACTTCAAGTCCTGCGGGATCATTGCTGGAACCCTTTACCTGGTTTCCTCCGTAGCCTGGCAATGCCTTAGGGTATACACAGACGTGTGGCTTAGTGAGTGGACGGGCAAGGATTCGGAACCTATAGAGCAAGGAAAGATTAGTAATGATGTAAGAATTTATTTTTTATGGCAACAAATGTTCATACGTTGTGTGACGAGTGGAATAGAGTTCTTAATACACAGAGAAAGTCCGGAAGAAAATACGTGTTAAAAATGTTATGTCTATCCCCTCTGTGGAATGTTTGATAAGACAGTTATTGAAGCTGAGTGGGTGAAGGATTTATCTCATGTAATTAAAATGACGAGTTCAAATAAAGTTTTTTTTCATTCAAGTGAATGTTTGTCAAAGTGGTTATTAAAGGTACAATGTCTGAGATTTTCTATGTTGCCACTGAAAATATGGGAAAAGACTTCTGCTGATGCAATCGTTGTAAACTCGAATAAAAAAGACGAACGTAAAATAAATAAATGAGAGGTTACAGCGAAGTTCCTAGTTGATAGAACATAAATAAAACCATACATGACACCTTCTAAGCTAAAAACAGTTTTTGACCAATTCCTAAAATATTCATCAACAAAGTACTAACTTAAATTGGCGAAATTGGCATGGATTTTTCATCTCTTCAAATTTACTGGAATTGTTAAATGTATTGTTCAGTTTAATTAAGAGTACACAAATTACTACAGGAACAGCAGCAATAAGCGTAAATGATAAAATAATAATGTATAATTATAGATAACGTAATTATGTTTACAACAGTAAATAACTTGATTTTTATTTGTACAGGTGACCAGATATTTCACGGTTTATGCTATTCTATCCATAGTGTCTATCATCATGTCATTCGCTTCCAATGCCATCGGACAGTATGCGGGAGCTTTAGCTAGGAAAACCCTTCACGAAAAGTTATTAGAGAACATCATCCTGTGTCCATTATCGTTCTTCGAATCAACTCCCCTAGGGAGGATAATTAACAGATTTTCCACGGATATTGGCATCATTGACAAGGTATTAAATGATTCAAAGAAACATTTGGAAATAATAAAAAGAGGTAGGCTAAGTAATTGAATCTTAAAAAGTTTTTGTTTTTGTTTCAGAAAATAGCCACATCAATTCAAAGACTGCTGCAGTTTCTATTTCTTTGTGTATCAGCTACATTGGTGAATGCCGTAGTGGCGCCATGGTTTTTAATAATTGCAATCCCTATCTGTCTGCTTTATTACGTGATTCAAAAATTCTACCGATGTTCAGCAAGGTAACAACATATATTTGGAAAAAAATTTAGAACCTGTGGCCTTTATGAAATTGAATAAATATAATTTGGCATAAAACTGTTCAAATTTTCAGAGAATTGCAAAGGTTGGATGCTATCACCAAGTCTCCCGTATTCTCTCACTTTGGAGAAACTTTGGGAGGACTTTCTTCCATCAGGGCTTATGGGCAACAGGAGAGATTTAGTCAGATGCTATGGAACAAAATGGATATCAACACAAACGCATTCATCATCCTTAACTCGAGCAACCGATGGCTTGGCATAGCTCTTGTAAGTAAAGAAAACAATAATTTAAGTTGTTCATTCATTCCATGATATTAATATTCATTCCAATGCGTTATCCTTACATTCTTCTTTATGCCTCGATTTTCATGACTATTCAGGATCATCTTCATTCCTTTGTAATTTGAATCGGGCCTGTTCAAGCAAATCCATTCCCCCAGCACGCTTCCTTGACCCGCTTCGAAAGTCACCAAATCGGGTACGGGTCTTGTTCCCTGGTTTTGTACACTATGTAGATAGGGGTGTAATATATATTGTGAGGTACCTCATTCGTGAAAAAAAATAATCTAAAAAGTAATTTTATAAATGCGAAAGTGCGTTGTTTGTTTGCCCTTCTTTCGCGTTGTAACGGAGCGACAGATCAACTTTTTTTTGTTTGAGGATAGTTGGAGGACTGAAAAGTGACATAGGTTACTTTTCATTCCGGAAAAATAGTTTATTTTCGTGGGAAATTTCTTTGTAAAGCGATTAAGACGCCAGAGAAGCCAGTAAAAGCTATTGCCAGAAGTAAAGTTAAAATGCTTAGAAGCGTACCCCTATAATTGTGATGATATTACTGAAAATAAATTAATTAGAGATACACAAACTTTAAATAAATGGCCACATATGCACTTGAGTTATTAGGCTCATGTTAGATTTTATTTATTTATTTTATTATTATTATATTTTTATTAAATTAAATTTAATTATGTTGTTATCAAGTTCTGCAAGTATTTTTGTTACAGCTGTTTCGGCTTACAAGACCATTTTCAATCTAAATACTAAAATACTTACAGAATTTGATAATAACATTATTAAATTTAATTTCGATAAAATTAGTTATGTGACTTAACGGGTTCATCAGATGAGGTGGGCTCTGGTCTTGGCGGCTGATGAGCCAGCCCACCAGATGCATGATGGACCGGCTGGAAAGGGGCCGGTTTGCGGAGACTCTTTGAACTCTCCAGCTGGTCTTTCTCTATCCATCTTCTTGCACTGCAGCGGGAGGGATGGAGTCGTACATCCGTCACTCCTAAACATACTGACCCCTAGATTCCGACCCACCCCTCATACTTTTTCTTCCTAGAATTTCCTCTCCTTCCTTTCCTAAAGATCTACCACACAACATCCCCAAAATTGACACAGAATGAGATACACAGACGATGGAAATTATTTTCCTCAGGGCCTCTCGACCTCTCGCAACAAGTTCCTTCATAACTCCTGATATCAAAGAAAACATAAAAAAATATACACTTTACAGAAGGTGGAAGAATTCTACAACGCAATTTGAATTTGAATTTTTTTTTCATCTTTGAATTCGAACATAAAACGTTAGGAAATAAGATTACATAAAAAAATATCATTACATCCTATAATTTGGCAAGAAAGTGTAGAAATTAAATAAATTGGAACTAAACGTGTTCATTACTATGGCAGCACCGAATTATATGACATTTCCTATGGCTGTCATGTTATCGCATGTTACGGTTGATTTATTGTCTTAAATCTGAGAAGAAGATCGCTGATTTGATAATATTTTTATTCATTGTTTGCCTGAATTTAATTAAAATGAATAAACCATTACATAGTGATGCAAGAGGGGTTATATTCTGCGTTTTTCAATGCTGCCTAGCCGAGTATCACACGAAGAAGCTTCTGTTTAATTAGAAGATGTTTACAAACGAACTGCAGAAATGACTGGTACGTAGTATAGTTTGTTTAATAAATTTCATCAGTATTACAAGATTTATGCCAATTTTCGAATAATAACCATTACAATCTGATTTGAGGTTATGTTAAAAAAATCCGATTTTGACACTTCAATTTGACAGTTAATATGCGGCCACAGGAAAAAGGGAATAACTCAATAAAAAAAAATAATATGCAACTTCTTTAAACTCGTAGAAAAGTTACTTTTTTCTCGTTTTCTCTTTCTTTCTTTCCAAGTGAATATTATCTAGTAAATTTTATTACTACATAAATTTTATTATTTTAAAACTACCTTCTATAATAATAATTTTAATGATTTTTCACACACAGGTAAATCTGAATCAACGGTAAGACGAATCGCCAAGGAAGGGGAAAAGGCAGATGGAAAATTTGAAACACCGGGAAAACGGAAAATGAGCATTATAATAATAATATGTAATAGCATAAGTGCTGATGATTGGAAAAATTGTTGCAAACAGTTGATGAAAATTGAGGCAGAATATTATGCACGAGGCAGTAATATATATGATGATATCGATGAACTGCGTTTAGATGAAGATAAAGATACGGAAGAATAAGAATCACACGAGGACGAAGACAATAATTACATGTCGGGTGTTGAATTAATAGACTTAAATTTTTAAGTACCTACGTTTTTATATCGAAATAAACGCCCACTTAAAACTTGTTTTGTTTTATTTTACTTCTATTAAATTACAGTTTTTTGTGCAAAATTTTTGAAAATACAAATACGCTATGAAATACGCATTTTGGCAGAAATGTTTTTTAAAACATACATTCATTGTCTTATGAGCCATCTTGGTGTTGCCATTTAAAACTAGAAAACGATCGCAGCGCCATCATTTATTTTCTACACTTAATTGACAACTATTTCACGAACAGTGTTAACTCTATGTTACATAAATGTGATTATTTAGCATCGATCGCTAAACTAATAGAAATGCAACACATTATGTATCTACCCAGAGTTACCTGTGGAGTAATCAATATTATCGTAAGCAAAATACGCAATTTAAAGCCAGGAATCGACAAAATTCGAATGTATGACATTAAGAAACTTTCTAATATTTTAGGACCTGTTATAATTTGTTCAATGAATTTTAGCACAACGAGATTAACTTAAAAGTTTAGATATCTTTAGACCAATTTACAAAGGTGTCAAACATTTTTTTTTTTTTTTAAAAGAAAGACAAACATTCCCGGGTTACGAATAACCCAACAATGTTTGAAAATCTCCTACTACCACCACAGAAAGCCGAAAATGTTGCTTGTGTTGTGATGGAGGACTTAGCCAGCCGAGGAATCGAACACGCGACGCTCGGGTGGGACCCAAGCGCTATGCCCACTCAACCACCGACCAGTCCGGAATACAGATGAACCCTGGAAAATATTTGAAAAATGCATCTCCATAAAACTTAACAATTTTTAGAATCCTTATCTTTATTAGATTTTAAGGATTTCAACGGAAATGCTACTTCAGGAATTTTCAAATCACATAAATTACGAATTTACACAAAAAAAGGACGTACATCGCCAAGTTACTAGCAATCTCTTCTTAATCGCTAATTCTCACAATTTATTAATCAATTAATTAAAAAGAATTAAACATCCATATTGTACAATGTACATGTGATTTTTGGTAGAAATGGACTTGTCTTATCTGCGAGGTGCGGTTGTTACGTGTTTTCACAAATCAATAAAGTTGTCGTGATTCCAAACAATTACTTCTGCCCATTAACCAGACTAATAAACAAATATTACGCTCATTAATTTCAGGATTACTTGGGAGGGGTGATAGTTTTTGCTGCCATTAACGCCGCCCTATTTTCGGCCAAGATGTACCCTAGGGCGGTCACACCCTCCCTTGTGGGGCTGGCCATCAATTACACCCTCCTCGTGCCTATCTACCTCAACTGGGTGGTCAAGTTCCTATCAGACGTGGAGATGTACATGAGTGCCGTGGAGAGGGTGCAGCAGTATACCTCTTTTCCCACTGAAGATTATGGGGCCACAACTGGTAGGGAAACTAAAGAATTAAAATATTCATATATTGCGTTACCAATTTTTTTTTTATTTTGCTTCACACAGCAGGGCTTTGAAATATTTCTTTGGCTATTGTTTTAGTTGATTTTAACATTTTACCGTAAATTTTCATTTTATGTGTAAATTGTTGGCTAAAGAAAATTTAGTGTATAATGAAATCATAATTGAACTAATATTATTTACGAAACATCTGATTTTACAATCGATTGTGCTGTTTATGGATAATATGGCATCCGACTTCTAACAATGCAAAATGCGTCCGGTTCAATTCAAGTGCCCGGTTGTGGGATTATTCTAAATTCGCCCAATTCTAAAATACTCAATCAAGTTTTCACGTATTATCTGCTATCTTTCCAACACGTTATCCTTCAAAATTGGCCTCACAAATTTTTATTTATTTATTTTATTTTATATTTTTTTTTTATTTTATACATTTTACAAATATGAGACACAAAGGTCTTTAGGTATATAATTTTCTAGCAGTTTGTCTAACGGGTCTTTACATTAAAGATATTATTATAGTGATTTAATAGTTACATTTTTACAATTAAAGATATAAAATTAAATAAATTTTTTACAGAAATATACTTAGATACATTTTTGCAATTATGGATATAAAATCAAATTAATTTTTTTACAGAAATATACTTAGATAAAAGAAAAATTATGTAAACCTGAATAACAATTTTAAAGTCTTTAGAATAAATAATATGTTATTGTAAGCTAATACAAATTAATTCTTTCCGTAAGCCAAGTCTTCAGTAAGTTCACCAATTGCTTGTTTTGGGCACAGTTTTTAATTTCAGCTGGAAGCATATTTAAACAACTGGGAATCATGTAATTTAACGTTCTTTGTTCATATTTATTTGTATGTTTAGGTACAATTAGTCCTTCATTAAAGTTAAAACTAGTATTATGGTTGTGTTCCAGCCTGTTTATATATAAAGGGTTAGATTCACCTCCAAACACAGGATTTTTTCAGGTGTGGAATCAAAACCTAAAAGAATAATGAAATTTAATCTTAAAATAACCTGTTTAATGTAAATAAAATTTTAAAAATATATCTTTTCGTCTAAAAACGTCATGAACTAATAATGCATCAATATTATCTTGATGGGCGCTGATTGAATAAATTGATATAAACAAATGGATGTATGCTTAGGTATATTGTACAGTACATTATTTGCGGGGTTTCAATTTGCGTAACATAATCATACATATTTTGATAATTTTGTTATAGCTACAAGCTTACCAGAAGATTGGCCGTCCAGAGGAGAAGTCAGGTTTTCTGGAGTGACCCTGAAGTATGGCAACTCTAAGGAGCCAGTTATTCAGAATTTCGACCTTCACGTACCAGCAGGGCAAATGGTAAATGATTTATAAATTCTTCAATGATTCCACTTTGAGGCGTATTTTAAAGTAGAGAAAATAACAAAAAAAAACTTTGTACGCACCACTATCTAAATCAAAATAATCAACGTATTTCGAAACCAATTATTTTTTCGTCAATATGTTTATCCTGGCGAAGAAACCATTGGTTTCGAAACGACTAAATAACAAATACTAATTAAATAGTGGTGTGTACGAATGTGTTTTATTTTAATTGGGTTTACAAATTATTCATTTACGATTGATTTTGTAATTGCGACTACCTGTGGGATTCAAAAACATGATTTGAAGATTTTAATTTACATGTAGTTGATACTGATTTAGTTTCGAAAAAAGTCAATAATTGACTTCTTACACTTTATTTTGCCATTTTGGCAATAAAATGATTTATTTGGAAGTTGGGAACTGCCTCTTACGTTAGCCGCTCTTTGGATATGAAGCTGATGACACACCTGGTTATAATTATTATAACCATACCTAATGTTACATTCAAGCCTTTCTAATGTTCAAATATTGTTTGATACTTGTTAGAACTTATCTAGCTTATTCGAATTTAATTTGTAATCCGACTTGAGAGATTCTGACCTAAGACCCCAGACCCAGAAATATATTATTCAACGATTTTTACATTTGCCCTGTAACTATATTCCAGAAAACCGCACTTGTTCTTTATCTGAGTTCGTAATAAATTTCTTATTTCAAAACCCAGGTGGCAATTTGTGGTCGCACAGGCAGTGGAAAATCATCTTTACTACTATCTATTCTTCGTATGGTGGACATTACTGAGGGCACCATCACAGTAGACGGGCTGGACTTGGCAGACGTTCCTCTGAGGACTCTGAGGGGCCGGGTGGCCTCAGTACCCCAGGAGGGTGGCCTGTTTGGGGGAGTTCTCAGGGAGAACCTGCACCAGGGGGTTCGCTTGGGGGACCTCGAGCTGTGGGAGGCCTTGGAAAAGGCAAAGCTGAAGCAGACTGTTGCAGCTTTTCCTGGTGGACTGGGTAATCATTTAATCAGATTATTACGCTAATAATTATAATTATTTTTTTTACATTAATTCTACACAGACCCTGAGGAAAATAATTTCCCTAAAGGCCTGTGTCATCTTTGGGGATGTTGTGTGGAGGTTTTTTTAAGGAAAGGAAGAAGATAAAGATCTGGGAAGGAAAAGGGTATGAGGGATGGGTAGGAATCTGGGGGTCAATATCCAGGAGTGACGGACATATGAATCCATCCTTCCCACTGCGATGGGAAGAGAGAGTCCTGCTGGAGAGGTAAAAAGGTCTCTTTCACAACTATTCTCTCCAAATCCGTCCCGCCACGCAGTAGGTTGGCAGACGCATCCGCTACCAAGACCTAGACAATCTTTACCCCATGGACCCGAGCACCCCTGCTAAGTCCCCAGGCGCACTGAACCACTTGGGGTGTCCTATGGCAGAGGCGTTGGTTATCCGATAAATGGTTCCCGACAGTAGAGCCTCCCAAACTGTTTTATGCGTAATGTAATGCATTTTTACACGGTATTTTGGGAACCATCTCCCGTGTAAATACAGGATTACGAGTACGAGTATAACAAAAGAAGAAAATAACTTTAAGGTAATGTTAAGATTACATTCCAAGTAAAAGTACTTATGGTTACCTTCTTAGTGGGCTATAAGAGGTCAGGCTTGTAACTTGTAACATAAACTGTTTTAATGCGCAAATTAAAGTGAAAATACTTTTAAAAAAGAGTTAAGTACATTTAATATTTTAGGACTATGTTTGATATAAACTTGACAACTGAATTAAGGAAGCAAAACCCAGAATATGTTTTTACCTGCCAGAAAGATTTTGTTTATTTGGAAGTGTTATGTTGATTTGATCATGTTCATTAAGAGCGTTTAACCAGCCAGCGGACGAAAATCCACATTTCGTCGAAAGTTGTTCTTACGATCGTGCAGGGCGGTTACATCGAGAAAGATTAATTATACTCCGTACCAGCTTTTTTAAATTATAACTCAATATCGAATTTATTTCAATCCAAATTAGCTTTAATTTATACCTTCATCCAAAAATGCTGAAAGGCGTGATGATAAAACTATTAAAATAATGTACTTTTTGTAATTATTTTTTGATTATAAGTATTTATCATTTTTCAAAAATGTTTAAATTTAATAAGAATGTTAAAAAAATCTGAAATATATTAGTTTGTAAGTGCGCAAATAAATGCACAAATGGACCAATTTTCGTCAAGAAACACATTTTTTATTTTTTTTTATTAGTTTTTATATACATATACATGTAATATAATCATGAGTAATTGCATTTTCAGGTTACAATCGGATTAAACTCAAATCATTAAATACTAACATGCAACATTGATTAGAAACAGTATAAACATATATATGTATATAATATATATATTATATTATATAAAGGTTATATATAACCTTTACAAGAGTGTAACTACTCGTGTGTAAAGGGAAGAGAAAATATATATATATATATATTTTTTTTAATTAAAAAATTAAAATTAAAAATTATAACACATACTTTATATTTACGTACTCACATAAGGGCGATTCCTCTATAGACGATTCTCGACAGTAATTTTTAAATCGCAGTATTTGTTACTTTTTTCGATATCAGTGCAAAGAAGAAGGTCAATATTTAATAATAAAAATTTTTTTTTTGATTTTACTTCATATTGAAATTTTTGGCGCGCTTGGAAACATTATCATTCGAAGAATCAGTATATAAACTGTAAAATCACACCGTGCAACACTGGCGCGAAACAGCTGTTACCGATGGTTTGAAGTTATATTTTACTGCTAAACGTAAAGTGACAAAATTAATTTATTCTTAAGTGCCGAAAGATGTAAGTACTTGTTATTTTTTAAGCATCATTGACTACAAGAAGTCACTGTTAGCTTGTTGCACCCGCGATACAAAAGATATAAAAGTTTGTGTTTTTCACAGAAATAAAGTGCTAACGTTTTGAAACTTTGTAAAAGTAAGAAGAAATTAAAGGCAAACTTGAATAAAACGTTTTTAAGAGTATAATGTTAGCTGTACTGAAATAAACGTTGACTCAAATCGGTTGCACCCGCGATTGTGTTGTTAGAATCGCGGGTGCAACTCTTTGACAACTACCCTTATTGTGTGATTTATCATATATTTTATTGTTTTTTATGCCTTCAATAATAATATATGCTGTGTATTACTAGTGATTTATATTTAATAGGTGTGTTTATATTATTTTCAGCCTTTTTATAGAAATTATATGATTTGGCACGCAGTCTCTCTGAAAAATCTTTTTTATATTAAAAAAAAGGCAGTTAAAAAAAAGATGGTCACGTTGGATGATAAATAGGAAGGGCTGAAAAATAAATCAGGCATTCAATTAAAACATTTCTTTCAATCTGAAGACGGCGATAGCATTTCCGTGGCGCGAACCTCAATGTCTCGTCTCCAAAGCACATTGGTTTTGAAATCTCCGAAAACCACAACTGAAACAGAAAGTGATTGGGATGATAACAATCTGGAACCTCTTACAAATTACAAAATATAAAAAGAAATTCTAGAAAATAAGAAAAAAACAATTTTTTTGTTTTTGAAAAGGATTGATGGATGTAATATGTTCATAGAATTTTCGGCAAATTTGGACGTAACCGAAAAGAAATAATTAACATAAATGACAAAGAAGTGTACTGTTTAGTAATACGCATTGTTGGATTTGTTATTTCGGTCCTCTATCAGGGTTTATTGATGTTTATATACACTTAAACTAGACGAGTTGCACCCGCGATAATTTGATGTTGCACCCGCGATTGTTTAAAAAGCTAATAATTCATTGCTTGTTTTTGTTTTCTATATATTTGTTTATTTTTTTAGTAGATTAGTTTAACGCCTTACGAAATATCAAGACATAACATAATAGATGTATCACAATTAACAGACTTTTGTGTTTTTGTCTTATGATCTGGAAAGGGTGGGCCAAATTGGTTGCACCCGCGATCGCATTTTGAACCTCCCTCCTGACTATTTTAATACTTCAATTAAATTCTTATAAACTAATAAAAAGTGAACATGTTAAAATGTAGCCCTTCCAATAATAATTTCATTAAAAATGTTTTTTGTTTTATTATTAGGAAGCTTTATATGCGTCTAAATGTTGCACCCGCGATACTGGAATCACCCATAAATCAAATGTGTAAAAAAAAATAAATAATATAAAAAAAAAAAAAATAATAATATAAAATAAATTTTTGAAAAAGTATTGTTAATTTAAGGTTAATGCGGTTCTAAGTGGCTAAATTATTTAAGATATTAAAAAATATTATTATTAAAAAATTAAAAAATATGATGAAATATGATTAAAAAATATGATGAAAAATAAAAAATTAAAAAATATGTACATGTACGTACCAGGGGCGTGCACAGAGTTTTTAGTGAGCTAGAGTGCTAAGATTGAAAAATTCGACGTAAATGATGTTGTTGTAGCTGAAAATGATTTTTATTTTTTTTTCGAAATTTCAATTTTTTGTATGAAGATTTTTATCTAGCGTAGGCATACCTATAGGTATGCCTACCCTGAATAAAAAATCTTCATACAAAATATTGAAATTTCGAAAAAAAATTAAAATCATTTTCAGCTACAACAACATCAATAATGTTGTATTTTCCAGTCTTAGCCCTCCAGCTCACTAAAATTTCTGTGCACGCCCCTGGTACGTACATATTTTTTAATGATTTTATTGAAACTAAAATTAAAATTCTAAAACATGCGTTTGCTAGATAATGTATTGATTTATTTTACTGCATGATTATATTATTTGAAATGGGTGTGGTATAATACAAAATCTTTTTTGAAAATTTAACAAATCTGCCAACGACCTATGGAATAACCTTATTATACAAAAAAATTAAAAAATTTCTCGAAATTTATTACATGCGAATACTAGATAAAAGAACAATCTTTCGAAATCCATTTATAATTTTTTTGTGGAAAAGAGTCAATACGTCTAAAATCTGATTTGAAAATGACATATTTCTGGTTTTCTCTGGTAATGCCCTCTTAATAGGAGCGATATGCAACACCTCCCAGTAAGAAATAGGTTGGACGGTAATTAGTGAAAGACATTATATAATTTATTTTTATAGTGCGGAGGGCCATATTAACGTGTTTATATAATTTTCTTTTTAGATGGCATAGTGGCGGAAGGGGGGCTGGGCTGGAGCGTGGGCGAGCGCCAGCAACTGTGTGTAGCGCGAGCCCTGCTACGCCCCTGCTCTCTGCTGCTAATGGATGAGCCCACGGCCGCCATCGACCCGGCCACCGAGGCCGCCCTGCTGCCCGCCCTGGTCAACAGAGGGCGGACCACCATTACTGTGGCGGTAAGGACTGTCTGAAGTGGATTCACATTTTCTATTGTTTCATTTTGATAGACTTCTTTCGAGTCCGAACTGCCCGGGGCCAGTGACTCGATGACATCTTTAATGTTTAGGGGTGTTTTGTGTGGCTGAAGAAAGTGGCGAGTGGAAGGAGATGGGAAACAGTGTTGTTGGGAAGTACCTACCCGATTATTCAGATCTGAATACTATACATTGGAAGATGCTCTCAGTATCACCCTGGCGAGATACCACTGTATAGTAAATTCAATGGGTAGTTATCTATCTTAAAAACTTCGAATTTGTCCTACCAAAAATATGTGCCTTATTATGTATACATATGTATAAAAACGAACGAAAATACCAGTATCATTGAAGAAGAAGATAACTTACATAACAATAATAATCTAAACGAATATATGAAAAAGAACAAGACACAGAAAAATAAATAGATAATGGTCGCAACTAAGACACGAATCCAGAACCTCCCGTCTTACCGGAACAGACACCTCTACCAATTCGGCTACTGACACCTCTTATTAAAATGTCATTTTTGTCGATCTCAGAATTAACAATATTATCTTCGACTATTTTTTTTCATATTATTTTCATCTACTTTTTATATTGGAAACTAGTGTACGAAGAACTGGTTTGTAACCTAGATAAGTATATCTTGGATAAATATATCCAATTTTATTTGTGACCTTTTTGTGAAAATCTAAATGAATATTCAATTTTTATTAAAACAACTCACTTTTCATAACTTTTGAAGGTTTTACCTATTAATATATCATTGAAGAAGAAGATAACACTAATAATCTATACTAAAAAGGAAAAAGAAAAAGAAGAAGACATAGAAAAATAAACAGATATCGGTTGCAACTGGGACTAGATATTTGTTTTAATGAAAACTTTTCAAACCTTAAGCTACAGGTGGTTTTACGTCTTTCTTTATATATGGGTACGTAATTATCTGATACTCGACGATTCAAGTTTATTGGCGACTTCCGCCACAATACACCTTCTCCTAGGTTTGTACACAAGCAGCTTTCGATTTAGATCATGCTGGGAACTGAATAGTCAGTAAAGAAAAACAGGGTATACAAATGACAGCTACTGCATACATTCTAGTTATGAAAACATTCTAGTTTTGACGTTTCGAGAAATATTCAACAATTAATGGTGGCGACGCGGGTCTCGCAATTTCCGTAGCCACATTCGCGCGACGGATTTTGCGCGACAAGTTGTCTGCGACGTGAGTATACAACATGAGTATCGGATACTTGATACTGATTCTCTAAAATCATTTCTAATCGCGTGATAGTAGGTACTACATCTTTTAATATTATCTGATTTATATCTAAGAACAAGTGACGTAAAAATCAAGTAATTTACATTATTAAAGAGAAGGGTACTCCTTGATGTTTTTTTTTACAGCTATGAAAAACTATATTACTTATCATTAAAAATCGGTTCAAGAATAAAACTACCCATACCCTTTTAGAAGAAATAGGATATTATTTTTAGATTGCTGCAGTACTTAAAATGCTGTATATCGAATTTACTTGTCCAATTTGATTTGTTTTTCTCCTGCTTATTAAGAATTTATGGCTTTTTCTTTTGACAACCGTCAGATAAAACTAACGCCAAGAAAATAACAAAATTTGTGTTTTTATCATACACCGCGAGGGCGGAATCAGCCACCCACCCTTAGGAAATAAAGGGTTTTCTTTGCTAGACACGTCAACAGGGCCATAGTAATTTCATATAGAACGTGTTTTCTAAAAAAATATTTATTAGAGATATGTATTATCTTAATAATAATTTACTTAGGGCTTCGACCAAGGGGTATAATTGGTCGAAGACTTTGGGATAGCTCTTAAGCTGATTCCAACAGACTAGACCAAAGACTTGACAAACTACTCAATTTTATGATTTAATAGCAGGTACCCTCCATGCGTTGCAATGACATTCATTTTTTTTCTCTATTCATTTCCTTTCCCAGCGTCCCCGTTTCCCTACCGTGTCCCTTTCCCCTCCCGCGTTCTCCTTCCACCTTCCCCGCCTTCCCCCTCCCTTGTCTTACCTCGCGAAGCCTGCCTCCTTCCCTCCCTGTCGCTAAAATATATGAAATACACACATTTTCATTCATACAAATTTCATAACGCCAGAGCTTTCCATTACATATAGAAATCGTCGCGGGTTTGCGCACAACAAATCACCAAAGTTTCATCGCAATCGGATGAACGGTATGGCATCGCATAAAATAAATACGAAGAAAGAAACAAATATTGATTTTTATGTATAAGATTATCCCTATTCTTTGAATGGCTATCTTTTTCATAAGCGCTGCTACATGTTTTTTCGATTAGTATGAATATAAAGTGTCCACTTTTATTATAATTTCATTGAATGGACGTCGCAATTTTTCAAGGGGGAAATAATATCTTTTGAAGGGAAATGATCTCGAGGAAAATATTTTTTCATATATTCTTTCTGCTTCACAAATTCTTAAATTGTAATATCCCGCGATTTTTCACGGGTCTGCGCTAGTAAATAATAATATCACAATGGATTTTCACCCGAGTTAAAAAAAAATATTTTGATATATAGCAAAAATGTTTAAATTAATTATTTTTTTGTTTTTGTATATTTTACAGCACCGGCTATCCACCATACTAAATTACGACAGGGTCATCGTGATGGAAGAGGGCAGAATAGTTGAAGATGGATCTCCCAAGGATTTGATGGCCAGGCCCATGAGCATATTCTCATCAATGCTCAGAGCTGCAGAAGAATAATTTTTTTTTAAATCCATTTTTATTAATTTTGCATTTTTTTAGTATCCACTGTGACAAGGAAGGTGAAAAAGCCAGCAGTGGATAGAACTTTGGTTATAATTAGTAATATAAGTATGGACTGAAATTACATATAAGATCATAATTATCCTAGAAAATGTATACCAAAGATAACGTTGGATGTAAATATGATGCCTATAGTTTAAGCTTAGCAATATTTAAAAAAAAAAAAAAATACAAGTGTATCAAGCCATTTTATCTCTAACATGTATGGATTTTTTTTTAAATCTCCCTCTGGGGTCATCCATTATTCACGTGAGGCTCGAAAGGGGGGGGGGGGTCGGAAAAAATCACGAAATATTAAGGGGGGGGGGGGTGTAATGAGATATCACATGTATTTATTTTTCGTGCTAATATTCTGAAAATTTCAAAATACTTTGTACTAAAATAAATATACGTGATTTTGCGGGGGGGGGGGTTACTCTAAAACCTCACCACATATCACCACGGGGGGGGGGGGTTAAAAAGTTGCTAAAAACATCACGTGATTAATGGACTACACCTAGCAAATGGTATCACATAATTTATTATGTAGGTATGATTTTTTTAAGAAGACCCAGGTTTTTTTTTACTACTAAAAATATCTAGGCAGCTAGATATTTATTCTTATTAAATATACTTGAAGTATGTGGAATAAACAATTTAACGCCTTGTCTTATTTATTGACTTATAGATTACGTGTATTTCAAAGCTCCATTACCTTATGATGGAAATGACGTTTAAGGTGAAAATAGTTACGTTGACCTACAAAGATTTGGGAGTTTATGCTGCGTTAAATAATCAATAATGACCAGTCAGTGGTTGAGTGGGCATTGCATTTGGGTCCCACCCAGGCGTTCCGTGTTCGATTCCTTGACTGGCTAAGCCCTCCATCACGACTCAAGCAACATTTTCGGCTTACTGTGGTGGTAGTGGGAGATTTTATAATATTGTCGGGTTATTCGTAACCCGGGAATGTTTGTCTTTCTTTTTAAAAAAAAAAAAAAGATATTATTATTTCTTGGCTTTGTGATTAGGAATTACTTTATCGCATTCCACGGTATATCTACATTTAATTGTGTCATTTTATTTTTCATAAGATAATTAGATTATAGATTTATTTCCACTAGAAAATCTGTGGATTGACTGAGAATATTTGTATTGCGAAGTATAAAACATATATTATTATTTCGGTAATTTATTATTGTACATGAACAAAATGATAGCGAAGCTGAACTTATTAGAATTCTATAAATATTTATAAAACTTGTGATTTTTAAGTATTCCTGTATTAATAAATAAATAAGTATTTTATCTAAGGTACAATTTCATAATTAATAAGCAGATTGATATGATAATAAGAATTATTTATGATAATCTAAATTCTAAGATAAACAGTATTCATTCATTTCTTTATTATAAGCCTTTTACTGAACAACATTGATGGAATTTCAAATAAACATGCATGAACCAATATGTGAAATAAAATTTAAATTACTTTTTGTGTTTTTGTTTTCATTTAAATAGAGGAAAAATTATTAAACTACGAAAAACTATACAGGATGTCCGGGGGTAAAGTGCATTAACTTCGGGAGGAGATTCTACATGATAGTGTAAGTAAAAAAGATAAATAACTTTTTTCGAAATTCCAACTTTTAGAGGTAGTTTTTTGGTAAAAACATAAAATTTGACCGGCGTGCGCGGCCAGCTTTATTATTTTCCGCTGTTACGATGCGGGCCAATCACCACCATTTATTGTTACCACGATCGTGCCCGGCAGGCTCTCAGCAAGTAAGATCGTACCTCACACTAAGGATTTTTTGTAGGTAGGTCTTTTTGTATGGGAAAAAAAATGTTGGAATTTCGAAAAAAGTTGTTAATTTTTTTTACTCCTACCATCATGTAGAATTACCTCCCGAAGTTAATGCACTTTTCCCCCGGACACCCTGTATAAATGTGAGACTTGAAGAAACTCGTACCTACCTATTAAAATATAATGTGTTTAATTATATATTAGGTCCTTACATATAAAATTGGCGTTTTGTATGGGAGGAACATAAAGTCGATTTTTTTTAAATATAATATATTTACAATAAAAAAACACACAGTTAGGATACAGAATGTTAGGTGTTTGAGTGGGAGGTGAGCAAAGGGGTGGGGGTAATTGCGGGATTTCCGGAAAGAACAGAGCGGTTAATTGGAAAAATATTTAGAATGGGAATTTAGAATTATTTGAATAACCAAATTAATTTATCTTTCAGAACCATTCTAAATATTTTTCCAATTAACCGCTCTATTCTTTCCGGAAATCCCGCAATTACCCCCACCCCTTTGCTCACCTCCCACTCAAACACCTAACATCCTGTATCATAGTTTAGTTATAATATTCTCCTGACGAAGGAAGGGTGCTTCTGAAACCGGTAGAGTGTTTTAAAATAAAAGTGGTCTTAAACAAATTTATGTGTTTTTTATTGTAAATTATGGCGAGCCACAAAGTTAGTGCTTTTTACAAATATGTATAATATATTTTTTTAATCAAAATATGTACCATTACTATCTATGCACTTTTGCCATCTCATAGGTAGTTCATCGATCCATTTACTAAAAAAACCATTCGGACGGGAATCAATAAAATCTTTGAAGGCGGTTTGGACTGCCCCATCGGAGTTGAATTTTTTCCCTTGCAAGAAGTTATCCAAATTTCGAAAAAAATGGTAATCTGTTGGGGCAAGGTCCGGAGAGTACGGTCGATGTCTTAGACATTCCAATTGAAGCTCCTCTATTTTGGTAGCCGTCTGTTGTGCAGTGTGTGGTCTAGCGGTCAACGCGCGTTTGTTGATTTGCTTCACTCAATTCGTAAGGTACCCACCTTTCAAGCTTTTTCACCTTCCCAATTTGCTTCAAGTGGATTAAAACAGTTTTATCACTAACACCGCAGCCTGCAGCTAACTCGGACGTGGTTTGCGATGGATCCGCTTCCACAATAGCCTTCAATTCTTCATTATCAACTTTGGTCTCCGGCCGTCCACGGGGCTTGTTCTGCAGGTCGAAATTTCCAGAACGAAAACGTTGGAACCGAAAACGCACTGTGTTTTCTTTTGCGGCACCGCAGGGCCGTAGCTAGAGTTGAATTTAAGATACGGCAGCGGTAATTACAGGTAGGGCGCAAGTAAAATGATCTGATGTGGGTCGGGGGGGGGGGAGGGGGGGGCGCTCCGGGCGGCACTTTTAAGGGGCAGCAAAATTTCACAATAAATAATAATAATATCTTGTTAAAATTTTAATCACTTCTTTCATATTGTTGTTGCATATATGATTCAGACCGATTGAAATGGGCACGGAATTTTTCATTACTTATTCTGTGACAAACCTGGGGAATCCCCTTTCTTCAAATGAATGTATAATAATGACATCTTGATAACTGCAGCGACTGGCAACACCGTCCGGGTCGAATTTTGTTTTTCGCTTGGATTTTTTATGACTAATATTCAGTGAGAATGATTGAGAGAGGTTCGTGGGCGATGCGTGACAATTCTAAGAAAGTTTCATGGATCGTCACGTGTTCCAATGGATCATCAAACCATCCATGTGTTCCAAGTACAAAAGTAAGAGGAAAACCATTTTCTTGTTCTGGGTGTAGTATCTGAGCTTTAGCCGAGGACTTAGCAGATTAACTCCTGGTTTAAAACCAGTTTCATGTTCCGAATGATCTGTCAAAATTCCAGTAGCGGATTAATCTGCTGACACATTTTGAAGAAAACCGTTCTAATATTTCGAGTGGAGTTAAAATTTTTATTTCATATCATTCCACAAAATTCGTAATTCGTAGGAAAACCATACTACGCATTATATGAGAGTAATAGTAATTAAATCTGTGGACACGCAAGCAGATTCACCCTTAATTTAAAACCAGTTTTGTGATCAGAATGTAAATTTCCAGTTGTGGGTTCATCTGCTGACACATTTTGAAGGAAAACGTTCTCTTATTCGAAGTGAATTGGAGGTTATCCACCACATACCCGCCCGGTGTAAGTAACAGATGGTTACTATTTAACAAGGACTCTTTATTTTTTTATAAAACAACCCTACAATTATAATTAACTAAAATTAGACCCCTATTTCCCTGCATACGTTGTTAGCGAGCAGTATGCAAGTGGTTGATCTGATGACAAACCGTTTAGTATGGAGAAGGCCCGAAGATATTGATCTAGGGATTGGTTTATTTATGACTCAACCGTTGAATAACATCGCCAAACCATTTGGGAATTCCCCCTAAGCAGTGATTGGAATACGCGCACAGTCTCTCACCACTTACTTCAATTCCATCTATGGGCAGAATAAAGAATTGATATAATATGATTCTTTGGTTAATTCGAATCTGTTTAGTTAGATGTCGCTACGCTACACTAATAGGTATTATTATTTTTTCAATCATGTCAAACAATGAACAAACAGTTTACTAGTATATTATCATAATCGATGGTATTTCTTAAGGTAGGGCACAGGCATTTTAAGGTAGGGCATTGCCCCCTAATGCCCCCCCCCCCCTAGCTACGGCCCTGCGGCACCGTCGCCATACACATCATTAATCCTTCGAGCCGTTTCTGCAGCACTGGTGCCACGGTGGAACTCGTACTCGTAAATAATGCGATATTTCAAGTTTTCCATTTTGTAAACTAAGTGACGCAAAGAAAAAAAACAAATGAATTATAATTTTCGAAACAGAAATACGTGTGGTGTGGAGTGTCGTGACTACAAATTAACCAATCATCGTCGTCGCTTATTGACACGCCACAACCTACAAATATGTCTCTAACCATAATAAATGTATGAAACCGATGTGCTTCTGGCGCGCCACGACACACCACACCACACAAGTGTGTTTCCGCCTTAAATAGCTGTATAAATTTGAATTTGTAATTCCTAACCAAAGAGAAGATATTTGAGATCAAATTTGCCAGTACGGCAAAACGCCAATTTCATATGTAAGGACCTAATATAGCTAAAGTAATAGTATGAAACTATAATCTGATCATAAATCTGTGTGGTGTACGAGAATGAACGAAAATATGTAACTTTAGGAAACTTTAATCCACACCAGAAGACTAAAGTGGGTGATCGACGTACGAGCCTATACCGCGGTTTTAAAAACCGTCGGTTTTACTCGCGGCTCATTGGTGCTGATCGACTAGCGAGTAAAACAGTCGTATCGTAGTCGAATTGAGGTTAACATGTCTTGTTCGGAGTCTGAAGCTTTGTGTTATCTTGGTATTATAGCATACCACGAAATTAAGAAAAAAAAGCGAAAACGCCCGAGAGTTTGGGTTAAAAGTTGGATTGAGAAAAGACAAGCGTTATCGCATACACATTTAAGATGAATATATACGTGAAATCCTATTTAGATACTATTTTGATTAATCTTTACGACGAATCGGCTTACAGTATGAACATCAAAAAATATGCTACGGATGAATCAAAGCTTTTACTAGCTTTTCTATGTATTGGAATTTTAATAAAATTATTATTTACGTAACAAAAAATATAAGTGTAAACCACCAAAAAAAAAGTTTTATCATGACTTAACTATGAAGTAATACAAGAAATTTTTTTTTAAATACCCCTTTATGGCTAAGACCATTTTTGAGGTTTTCCATGTTCTAACTTTTTTTCGTTGTTATGAAATTATGCACAAAATAAATAGAAACCACTTTTTCGCTTACTAGCCGCGTGCAAAAAGATGCTCGATTTTAAAATTTTGCAGGCACGAGATTCAAAATATTTCTAGCGTTTATATTCCTCTTAATTCGAGAATTGTCAGCAGAACCACTCGATTACAGAAATTATCTGAGAATGTCTGAAGAATTGTATAACGAATTATTGTCTTTAGTAACACCTATGATACAAAAGCAAAACGCTACAATGCGAGAAGCTATTTCTCCTTATGAACGTTTGACTGCTACAATGAGATACCGGTAGAAGGTAAAACCCAAACCAGTCTGCAGTATTCTACTTTAATATCTAGGCAAACTTTGGGAAGAATTATTCCAGTTCGGTTCAAATTCAAATTGTACGCTGCAAGCCGATTTCCCTTGTTTTTGTATTCGCTTGATTTAATTTGCCATAAACAGGGACACTCTCGGAAGCCATTTATGAATTCTACGATGAAATCGTGACTGTGAATTCGCAGATCCATTATTACGTGACGTTCGTCCTCTTCGTCCTCTAGCGCTGTCACCATAAATTAAATATACTAACCCCTAGATCGATATCTTCGGGCTTTTTCCTCCTAGCGGTTTCGTCACCAACGAAAATGTGGTAAGACCACACTAAGCCCACGCAACGCCACGCCACGTGGGTTGACGTCACCATTTCCATATCTGGACTGCTTACCATCCACACATTTTCTATGGAAACGGGTGCTTTAGAATCAGACTAGCTCCACGCAACGCAAACCGACGCCCCCTACGCGACGTTGATCTGCCACAGCCAGATCGGCGTGGGCCATGTGGAAGGTGGAGGGGGTATGGTCACGCCTACTACGAGATGATTTTACATCTTTTTGGTGTTATCTGAGCATCTAACGTTGTTTCGCTATATCTATGGTTGTTTTTTTGACAGATATTATTAAAAAATGGATGACGAACAGTTTATTGAAGCTTTTAGACGGCACGAAGTTATTTATAAAATCAAATTACAGGATTATAGAGATTCTGCATACGCAGTGCAACTTAGGAAGAAATTTCAGCCATTCATGGCATGATTTTCAATATTATACCCCTATAATGAATGTCAATCAAACTTTAGACACACTGCCAGTCTTTCTCTGGTCCCAATTGCCCAATTGACTTTCGAAGATGTGTGTTTTCTTTTTTTATGTCATATTCAATTATGCTGTGAAGCTCTTCAAATACCACTTTACTCATACGGAAGTACATGAAGAATCGTCCGTCATCAGATTCTAGTTCCTTTACTAAAGTATGGAACTCTCCAAACATTTGTCTTTGTTTGTTAATGTTGTGGACCCAAATACTTCTCACTTTTTTTCTTTTTACGAGAATATTGATTTAACAATAATAATCGTAGCAAATCATCTTCAAATTCACTTTCAAGATATGGCAAAGCTGTCATCTGCTAAGAGAATCACATAAACATAACCTAAAAAATAAATGTCAAATGTGTCAACTCAAACGCGCCTGCGCACAACCAGAAACCCCTTGTCACGTGGTCACAGCGACGCGTACGTACGTCGGCCAGTGTGAACGGTACAGGAACGTTGCGTGGCGTTGCGTCTGCTCAGTATGATCCTTGCTTTATTATTATTATATATCTATATTATTATATATGCCTATCGATAGCACTAATAGACTAAAGATAAAGGAAGTTTATTCATCTACCATAGACAACATAATTGCTCTCCACCTACTGCAACCTATTAGCCCAATAAATTATTTAAAAACAAAATGATTGGAATGAAAATGTTTCTTACTACATTAGACAAATGAAACACTCTGGGAACATCTTTAAATATGTTTATTTTCAGTAAAGACAATTGAAAATAAATAACACATAAGACAATTGATAATAACACATAAGACAATTGATAATAACACAAAAACTAAGGTATCCTAACCGATCTAACCTCAAATTAATTTACGGACGAATGCTGAATGTTGATGCCCTGGTCCTGGTACTGGTTCTGATCTTGGTCATCTTGTAGATACTCCACTGACCAGCTCTCTTCACCTTCACCGTCAGACTCCCATTCGACATCGGAAATGTCTCCTTCCAGTGCAATAGTTATTTATTCATGTGACAAACCTCTAACAGCCATCTATAAAAATGATAACAATAAGTTATATATAGTCTACCGGAAAACATTAAAATAAATTAATACATCTTGAAAGAATCAAATTAAAATACGTAAAACAATACAAAAGGCCAAGGCCGTAGCCAGAGTAAAATTTCGGGGGGGGGGTTTTGTTTGGTGGAATAGTGTTTCCAGTCAGTGGGGGGGTAAAAAAGCCTTTACCTTGTAAAAGGTCAAGTAGTAGCGATTATGATATATGTCGTTTAGATTGAGACTCTAACGAAAAAAAAAGTTTTCGACCTTGGGGGGGGGGGGGGTTGAGCTCGAGCCGCAAACTTGGATTGCCGGCGCCTCAACAATTGACTTTACAACAAAAATGTTCATTGAAAACTTAAAGAAGACTAAATTACTTACAGTTTTTGTTCGAAGTTTTTTTTTTAACTCTTATATACTATAATGACTTTCAGCGGTAGAAAAAAGAAAATTTTGACAAAAAATCGTAAAACTCAAGTTTTATTGAAAAATTTTGTAAGAAGATACAATACCATTTTAACGTTTTTTCATTGGTGGATTGACATTAACGCCAAAGCGTTTAGTCTGTCTTAGTTTGTGAAATTTCTGAGCCGTTTCAGAGAAGAGACAGTAATGTCAGGGTACATGTGGAAACAGGCAGTGTCACCAAGATTTTTAAAAGTTTGTGCATGTTTGGAAATAAGGTCTGGTCCTGGTTGCATTCTCCGAAAGCTTCAATAGCACATCTTGGCCGATTTAGTTCAGATTCTTCCAGCCATTTTATCTCTAACTTTTCTAATTCAGCTTTTACAGAGTCCCATTCCAAATATTTTTTTTATATAACTCCTTTGATTATATAAATGACATTTATATAATCAAAGTATAACTCTTATAGTCTTCTTTATAATTAAGTTTTTAAATTAGTTTTTTTTTCGATATTTTCTTTTAAGCACTTGGTTCGTTTTGCCGAGGACTTGATAAAATTTCCAACCGATTTTATAGTACTAATAGTATTTCGAATAGGCTGAACCTGACAAGAATGACATAGAGCCAAATTCAACTGCAGTGAGCTGCAATGAACTGATAAGGCTTCTTCTGGATGTGACTCACAAATTACTGCCTGCACACCTTTAAAACTTCCTTTCACCGAAGAGCTCCATCATATCCTTGTCCGATTAAATATTCGCAATCTAAATCCAAAGATTTTAATTCCGATAAAATTGCATAAGCTAAATACTTTCCTGTTGTATTCTCAACTGTTATAAAAGTTAAAAAATCTTCACACAAGACTTCAGCCTTTCTAAAAAAAAACCTTCCACGGCCGATAACCTTTGTTGTTGCAACAACATAAATAAAGTCCGTATATATTAAAACACGATCTTTTACTAATAAACTTTCTTCCGCGGTCATGCTGTAAAAATGCATTGAATGTATTTTACATCTGACAATGTTGTGTATGGTTTTAATTTACTTGGTAAAAATGGTTGTTTTAATTCTTCGGCCCACGATGACAAAAAGGTTTGGTTTGTTTATGGCGGGATGTTGAAAATTTTGTTATTAAATATTATTACTGAATGATTTCTATTATAGTGGTCAATTCACTCTTCCATTCATATAATTGATATATATCGGCCACCACAACACGGGCATGTGCCTAGCATGGTGGTCAAAATATCCCCAACTTTTGTAAAAAAAAATTTTCAATGAATAAAGAAACTTAAAAAAAAAAAAAATTTACCGTATTTTTTGTGGTTTTTCATCAGTTTTAGTCAAGTTATTAGCGCAATAATCGTGCTTTGAAAGTTGAACTGCCAGAAAATTGTTTTATAGGTTACATAAAAATTCAAATTTACTTTTTAGGATCTTTACTTTCCAAGGTAAAGATCTTTATACTCCAAAATTCGTTCAGAAATCATTAATTAAACAGTCGTACACATGAGATAAACTACCCTCTCGGGTAAGCAATGTATATTTCTTTCCATGAACAATTTTTTTTATTAGAAATGTTTTCACATACACGCTTGTTTATCAATTGAATAAAATTTTCACGGGGTTTTTTGGGAGGAATGCAGATCCTGCCAATGTCTGGAAATTTAATAAAAAGGCACTTTCTAGATGAGAAAAGTGTGGAGAAGCTGAATAAAAAAAAATAAGTCGCGCTCGGCAAAATTGAGGGAGATACAGCCGTTCAAAGTATAAATAAAATTTCACTTCGCGAACCGATACTGTCAGTCCGCCCGCCATTTTGTCACTAACCCAATAAAATAAAGTGCCCCTTTATAACGCCTACTCACGTCAAGGCAAGAAAAACATCCCAGTTTTCAAGTAGTTTAGCGGCTACGCTAGGTTTGTGTAACATGGTTTGTGATTCTGGCGTACAATCTCACAAGACGAAAGCTAATTTTAATTTTAAGTAATCGAAATTTAGAATGAAATATTTTCCACTTCCCCCAATGCAAATAGTTGCCTTTTAAGGTAATTAAGGTGAATCAACATAACAGTGACAAAATGGCGTAGTATCGGTTCACGAAGTGAAATTTTAATTATACACTAAACGGCTGTATCTCCCTCAATTTTGCCGAGCGCGCCTTAATTTATTTATTCAGCTTCTCCACACTTTTCTCATCTAGAAAGTGCCTTTTTATTAAATTCCCAGACATTGGCAGGATCTGCATTTCACCCGGTTTTTTAGTAAGGCTGATTATCTTTTAGCTCTGCATATCTCACACAGATGGACATCTGTTCTTGTCTTGTAGTGAAACATCAGTAGTTCCATCAACAAAGACTGATAAACATTTTGCAGAATTCAATCTATGCACCAGTTTTTTCTGGACAATTTCACCACAAATTGCAATAAGTTAATTTAGTACAGTCGGGCGTCGGTAGCGTTTAACATCATATTTTCAGTGTGCTTTATTAGATTTTGGGGGGGATCAAACCCCCTTGATCCCCCCCCCTGGCTACGGCCTTGCAAAAGGCCAAAACAAGATCTCATAAAAAACATCCACCAATGCGCCACCACAGGAACATGAACGCTTTTAGCGAAAACAAAATGAAAAAGCAATGTTTTTGAATGGAAATCATATTTATCGATCAGATAAAACATCTATATACAGTATGATAATTATTTTCAACAGAAAAATGCTATATCTTACCTTTAATGTTATGCAGAAAACCAAGATATATTGGTCAAACCGTTCTGTCAAAGACGCCGTTCGAATTCGAAATATTTTGTGTTGCCAGTACGCGATTTGTTATATACCTTTTAAAACATATCTTTCACAGCAATACGCAAAATATGGAGCTGTTTGTTTCATAAAATCAAGAGATATTAATTTTCATCCATCAAATGACCTGACGACCTCCGTAGTCCAGTGGGTAAGACTCTTGACTCACAATCCGGAGATCGCGGGTTCGAACCCGGCATGCGCAAATAAATTTTATTTGATTAATTTGTGTTATTTCACAATTAATTCATTTAAAATAATATATAGTATATTGGCGGCATGTTCCAGAGTGGAAGATACTATCAGTATCGCCCTGGTGTAAGACCACCATTCAGAATTGAAACGTTGGTGGAAATTGGCTTTAGCCGTGTTTGGTGACCAGATCTGAATAGCCAGGTACTTCCCAACCCTCCTCTTCCCCACCCCCTTCCCCTCCTCTCTACCTTCAGCCTCACAACATACCTCATTTGGGGATGCCATAGTCTCACTGGTTTCAGACGGGAGCAGTTGAGATTCTTGTGCGGTATTCACTGTAAAAAAATTCCTTTTCTTCAAGATCTTGTGATTTATTTAGAAAATCAAAACCAAAACACATTGAAGCTGTATGCATCAAATGTTCTCGGAAATTAAAAAAAAAAAATTCTACAACTTCAAGAGTCCACCAATTTTTCCAATTGTGAAGGCACAAGTCGTTGCAGCAAGTTTTTGTACAATAAAAATAAATCCTTAAATAAGAAGTGTGTGAGTGCTCCGTGTATACGATGTAATAAAATTTTTTAAAAATATATGGAATCACAAAACCCCCAAAAATACCCCTAAACATATTAAACCAGTAAAAAAAACCCATCTCACTTATTTTACCCCTAAGTTGGCAACCCTGAGCGAGAGATGGCGAAAATCAAAATTACAAACCTATCTTTACAGCTCCATCTATGAAACTTTATCTATGAGTTTTTAGCACTTTGACTTCACGGACCACGGTTGAAAAATTTGAACGAAGATATACGCCCCTGGCTGTCACCATAAATTGCCATAAATATACAAACCACCCACTAGATCGATAACTTGGGGCTTTTGTTCGAGAAAAATTTGGTCACTATTTCACCATCAAAATGCAATAATTTTTCGACTGATGATGATAATGACTGGGATTTGTGACGTTACACACCATAGACGAAGATAGAGTAAGCAACAACAAAAAAGGCGCGACCATAGACAATATAATTTCTTTCGGGGCTTACCCAGTACCACCCAAATCATTAGCCTTAAATATTATTTTAAAAATAAAACTCGTAAATACATGATAAGAATTTTCTTAAAAACATGAAATACAAACAGGAAATACATATAATTAAAATATGATTGTGCGGTCCTACAAAACTACTGAATTCTAAAAATTTTCATTTTATAACAGAAAAATGAAAAACTCAGAATTACATGTACATATTTTAAACAAGAATACAATGTAAGCAGGTTATATTTCTGTAGCAAATTGCCACATGAAGACGTTGTTTTAAAGATAAATTACTTACGTACCTATTATATCTTTCGTCAGGTCTAAAATAAATTTACCATATTGCCAAAATATAACCAAGGTCCATGGAGAAATTACTTTGCATAAGATGTTTGATGTTTCATTCGGGGCTCAAAAATGTATACCATTAGTTTATTTGGAGTTTAGTTTAGTTCAGCTCATCATATTTTTCCTGAAATCATTAAAATTAATGTAACAAATGTACAATGAAAATTAAAACTCTTCAAAACAAAAACAAAAAATAGGTCTTAAGAAGTTATATTTTATAAAAACTATATTGGTTCACTTATGGAAATTTGTTAAAATATGGAATTTGTTACAATATGTATGTAGTTATATTTTCTCCCATGTCTTTTAATTAAACCAAGTTCTAGGATACCTACTTACTTATATAAAGAAACCGACTCAAATGCATTAAATTTGTCTGACGTGATTAAATTTTTGTAAAATAAAAGTAAGTAATAAAAATAATAATTACCTCTGCATCATGCATCATGACTGACATATTTTATGTATTTCCCTTAACCTCATCTAACCATCTCCAGAAACAGAAGCAAATGTATTGGGATGTGGACAGTGGCGTAGCTAGCATGGGTGGCACCCGGGGCGGAAAACGCGGTGTCACCCCCCCCCCCCCCCCCCCATTAATTATTTTTTGAGAAATTCAAAACACAAATTTTGACTTCCTAAAATATAAAAAACATTTCTAGCTAGTCAAATATGTAAAAAATTGTTATCCTCAAAATTAAAACACTTTAAAAAACACTAACAGAATAACAGCTTTTTCAACAATCGTGATAATTTCCTTCGCGAGTTCCCGTCAATCACAATGTACGAAAGAAATGAGAATGATACAGGGGAAAAGCGAGGAATATTTCACGGGAATCCCCAATAAATCAATAGTGAGAGCTAGGAACGAAAATAAAATAACAGAATTTTGGGGGAATGCTGACCGACCGAGCCATACAGCTACAAATAACACAGTTCCGTGTGGAATTTTCAATTCTAATATGCTGCAAAAATCTGAATAAAATCATTTGCTGGCATGAAAACATAATAACCAATACTTAGGTTAAAACCAGTTTTGTGTTCAGAGTGTAACGATAATATTTCAATCGTGAAATAGTAAAGCGGGCGTTTAAGTATAACGTAACGCAATTTTTGAAAATTTTTGACCCTCTCTCCTCCCATGCAACGCGCCGTAACATTTTTCTGCATCTCCCTCCCCGTAAACGTTACGTAACACCCAAGTGACTATTTTTACCTAAAAGTTTCAATAAAATTGCGCAAAGTACTGGAAATCGCCTTAATACCTTTTTCTTGTTTTAATCGCGTTTGCGGTAAAAATAAAACAAGAGATTTCAAACTCGCAATAGGTACATACGTATATTGTTTATATTATTGTTACTGCAACTACTCTTATTCTCGAAAAAATAACTAAAACGGCATTTGCTAACTCACAGTGATGAAAAACCTTTTTCTTGTCCCGACTGTAACTATTCATGCGCTACAAAACGGTATCTAAAAATTCACATGCTTACCCATACTGGACAAAAACCTTTTTCATGTCCCTGCAGTAATTAATACAAGTTTTCAAAGGGAAGATTTAAAAATCCGCAGTACGATTCACAGAAGACAAAAACCTTTTCCATGTCCTGACTGCAACTATTCTTATTCTCGAAAAAAATAACAAAAAACGGCACTTGCTAACTCACAGTGATGAAAAACCTTTTTCTTGTCCCGACTGCAACAATTCATGCGCTACAAAACGGTATCTAAAAATTCACACCTACCTACCTTGTTTTTCAAACTGGTCTTTCAGCACTAATAAACACGCTAACACAATAATAACTTCTTCACTGATTCACGTCAGTCCATAGATAAAAATTCACTTAACGAGTCACAATTCACAATATACGAACGAAATTAGAATGACACAAGGAATATTTCAGGGAAATCCCCGACAGATCAAGGAACAAAAAAAAACATTTTTGGGAATCCCCGACCAACAAAGCCATGGAGCAAAATAACAGTCATTGTTAACGCGAAAAATATTTTTAACGGCAATTTTGCACTTTCGTAAGTTTTTACGTTCGAGTGTCACCCCCTCCTCGGGTGGCACCCGGGGCGGTCCGCCCCCTCCGCCCCCCCCTCGCTACGCTACTGGATGTGGATATAAAATGTTATATTGTAAACAAGTAAAGTTTTGTCGGTTCAGATTCCACTGAAAAATAGGAATAAATTTAATACTCATAAAAATATAAAAAAAAATGTTAAAAATAAGAACAGAAAGTGCAAGCGTAGTGATAAAGTGTTGTTCCTATCATCAGGGTTGATGTGTAAAACGGCAAAATACCCCAAAAAAATCTCTTTACTTTTTGCCGTGAAAATCTAAAATCATACTTGAATAATAGGTATTTTAACAAACCTAACTCCTATAAGTAACTTATGAAAAAAAACAAAAAGAAAACTTGGCTAACTTATCCGATTTGTAGTCACCGTTCTCAAGTTCGAGTAGGTATAGAATAGTAAGCTCCGACTTTATAAGGAAATAAATCTTAAATTGGAATTCGAAAATATACATATTCCTATGGCCTATGGGTAAGCTATCAAGAGGATGGTGAAATACTTCCTTATGACAGTAATAATTAGTTAACTTACTGCTACGGACTCCGTGGCAATTCGTCCATATACTGCCTCGGCCGCAATGATGGCCAGGACCCTTTCCTCCACCGGAGTCAAGGGCTGTGCCTGGCTGGGGCCACCTCCTCTCTTCATCATCTCCGATCGCAAGTCAGATGCTTTTGGTAATTATCGGTTCGGACTGGCCATGCTCCATGGCATTCAGGCCGACCACCAGGGAAGACCACGCCAATTCGTTATTGATGCGGCCATCTCTCGCAAAAATTAGTACAAGAAACAACTATTTACGTACAAAAATTTGGGAGGCGGGAATGGGTACCGCCGCCCCGGGAACCTTTATTGGATAACCAACACCTCTGCCATAGGTCACCCCAAGTGGTTCGCTACGTTTGGTGATTTAGCAGGGGTGCCCGGGTTCATGGGGTGAGGTTTGTCTAGGTCTTGGAGGCGGATGACCAGGACATACTGAACCCCAGATTCCTACCCACCCCTTAAACCCTTTTCCTTCCCAGAACTCTCCTCTCCTTCCTTTCCTTAAAAAAAACCCTCCACACAGCATCCTCAAAGATGACATAGGCCCTGAGGGAAATTATTTTTCACAAGGCCTCCTGCGTGGAGCTCATGTAAAAAAAAAAAAAATTTGATTTTTAACGTCAAATCCTTGGTATACAACTTTAAACATACATTAGTGGATAAATAATCATGCATTTTTACAGTATTTCGTGTTTTAAACTACTTAAAACCGGCGAAGAATAGCCTCATACCCATTGAAAAGGCAATTGACATTTTGACAACCAGTGCCTTAAAGCCTTGTTTAGGATTTGATCAAGGGAACACAGATGCGCTTGGAGGTCCCCCAGGACAAGAGGCCCGTGTGAACTGATTAAAAATCTTGTAAAATTACATGAACTTTAACTAGGGGGGGGCTCATTCAGCTTTGCCGCCCCGGGCTTCTGACGGGCTTAGTCCGCCACTGTCACCGATTCGGTTGACTTTTTGGATCGAAGTTATACCAAAACCTCCTAGACGGATACCCGCCTGGTGCCCCGTAATGAGCTCGCATGGAACCGTTTGATAAACTTATATCAGTAATTTTTAGTGATGGTATCACTCGGCTTCTTGTCAGGGTTTCTAGCATAGTGCAACTTAATAGACGTATAGTTTGGCAAGAAAGTGTAGAAATTAAATAAATTGGAACTAAACGTTTTCATTACTATGGCAGCACCGAATTATATGACGTTTCCTATGGCTGTCATGTTATCGCATGTTACGGTTGATTTATTGTCTTAAATCTGAGTAGAAGACCGCTGATTTGATAATATTTTTATTCACTGTTTGCCTGAATTTAATTAAAATGAGTAAACCATTCCAACTAAAATAGATATTAACCCAGATGCCTTCTTAACGTTTTTTCGGGAAAAAATTGAAGCCATTCGTGCCTCCATATCTCACGCCACTCCACCAATATTTACTATAAATTCTAAAGGAAATTTGTCTTCCTTCAAACTCACAACGCTGCAGTCTTGACCCTATACCAACATGGTTACTAAAAAAATGTGTCATTGTCTTAGCCCCGTTCCTAGTTCATCTTTTTAATAAATCTCTGAGCACAGGTGACTTCCCTGAACCTCTAAAGTCTGCTGTAGTTACGCCGATACTAAAAAAAATCACAACTTGACCCCGATAACTTAGGTAATTATCGACCAGTTTCAAATTTACCTTTCCTATCAAAAATCCTGGAGAAAATTGCTGCTGCACAAATAACCAGTCATTTGAATTCAAATAAATTATTCGCTAATCGTCAATCCGCATATAGAAGGTTTCACTCAACAGAAACCGGAATACTTCGTATGCTGTCAGATATAACTTTGGCCATAGAGTCAGGTAAGTTAGCACTTATCTCACTCTTAGACATGAGTGCAGCGTTTGACACGATTGATCATGACTTTCTCATTAAGAGATTAGAGGAAACATTTGGTTTGAGTTCCGATATTAAAAATTGGCTGGTGTCATATCTATCCAATCGCTTACAAGCCGTTAAGGTTGGAAATAAGCTCTCTAACTTCGCAACACTTTCTTCAGGGGTACCCCAAGGATCCGTTTTAGGCCCACTTCTTTTCATCCTTTTTACAAATGATGTCGCCAAAATAATCGAGTCATTTGGTCTCCCACTGCTACGCTGACGATCAGCAAGTTTATTTTTACTGCTCTCCAAACGAAATCAACAGTCTCAAAATCCGCATAGCTGAATGCCTAGAAGCAATAACTCGTTGGATGTCTTCAAACAAGCTGAAGTTGAACCCATCTAAGACTGAGTTTCTATGGGCGGCCACAAATAAACGCCAACATTTCATAGACTATTCACCTATTTCTATTTCCGGCAACGATATTATTCCAAAGACAACAGTCAAACTTCTTGGCGTTAATTTAGATTCAGACTTTTCGTTAAAAAGTCAAATAAATAGGACAGTAAGCACCGGTTTTTTTCACTTAAGACAACTCAAGTCTGTTCGAAGAAACCTTCCTACAGAGGCGACAAAACTATTAATTAACTCTTACGTAGTCTCGCGGCTCGATTACTGTAACGGCATCTACGCTAGTCTTCCAAAATATCAAATTGACAAACTTCAATCCGTGTTTAATGCAGCGGCAAGGCTCATAACTGGGGTTTCTAAATATTCGCATATTTCAGAACACCTTCGTAACCTTCACTGGCTCGAGTGGCCTGAGAGAATCCAGTACAAATTGTGCTGGATGGTTTTTAAATCAATCAACGAAATGGCCCCACCTTACATCTCCGAATTATGCGTCCCGGAAAATACCGGTCCGAGACAATTAACCCTTAGATCAGCAACTCCATCTGCTAAAGGCAGGCTAATAGAACCTAAACGGAAGCCAAATACTATGTTTGGAGATCGTGCTTTCGGAGTATCCGGGCCTAAGGCCAGTGGCGGACTAAGCCCGTCAGAGGCCAAAGGCCAGGCGGCAAAGCTGAATGAGGCCCCCCCCTAGTAAAAGTTGATGTAATTTTACAAGGTTTTTATTCAGTTCACACGGACCTCCGGTCCTGGGGGGGAGCCTCCAAACACCTCCGTGATCCCTTGATCATTTTTTACTTTTATTTATTACCTATTTCATTTTTTAAAAGACGCATTTGTTAATAAAATGTTTTATATTAAACCGTTTTAAACATTTATTATGTGTGTTGAATTATCCTTCAGAAAAACTTTGAACGCGTTTTTCTCAAAACTACGTTTTTCAACCTGATTGACAACATATCAGAAAAACTATTCATCCGATTTGCATGCACCAAGTCTTAACCTGTTAGAAAATCAAGTCACTATGGCACCACATAGGGTTTTTTTTCGAAAGTGCCCCCTTTAATTTTTTTTTGAAAGCTGAAAATTTTCCATAAAAACTCGAAAATAAAATTCGCTGTTCCGACATTTTTTTTTTAGAATTCAGAATACCCCTATGTGGTGCCATAGACACTGGATTTTCGAACAGTTTAAGACTTCGTACATGTAAATGTAAATACAAATGCAATAAAAATATATACAGGCGGATGTATAGTTTTTTTAAATATGTTGTCGACCAGATTGAAAAACGAGTAAAAAAGTTTCGAGAAAAACATTCAAAGTTTTGCTGAAGGAGGCCCCCGGGGACCAGAAGCCGCCTCTTCCCCCCCTTCCTCCCCTCCCGTTAGTCCATCGCTGATTCTTTTTAATTACTTTTCTATTTCATTACTATCTTTATTATTTATAATGATAAGATAACCTTTAGCAAAGAGTATTTTCTAAAAGATGCATTTGTTAATAATCTTTCACCAAATATTGTAAGGAAATTCGTAAAATTGACGGAGATACAGCATCTTATATGAAACCGTTTCAAACAGTTTGTGTGTTGAATTATCCTTCAGCAAAACTTTGAACGCGTTTTTATCACTACGTTTTACAACCTTGTTGACAACATATTAGATAAACCCCGCATTGGGTAGGGTCCCTTAGGGTAAAGGGACCCCGAGATGAGCATTGCCTTGGGGCCCCGACATGTTTAAGCCGGCTCTGGCATTGCCCGATTGTCCATAAGACAGTGTAGGTCACTGTCTATGGGCCTCGCATAGGGTAGGGGCCCCTAGGGTAAAGGTGCCCTGTGACGTGCATTGCCTAGGGGCCCTACATATTTAAGCCAGCCCTGGCAGGGCCGTATAGTCCATAAGGCAGTGTAGGCCATTGCCTTTGAAAATTCAGTCACTATAGCCAGGGCCGTGTCATCCATAAGACCTGTAGGTAACTGCCCAGGTGCCCCGCATCGGGTAGGAGCCCCTAGGGGAAGGGGGCCCTGGAGACGTGCTTGCCTAGGGGCCCCGACATGTTTAAGCCCACCCTGGCAGGGCCGTATTATGCACGTGTAGGACACTGCCTAGGGGCCACGCATCGGCTAGGGGCCCCTATGATAAAGGGGCCCCGAGACGTGCATTTCCTAAGGTCCCGACATGTTAAAAATGGCCCTGTCAGGCAGTGTAGGCCACTGCCTTCGAAAATCCAGTCACTATAGCCAGGGCTGTAGTATCGGTAGGCAGTTGTTTACATAAGACGTGTAGGCAACTGTCTAGGTGCCCCGCATCGGGTAGGGGCCCCTAGGGTAAAGGGGCCCCGAAATGTTTAAGCCAGTCCTGGCAGGGCCATATTGTCCATAAGGCAGTATAGGGCACTGTCTTTGAAAATCCAGTCACTATAGCCAGGGCTGTAATATCGGTAGGCAGTTGTTTACATAAGACGTGTAGGCCACTGTCTAGGTGCCCCGCATCGGGTAGGGGCCCCTAGGTTAAAGGGGCCCCGAAATGTTTAAGCCAGTCCTGGCAGGGCCGTATTGTCCATAAGGCAGTATAGGGCACTGTCTTTGAAAATCCAGTCACTATAGCCAGGGCGTATCCATAAGACGTGTAGGCAACTGCCTTGGGGCCCCGCATTGGGTAGGGGCCCTAGGGTAAAGGGGCCCTGAGACGTGCATTGCCTAGGGGCCCTGGCAGGGCCGTATTGTCCACAAAGCAGCTTAGGTCACTTCCTAGGGGGCACGCATCGGCTAGGGGCCCCTATGGTAAAGGGGCCCCGAGATGTGCATTGCCTAGGGGCCCCAACATGTTTAATCCGGATCTGACTATGACACCACGTAGGGATTGTTTAATAAAGGGCCCCCTTCTAATTTATTTTTATGAAAGATGAAAGGTGAAAATTTATCATAAAAAATTGAAAACAAAATTGAAAACGAAATTCCCCTGCATGGTGCCATAGACACTGAATTTTCAAACAATTTAAGAATTGGTGAATGCAAATCGGATGTATAGTTTGTTTAATATGTTGTCAACTAGGTTGAAAAATGTTAAAAAGTTTCGAGAAAAATGGATTCAAAGTTTTGCTGAAGGATAATTCAAAACTGTTTCAAACGGTTTCACATAAAATGTTGAATATCGGTCGATTATTCGAAATTCTTTAAAAAAAATGGTGAGAGCTTTTTTAACAAGTGCATCTTTCAAAAAATTAAATTTAAAAAATGGCAAAATTTTTTTTTACAATATCCTGGTGCCTTAAAGGCTTGTTTAGGATTTGATTAAGGGAACATGGAGGCGTTTGGGGGCCCCCCAGGACCGGGGGCCCGGGGCGGGCCGCCCCCCCCGCCCCCCCCTTAGTCCGCCACTGTGTCTATGATATGTCTTAATCACACTTTTCTTACTGAATTAAAACTACTCGATTCCTTACACATCAATCTGTCTCATCACGAATCACATTTAGAAAGATCAAATCCTTATAGGTACTACTGCACCACCCACCTTTACATGTTGCTTTTACTTTCCAAAATACACTCATCAAAGAATTCATTACATATTAATATTAAAATATTTTTCAGGATTAAATAACATGTGTTCACAATAATGTCCTCTGCGTGCGAACTCTATCTAAATTTCTTTAAATGGACAATATACAGTGTTAATTTCAAGCGACCTCCCAGGTAAGTATGGTCCTGTTTTCATTAAATTTTAGGCAGCATCGCGTTCATTGGTCAAAATATTGTACATATATTTTCGTATCGGTGATCAATGAACCGGTGTATGCGATTTTTAGCTATAAGTTGTTTATAATTGTTTGCCTAGCTTGTAGTTTTTTAGATTTTAGAAATGTATTATAAGTTTGTACAGCACCCTTGAGGTGATTTTTCACAAAAACGGCGCTATATAAATCATCCAAATATTATTATTATAGTGAAGCAAGAGGGGTTATATTCTGCGTTTTTCAACACTGTCTAGCCGAGTGTCACGCGAAGAAGATTCTGTCTGATTTAGAAGATGTTTACAAACGAACTGCAGAAATGACTGGTACGTAGTAAAGTTTGTTTAATAAATTTCATTAGTATTACAAGATTTGGGTGAAATGCAGATCCCGCCAAATGTGGAGGATTTTAATAAAAATGCACTTTCTAGATGGGAAAAGTGTGGAAAAGTTGAGTAAAAAAGAAATTAAGGCGCGCTCGGCAAAATTGAGGGAGATACAGCCGTTTAAAGAATGTATGAAATGACACTTCATGAACCGATACTGTCAGCCATTTTGTTACCATAATGTTGGTATCTCAGACTTGCTATAAACGAAGGTTGATACGATTGTAGCCAACTTCGTGTGATATACATATAATACGGCGCGTAATTATGAAATACAGAATTAATAATGGTCACAAACCATGTTACACAAACCTGGCGTAGCCGCTAAACTACTTGAAAACTGGGATGTTTTTCTTGCGTTGACGCGATGTGATGAACCTGCTTTGTCAGATGGTTGGCGAATAATTTTTTTTTTTAAATAACAAATATTACTGAAAGCGGAATTAAAGGGGTCTGAAGCAATTGGGGCTGGCTTTTCGAAGAAGGATTTATCTACTGGGGTAACGAAAGCATTCAACAAATCAGAATAGGTATCGAACCATATTAGGGGCGTCCCATCAATCACAGGAAAGGGCCAAATCTGATGCCTCTTGGTGGATTTAGAACAAAATATTGTCCCACGTTTTAGGGGGTAGTGGTGTTAAGTGGAAGGAACCACTTCGCTCGAGTCATAAATCGCGTTTTGTAGGAAAGAGAACGGAGTCGGCAACGAGTGGTTTCACGTTTGAAATCGGCGAGAAAAAGGCTCAGGTTTCGGATTGGAATTTGGGTTATTTAGATAACGCAGATGAAAAATGTGTTCGATCCCTTGTATTTGAATGGGTTGTCAAGATCGATACATCAAAGCTGAATTTATCTCTTGATTTTACGTGTACGAGATTCAAGAAAGTAATTAGAAACTAATAAAAATTAATGTCCTGTCAGAACTTTAAATTATGTGCAAATTCAAGTATTTTTCTGAGTGCAGTTCACATAACTCCGAGAAATTATGAGTGATAAATTAATGTAAAAAACGTTGGAAAGTAGGTTTGAAATGGGACCTACGAGATGGAAAGAGGGTAGATTGGACAGACATCCTTGAGTCGGAGGCTGGTCGTGGAATTTCGAAGGGACACAAAAAGGGGGAGGAAATGCGCGGAACAAGAGTGTTGTGGCTCGTTGTGGACTTACCGAAAACGAGAAGTGTTTGTTTGTTGAGACTAGCTTCAGTGAAGATTGTGCAGTAATTTATGGTGTAAGATAAAGAAGCTCGGTGTTGTGTTATTTACTAAAAAGGGGATAACCGTTGTTAAACTTCGCAATTGCCGCGCGATAAACATTTAAATTTGGGAATAGAGACTTGATTAAAGTGTTGGACTCCTGTCATAATTAATGATAATAATAATAATATATCTTTGTTGAACGAGATCTGCGAGATTATAACAAAAAAATACCGACTCAGTGTTAATGCTTACAGTGGTTTTAAAATTACATAACTACAAAAAAGGATATCAACTGAAAACCCTAAATATGAACACTAGATAAGTGAAGAATATAAAACAGTTATAAATATAGGTTTTCCCAAAAATCCGCCACTGGACTATCCGTGTTGAGGACGTAACATTTAAGTCAATTTATCTATTTATGCTACTTCTGTCGACTCGTGAACATGCCTAGACTTTAATTGAATTATAATCACATAATAGATTGGTTACATAAATAGTAATTGCGACGTATCATTCATTACATAGAGGGAAAAAAATAATAATAATAATAATAATAACCCAGTAGAAAACATTCCATCCTTCTTTTAAGGACAGTGCAACGATTAAAATAATGATAATAATATAAATAATGGAAAAATGGTGTTAATTCAGTTGAGAAGTTTTAACCAGAATAATTTGAGTTTTGATAATAAATGTACAGTCAGTCGAAAGCAAAAATTCAGTCACAAATTGTTAGAAAATTCATAGTTAAATGCTAAAATGACAAATACCTAGAAGGTGACGTGTTATGCGATTTGTGCAATAATAAGATGCATAGTAGATGACGGTCGGAAAATGTTGTAGGTTGCCGAGTTGAGGTAAGACTTGGGGTTACCGAGAAAAGTATGGAAATTATATCAAAAATTCAGGATACACCGTACCTGGAAGCGATTTTAAAAATGGTAGAACGGACACGATAGATTTTCGAGAAAAGTTGAATTAATTATTCACATGGTAAATGATACCTTGTAGGCGCTAGTCTTGCAGGAGATTCGTATAGACAAGTCCGAGTACGCCCCTGTCCGATTCTACGAGATAGTGCTTTCGCGCAATACGAAATCTGTGTTGGGAGCACCGTTCAGGACAAAATGTTGTAAGCCGCGGGATGCGATACTAGATTTGGAAAATATGAAGGTTGTGCATTTTAAGGGTCGGAATTGTAAGATTTAAGTTTGATTAATGGAGAAGCGGGGGATTAAAAAGGGCTGTTTTAGACAAAAGGGGGGAGTTCAGTGTGGGATCTCGGAAAGGAAACGCTGACCAAAAGCGCGCGAAATCAGAGTGTTTTGGAATTTCGTGGACTTAGCGAAAAACGTTCGGTGTATTATCGACCTAACTTCAGTGGATTTTGTGCAAAGTGTTATTCAATTAGATTCAGGAAAAGGGGTACGAGCCAGTGGTGAAAAGCTTTTAGGAACTTTAAAAATTAGTGAAATTATTTAAGGACAGTGAGAATATCGAGTTATAAATACAGATATTAGTTCGTTTTAAACAAGCGTGATCTAACAATCAAAAAACTTCAGTATTACTACAATTTAAACGGTCGACAAATAAATAATAATAATAAAATTGCGGGTTTTATATCAGAAATAATAATAGAATATAAAAAAAATCTTAATTACTATCAAACAATCGTTCTCTTGAAATGGGAGGAATGTATACCGAATAGTTTAGGAATAAAACAATAATAATAATAATCTATGAAAACTTTCAATCTAGTGGCGTCGGGCGGTTTTATCGCGTGTTTTATGCTCTATTTCCCTAATTAATTTACAAATAAAAGTATGACTAATTGCAAGTTAATACGAGGATGAGGCTTGGGAAAGAATTAAAATATACGACAATTCGGGTTTCGATACCAAGATATAGCAAGCGCTAATTTAATCTTAGAGAACACACATTTAGAGAGGGACGATATTTGAAATAATCTACAAACATCGGACAACAGGAGTACATTACAATTGCGAGATAGTAAGACTGAAGCGATAAAGATACCTCCAATCAAATTCAGACTTTAAGGGGAGGGGGTTAAATTTAATCGTAAATCTAAGGTTACGTTAGGCCTCGTCGTACAAAATTTAGGAAATCGTAGGGAGGGGCCTTTGTGTTTTCTCCATAGGTACAGGTCTACAGGATACGTAATTAAGATGCAATTGGTCGTGTTTTCCCGACCGGAGAATTAAACAATTACGTATGGGTGAGTTAAAGAATCTATATTTAAATTACAGGTTGCAGAGTGACGTGAATGGAACGCGAGCCCTGGGCAGTAAATTTCCAGTAAAGTTCCAGCGCCGAGAAAATTAATATTATTTAAGCAGCTGATATGGATATGTTTAAGCTTTACTACCATCTAGGGCAGTGACGTTTTCTCCCAGACAGCTGATGCCGTGCGGTCGGGGGAACTGACACAAAAAATGAACGAGCAAGCGAGGTACCTACATCTCGGGGGTGCTGTACACTCAACCAAATGGAGGGCGTTCCGAGAGTACGACATACCAAATTGGAGGCGACCGACTGCAGCCTAAACATTTAAGCGTGAAACGAAAAAATAATACTAACAGGTACTCTGCTGAATTCCTACTTGTTGAATTACGCTTTTTTAAATCTTTACGATCGAGCAATGTGAAGATGGCACCGAGGCCACACATACGTGTCAATTGGTGGTCCCCCGGTAAGGGTCTTTCTGCGTTGTCATGTTGGAGGATGCTCACCATAGACTGATCGGGTCTCGCGAGGTGCTGGAAGCAATTCCCTTTCGCGGAACTATGTCGAGCGGATGGGCGCGTCATGAGGTCGTATGAAATGAGAAGCCAACAGTATGAAAGGGCATGGTTCGCTGACGGAGGCGTCTTGACCAAAAGCATCTCGAGTTACCGGCAAGGTAGTGTGGATGGAGGCATAGGCATGGCTCTTGTGGAGAGATTCCTGCAGCATCATCACATTTTTTAATCCTATCGACCTGGAAGCAAACGTATCTCTTACAAGGGTGGGGATAAGTCGGTTTCCAGAGGTGGTCTGTAACGCTAGGTCAGTCACGTGGGAGAAGGATCTGCCTGTCACAAGCTTACGCCACTTTGTACCGTGAGTAGAGTCTTGATAAGGGACGAAATAGATTACCCCTTCTAGAGCCAGTAAAGTAGTTCCGGAGGTGTTCGATACTAGAGTTGTCTGGGAAAGGTTTGAAGGCATGCCGTTCTTCTTTTGTTATGGAGGGGTCCGGGTATCTATCTATCTATCTATCGTCAAGAGATTTTCCGGGTGCCATGGGTATAGCCTCATCATGCATTGGTCGGAGGGTCGTGTTCTGAGAGCTGACCACCTAGTCAACTTGGTCAAGTGGAGGAGCCAGTATTTGCTTGCAAAAAATTCCTTCCACATCACATCCATTTTATCCTCTATCCCGTCCTTATACTTCCATCCTAGGTATAAGTTTGTGTTTACTAACAACAGAACATATTATCACGATTATGTATAGCACCTAGCCATGGAGAGCGGTGCAGAGAATTCGCCAATTATCCACATGAAATGAAACATTCCAGGTACGTACATTAAAACTTATTAGGACGTAGAGGGGGAGAGATCAATTTTATAGCCTAGCGAGAGTAATAACAACAGTGCTCATTATGTGAATATTGGAGCAGTGTATATCATTAGAATCATAGCGGGGACAAATTTAGGATAATTTAGACAGGGCGTGTCCTTCAGACGTCTAAGAGATACAGAGTAATTCTTCCACACCTTACCTAAAAGAACCGAAAGTTACCACGAAAGACATTAAATACCTATCCTAGATGTTCTAGGTGCTCCGAAACAAAAAAATTACACAACGTGGAGAAAAGGGTTTCTTGTAAGAATTTCCCGGAAAACTACCTTTTACTGTGTTCAGTCACAGGGGTGGGAAAAATAAGTCATGATTCAAAACATTAATGGCGAATCATTCAGGGTACGAGAGTAAGATCTGCCAACCGGAGATCTGAACGCACGAGAAGAAGAAATATTTTAAAGTTTTCATTAGGAGGGGGGGGTTGACTCATCACAGCGAGTAGGCGTTATAAAGGGGCACAGACCATGTTACATAAACCATGTTACACAAACCTAGAGTAGCCGCTAAACTATTTGAAAACTGGGATGTTTTTCTTGCGTTGACGCGAGTAGGCGTTATAAAGGGGCACAAACCATGTTTAGCGTAGTTTTAGGTTAGGTTACTTTAATTTGGAAGGTGATAAACAGTTACTTACGCGCCTCATCTATCACATGAAGTCGGCTACAATCGTAGATGGTGCAACAGATGAGGATGATTACGAGTGCTACCAACTTTAAGGTAATAATTTAGTTTACAAAATGGCTGACAGTATCGGTTCATGAACGGGGTTAGTAGTTAGTATATTTATGTCATGAACTGTCATTTCATACATTCTTTAAACGGCTGTATCTCCCTCAATTTTGCCGAGCGCGCCTAAATTTCTTTTTCATTCAACTTTTCCACACTTTTCTCATCTAGAAAGTGCATTTTTATTAAAATCCTCCACATTTGGCGGGATCTGCATTCCTTCCCAAGATTTATGCCAATTTTCGAGCGATAATAACCATTACAATATGATTTGAGGTTATGTTAAAAAATTCGAATTTGACATTTCGATTTGACAGTTAATATGCGGCCACAGGAAAAAGGAAATAACTCAATAAATAAAAAAATAATATGCAACTTCTTTAAACTCGTAGAAAAGTTGCTGTTTTCTCGTTTTCTATTTATTTCTTTCTAAGTGAATATTATCTAGTGTGTGTTTTTAAAACTGCCTTCTATAATAATAATTTTAATGATGTTTTTCACACACAGGTAAATCTGAAACAACGGTAAGACGAATCGTCAAGGAAGGGGAAAAGGCAGATGGAAAATTTGAAACACCGGGAAAACGGAAAATGGGCATAATAATAATAATATGTAATAGCATAAGTGCTGATGATTGGAAAAATTGTTGCAAACACGTGATGAAAATTGAGGCAGAATATATGCACGAGGCAGTACTATATATGATGATATCGATGAACTGCGTTTAAATGAAGATGAAGATACGGAAGAAGAAGAATCACACGAGGACAAAGACAATAATTACATGTCGGGTGTTGAATTAACAGAGTTTTAAGTACCTACGTTTTTATATCGAAATAAACGCCCACTTAAAACTTGTTTTGTTTTATTTTGCTTCTATTAAATTACAGTTTTTTGTGCAAATTTTTTGAAAATACAAATACGCTATGAAATATGCATTTTACCAGAAGTGTTTTTTTAAAACATACATTCTTTGTCTTATGAGCCATCTTGGTGTTGCCATTTAAAACTAGAAAACGATCGCAGCGCCATCATTTATTTTCTACACTTAATTGCCAACTCCCTAGCGAGAGCAACTGACGACAGGTGTTATTATATTACTAGACGTGGGTCGTTACGCCGTTTTCAAGAAACGTAACGAAACTAGTTTCTTGGTCGGCGTAACCTGTTTCAAAACAGATTATTTTTGTAACTAGTTATTTTCATTCAGCTTCAGTTACACACGAAACTATATACCCCCACCAACTATAAAGTTACACACGAAACGAAAATAAATTAAAGCACTCTCTAGTATCTAAGTGTTTGTAGCTATACAGTGAAATCAACGTATATGAAATTAACTTCCCTTCATACTTTATTCAGGCTTAGGACTGACTGCATTAAATGTATTTATGATTAATTTGGATAAAATTTTATAAAATTTAAAATGATAAAATTTCACTTTACGCAATTTAAATTTAAAATGCATTATTTTCCGCCATCCCAAATGCAAAAAGTTTCCTTTTATAGTAATTAAGGTGAATCTAAAGGTTTTTTTCTAAAAATTGTTCGTAATAAGCGTTGACAGTGCGATCGAAAATTTACCAAAAGTGCTCAATATTATACACAAGTTCAACGACGAACTAAAACAAACTGAATTATTTTACTTTAAATTCAAAAAATGGTCGCTCGCTTCCCAGAAACGGAACCCACTCCCGCTTACTCGAAAATGTTCGATTCAACCGGCCGGTAAACGCAACTATGCGAAACGCGAAACGCGGTGAAACTACTCTGCAATCAGTTACTCACATCTAGTGATGTAGACCCGGGAATATTCCCCGACCTGAAATAAATTCCCGAAAACGGGGAATTTATTTAATTTTTAATAAAATGGTTTCTACACTTCTCTTGGATGCTTTATTGAGAGTTGGCAGTTATCTAAGGGGACATCCCTTGATGTAGGGACTTCCCTACCACTTATGCCCCCCCCACCCCCCTTAGAGAAGTCCCTGCAGACCAGGGTATCCCATGTAGGGATTTCCTCAGGGTCCCATGTTTAGGGACTTCCCTTAAGTTTTACTTAAGACTTATTTCTCCAATACATACAATACAATCCTAGCTTTTGACAGTATATCACATACGAATCTTATCTCTAAACTAAAGAAAATTGGTATAACCAATAATGCCCTAACGTGGATCGAAAATTACCTATTTCATAGAGAGCAATTTGTCAAATTAAATGGTTTTCTCAGCGATTCTCAAATCAGTAAATTTGGAATCCCGCAGGGAACAGTATTGGGACCAATTCTCTTTATCATTTATGTTAATGATATTTTTAAACTCACCATTAAATCCAAAATAATATCTTACGCTGATGACACAGCAATTTTAGCTGAGGGATCAACGTGGAATGAAACTCAGAGAACGGCGGAATCAGATATAAATTTAATTAAAAAATGTTTTGATCAAAATTTACTATCTCTAAATACAGATAAAACTTTTGTAATTCCTTTCACTCTGACTAAAAAGGCTACCCCTGAAAATCTAAATATATGTATACACTCATATAATTGTAATTCAAATTCATATATATGTAAACCTGATTGCTCTGTACTCACTATTAAAACCAATGTTAAATACCTTGGGGTAACTATAGACAGTAACATAAAGTGGAAGATACAAATCAGCACAACAGTTGAGAGACTAAGAAAATTAGTGTACATTTTCATTAGAATTCGAAACATTTTAAATATTAGTATGTTAAGAACTATTTACTTTTCCTTAATCCAATCAGTGCTACAGTATGGAATTGTTGGTTGGGGCGGTGCATTCAAAACTTCTCTTTTACCATTGGAAATCATTCAAAAATTAATTATAAAAATAATTTTAAAAAAGCCATATGATTACCCCACTATCAAATTATTTCAAGATTTTAAAGTACCTTCACTTCATGTTATTTATAAAAAAATTACAATTCTACAAATACACAAAGATTGCTTCAATAATGAGAGCTTCACTCCTTTTTCAAGCAGCATTAGAACAAATATCCTGGGCTCTATGACTGTCCCGCGTTGTAACACCACCACAGCTCAACAATACTATAAATATATTGGAGTTAAATGGTTTAACCAATTACCAGTTAATTTAAGATTGGAAACAAATTATAAAAATTCAAAAAATCAATTAAAGCTCTTTATATATAACTTATCACAATCACTACACCTTATAATATTTTATTTATAAACACAATTGTAATATCTGATATCCTTTTTCTTTCTTTAATTTTTACCTTTCTTTTTTATATCCTCTTCTTTCTGCTTATGTTTTATATATTATATAAAACTATAGATGCATATTATTATGTATACGATTTTTTTTCTTTGTATACTGTTAATTATCCATCAATTGATCTATATGTATATAAAAAAAAAATTATATATTATTTAAACTTACATAAAAATTAATATCTACATTCGTTGTCTCCGCCTTTTTAACACGAGCTTTGCTCAAAAAAAAGGTGTAAGACGTATTAAATAATGTATATTTTTTTTTCAAAAAACTTTATTTATACACAAAAACATGAAATTTTTGTAAAATTTATTAATTTAAAAAAAAAAAAAAAAAACATCTGGCTGCTGCCCTACTAGATCCTGGTTCCCAAGGACATCTGCTAAGCCACGCTCAGCAACTTGAAGCACTTGAATTCATTGACCAAGTAGCAAGTCATATGGAGACTGTTGATAGTGCAAATGTTCTTGTTGATTTAGCCAATTATAGGGCTAAGGAAGAATCATGGAGCAAGGCATTCCTATGGAAGTGTGTCGATAAAATCACGCCAGTGACCTGGTGGAAGGGGATGTGCGGATGTTCAGATTTGTCACAGGTTGCCATAAGAATATTGACAGCTCCCATTACTTCCGCAGCCACGGAGAGATCTTTTAGCACGTTTAGTCGCATCCATACAAAACGGAGGAATCGTCTAACAACTCAAAGAGCAGGGAAAATAACATTTGTGGCACACAATTGGAAACTTCTTTCCTCTGAAAGTGGCTCTCAAGCTGCTTCCAAGAAAACCCTTTCTTCCACGGATGAGCAGATTGCGTCTGCTTCGCATCATAACGTTTCAAACTTATCTGGTACTCGCAAACGCAAACATCCAATTGACTGTGCCGAGGAAGAGGAAAACGTAGATAATCCTGAATCGGCAACAACTTCGTCCGGGTCGGATGAAGAAGAAGAAGAATATGAAGATGAAAGTGGAAGCGAAGTTGATAGTGTCCAATCAGTATCATCAGATGAACAGCAACGATCTGTGAAGTTGTGTCATTTTTACAGTTTTACGATTTTTTTGTTTTATGTAGCCTACCGTACACTAATAGGTAATAGCGTAAAGTGTATAGGCTACTAATACTGTACATACAATAGAGATACTACTCAATGTAAAATAATTTTGATCGGTGCTTTTTTTTTTCTCTCTTGGATCCTATTCCCATATATATTGGAATAGATTTGACTTTTTATGGATCTATACTGCTAATATGTACCATATGTGTGTATTTTTTATATTTTAGTTAATAAATATTATTCTTTTTGAGGTATTATGTTGTTAAAATCAAAATTCCCAATATTCCCCGTCCAGGGGAATATTCCCCAAAAATAAATTCCCGGGAATTTATACATCACTACTCACATCACACCCAACACAGAAATTAGCATTTATAAAAATAACTACTTGCAGTTTTATCGAAACTAGTTATTTCCGTTACATACCGTGTAACTAGTTATTGTATCTAGTTACGTTAAATAACGCTCACGCCTACATATTACTGGAATTATATTAATAATTTTAATTCTAAATCAATTTCAAATCATTCGAAAGAAAAATCTTTTATAGCAAATCGAATACAGTTTTTTTGCATTTGGGGTGAAAATAAGAAAAAATAGTAACCAAAAACACAACATGCCCCGGTTATAGAAAAACTTGCTTGTGGTTGTTGATGTAATGATGTTACATGTTACCAATGTTACGACCAGAATTTTTTTTTAGTTCCCAGCAGGGGCGTTAATCTCGGCTTTGACCTTGGAACTGACAGGAGCGGACCAAATTCTTATAGATAAAGCTTAATTATAGATAGGTCTAACTTTAAACGTCAAATATGCGTCAAATTGCATCATACGTTTGTCAAACGAACATGAATTCGTATTTGAATTTGTATTGTTGACATCGCCGATGGGCATATTTCATTAAAAAATCGTTTACCCGAATTACAGAGGTGGAAAAATTGTTAAAGTTTGTCCGCAATTGATTCAGAAATCAGGTAATTACATACGACATTAACATTCACTTGGTTTATCTTTAAACCTATTTGAGGTTAAATGACATGTGTTTGTATTGATAATTGATAAAATATGCTTTCAATTTTACTTTAATAAGTTACGTACGCCTCGTACGTCATACATATGTCTGTTAATGTTATATTATCGTTAAAACAAGCTTATGGGTCCGAGTGGTTAATGTTTCACAAATATTGTTTCAGAAAATGTTCCAGACTTTGGATGATTTTGAAGCTTTACATTAGGAACACCTTATAACAGTGTTTGGCAGACCATAACATTTGGTAAGTAAAATTAATAATGCTTTAAGTAACTAATTGTCATGCTGTTTTCCCGCAGGGCATTCAGAGAGGACGGACCGCCAAACAACTCGGTCTTGGCATACATTCCTTGCCTCATTCACATTTATACATACTATTCTATTATTCTGACTCTTGACATGCCCCACGCAAGTAAGCAATTATTCACTTGATCGTGCCAAGTCTTCCTCTGGTGTCCCCGAGGAAGACTTGGCACTTCACTACCACTCCTTTATATATATACTTGTTCCATTCATTGTACATTCGCTTTTCATGCCCAAACCATCTGAGGGTTTCTTTCTCAATCTTACTCATTACGCTTACATCAGCCTTGCATTTTTTGCGGATCTCCAACGATCTTACTTGGTTTTTTCGTTCTTCATATGAACGGAAGGGAGAATATTTTTCCCTTGTGATAAACAAAGTATGTCATCACAAGGGAAAAATATTATATATTATGTTCACAAACTTTTTTTAATGTGATATATTTTTTTCAGAACACGTGATGCGGTTTTTACTGTGAGATGGCTGAAATGGGTCCTCGGTGAAGGTATACTCTGTTTAATTTCGGTTGAAAGGAAATTTAGAATATGCAGATTTTTTATTTCATTCTTCAAGAACTAAAATATGTACGGTGACTGCTAGAAAGGAAAAATGGCTAAAGCGCCATATAGATGTGACGTTAAACAAACAATACAGCTTATTGTGTACGTTAATCTTTAATGTCACAGCTGTATGACGCTTTAGCCATGTTTTCTTTCCAGTGACGATAGTCTTTTTCAAACCATTTATCAATTCATCGAATTCACCGAACCAGTGTCTTTATGTGCTATTATTGTTTGTCTTTCTGAAAATAAAAAAGTATTTAAACATGTACTCCTGAGTTCTCATTTTTCAAGCAGAAAAATGGAAATTCGTTGTAGAAAACCAAAATCATTATTTGAAAATGTTTTCCTTTTATAAGGAGTTCATATTTCAAGTATTTTAGGTTTTTTACTAACGCTTGATTTTTTTATTTCCTCAGGATAACAGGTTTCCATCTGACAAAGCTCCCTGCTGAGAGAATGAGCTGTAAATATTATGTAAAGCTCATTCCCTCAGGCCTCAGGCTTTGTCAGATGGAACGTTGTTTTCTGGGGGAAACTAAAACATTTTTCTGCTTTCAAGCATTTTTATTTTTAAATAATTTATTTGGCCAATGAATGAATGAAGAAGATCGAGTGCGATCATATTCTCTATGGTGATAAATGGCCTTGAACTTCCTCTATGTTATTTGTTTATTGTCTTTGGTGGACCATTTTATTTTTGGTTAAGTTGGTGACAGTGACGACCAAACTGCTTAGAAGCAAAAGGCCCGAAGATATCGATCTAGGGGTTAGTATATTTATGGTTCCCAGAAAGCATTGTTATTTTCTCAGCGCTATTGTGAATTGTGAAATATTGTTACTTGATTGTTGATGAGAACAGTGACATTGAGAAGTGCGAAACCATAATCATTTTAACGAAATAAATTATACAAAATCTTGAATAAACATTACATCAAGTGTGCTGTGAAGTTTTACAAACAAAATAACAATGGATACGGACGTGCAACCAATAATATTGCCCGAGACGAATGGTCATGGCGCGGAACAAAGGCAAGATTATGATGAAAAAGATGCAAAAGGCATGAACCATCCCGCTGAACAAAGGCAAGATAACGATGAAGGAGACGCTAAAGGAACTGCCTTCCCCAACATTCAGCCAACTATCGCGAGGATGCCAACTGAGAAGAACTCTGTTTATTATAACATGAAACACAAAAAACGGGGGTTGGCCCTTATTTTCAACCACGAGCATTTTGATATTCATGGCCTGAAGAGTCGCTCGGGAACCAATGTGGATTGCAGTACTTTGAGTAACTCCCTGAAGGCTCTGGGGTTCACGGTTTCAGTTTTCCCGAATTTAAATCAAAAAGAATTGTGTGATGTCGTTTCAGATGTCTCCAAGGTAGATCACACAGATAACGATTGCATCCTGATTTGCGTTCTTTCCCACGGAGAGATGGGGATACTGTACGCCAAGGACACTTTCTACAAGCCTGAAATGTTGTGGCATAGTTTCACTGCTGACAGATGCCCGTCATTGGCCGGGAAACCGAAGCTTTTCTTCATTCAAGCTTGCCAGGGCGACAAGCTCGATGGAGGGGTACTCATGAGGAACAGGACGGAGACAGACGGGCCGGGGCAGGCCACCTTCAGGATCCCCATCCACGCTGACTTCCTGATAAGTTACTCTACAGTTCCGGGGTACTACTCCTGGAGGAACACTACCAGAGGTTCCTGGTTCATCCAGGCGCTGGCCGAGGAGTTGCGTTACTACGGGAAGGACCGTGACATCCTGACACTGCTGACCTTTGTGTCCCAGCGTGTGGCTTACGACTATGAGTCCAACACTCCGGACAGCCCCGTAATGCACCAGCAGAAACAGATCCCCTGCACCACCACCATGCTGACTCGGCTGTTGGTGTTTGGGGAAAAGTAAGTCATAATTGAGTCAATGTAGCTCTCTTGTGATAACTACTTCAATGTACAATTCTAATAATACCTGAGACTTTGGTTATGCACGAAGTTGGATCCCTATATAATTTTCCATTCATCCTACTTAACATGTCTTTTTAAAAGTTTTACCGCTTTTTGTGTTCAAATAATCGAGTCAACTTTATTTTAAGCTTTCTAGTGATCCTGACAAAAAAATCAATAGTGGGGAGTTCAACAGACTTCCACTTCTTCTGACTTTTCAGAAACATGATAAGCATATCACCATGACTCCCAGATAAAAATACATAAGTTTTATACAATTATGAAACATAATGTGGAAATATACACCATATACTTTTTTTAGTATGTTTCCTCCTGGCAATAATTATGAGCTGTTGATCACATTACCAGTAATGAATTCTTGTATTTTTAAAAGTATTAAAGTAGGTACCTACTCGAGATTATCATACTACTTGTTTCCTCTAAATACGTAAAAGCACTAAACTTGAATTTTTTTGCATTTTAATGTTTGGAAAAAAAGGCTTTTAGTTAATATTATCACAAAAAATAGTATAATTTAGCTATTTTTATTTAGATTATAAATATTTTCTGACATTTGAAAATGCCTTTGAACAAGACTGTAGCATAAACTAGAATTATTTGTTTATTGTTATGAAGCCATCACAGTTAGTGGAGGAAGCCCCACCGATGTACTGATCCATCAGCAGGTTGACAACTTGAGAATTCTTATTTTTATAACATTTATATTTAGGTAATACAAAGTCCCTTTTTATGTTTTATTTAGTTCTATGAACTACTATCATCTTTCCTTTTTATTGTATTTAGTTTAATGAACTATTATTGCCTTTACTTTTTAATTGTATTCTTAATTACCTGCTATGTTTGTATAACATACAAATTGTATGATTAGTGAATAGAAAAGTTGCAAATGAATAACTTTTGGGTCGAAGTATAACACTCGCATCAATAGTTTTTTTCTGATATATTTTGAAAAATTGCACATATTTTTGGACATTTTAAGTTCTTGATTTGCAACAGTCGAATATAATATGTATATATATATATTTTATAAGCAAAATAGGTGTTGAATATTCTCAGCAGATGATAATATTACACTTATCAATTATTTGTAGCAAAAAGGCTGTAAGACGAGGGGAGATAGGATTAGAGAAATGGAAAGACACGGTTTCATACAAATAACTACTTAATGTAAGCTTATTTCAAATGTTTAATTTCTTTTGGTATCCATGACGCAATAATGAAAGGGGTTTTTTTCTTTTCTTGGAATATGTTAAAATAGTTTTCTTGGCACAAATTCTAAGCTTTTTCAAATAATTATGTTCTTTGCTTCGTCATCAGATCAATGACGGAAGAGTGTTTTCTTGCAATATAAAAATAGTTTTTTGGCACAAACAATAATATTAGGTGTCATATTATTTTCTCGATTTATAGAACCATTAGAAAGTAATTCTTTGTTTTATCATGTGCAATTTACTAGTAAAAGCTTCTGATCTGAATGTTGTGATAAAAAAATATGACTTTTATAATATATGTTTACAAGAATATATTTCATCCATATAATATTTGCTCAAATTATTTTTTAAAAACATGTATGTCTTAAAAAGTAATCTCTTGCATGGACAAGAGTATGTTGTGATTGTGGATGGAGTAATGTTGTATGAATCGGTGATTAAGACTGCCTTAATGAATGGTGTCATATTTTTCGACATAAGAAAACCCTTTAATTTTTTGTGGAACAAATATTTCTACCTAATAAAAAAATACTTTATGCTGTCAATTATTTGTTTTATTTCGAAAACCAAAAATATTATTGTGAAAAGTAGTATTAGTTCGTCGCCAGTCAGGCTGGTCGCCAAACCGCAGCACATATTTTTGAGATACTGCAAATTTGAAAGCTATACCTAATATGTTCCATAAACTTTAAAATACGGTTTATCTACCTGCATAAAAACAGAAAAAAAGTGAACATTTTTTTTACATTCAATCTTAGATATATAAAAACTTGCACGTGGGTTGGTGAACGGTAATGAAATAATGTCCGTGTCCTTTGATCTCATTATTTTGACCTGTTAAAATGCTAAAAATAGGGTATTTCAAGATTATTTTACCTCAGAAGTTCTTTAATCTCCATTGTCCTTCACCCTATCAATTAAAATTTAAAAGCTTTGGTATCAGGACTGAATCCATATTGCGGGCAGATAGGCCTATCAATAATTGTTATCTATAAAAAGCAACATAATCTGCCCCAACTTCCAAATCAAATTTTAAATGAATAATAAAATATATAATGAATAACTGATTACTTTGTATAAACCACTATTTTTAAAACAATATCAACATGTTATAGTAACATATCCTGATGAAGACAACATTGTTGTTGAAACATGTTGATATTGTTTTAAAAATAGTGGTTTATACAAAGTAATCAGTTATTCATTATATGAAAAATGATGCCACAAAGTAATTTTGCGAAGTTTGAAGAAGTAATAAAATATATTTTCAATTTTAACATGATTTACATATTCACTTTTCTCTAGACCTCATATTGATAGCCGGGGTAAAAAGGCTTCTTATGGTGTAAAAGCAAAATATTACATATTATAAAATAATAATCACAACAAAAGGATATCACTTTTCTTCACACTCACATTTATTTGTCACATTGCAGGTTTGATTTTTAAATAAATGAAATGATAAACTTATACATATTATGATAAAATAATAACTAACTAACCATTACGCCGTTCCCGCAGGGGTAGGCAGACAGGACAGACTGCCAAACAACTCGGTCTTGGCACATCACACTCCTTGCATCATTCACACATCGACTCATATATGAAAAAAAAAAACTCAACCATCATGGAGAGCATTTTTTTTTTGTATCTATAGCAAAATTTGTACATAATGTATTTATAAATTATATTATATTAAGGTATTATAAAGTACATTATTATTTATTTTATTTTATTTTTTCACAGTCCTCCTCACTAGGGTTTCCTGTTCTGAGGCGGCCTGTGGTTTTAGTTTCTATGTTCCCGATGGTTATCTCCGTCACCGACAGCATAGGCTGTTTTATCTCCCGGCTTGCAGAACTAACTTGCCGATGGTCATGCCAGTCAGGAGAGCTATCTTGTTGTTAAATAGAATCACTTTGAATATCAATATTATGTTTAACATCAATGAAGCACAATTTAGACGGCAAGCTTTTTTACTGTTAGTTTAAATCTGTTTACCTAATCTTAAATATTTTCTCTCTTTTGAAAACGCTTTGAAATGTTAATTTTGTAATGTTTTTTTTAAATAATCGGAGACGGTTTACATATATATAGTTCCCGTGAGCACTTAGGCAATAGACCCATTGCACTATCTCCCATTTTACCTCATTCCTTTGACAGTAACCCAGTCCCTTTTATAAAGTTCACCAGGATTGTCATTGGAAATGAAGCTATATCTTCTGGTTCGACAATGTGTCTTCCCAGGTCTCATTTCCCCTCTTAACTCCTCCTTGGTTCCCTGAAGGCCCCACGACGGAAGAGGGCTACATCTCTCCTCTCCACTCCTTAGTTCCCCGAAGGCTCCACAACGGAGAGTCCACCTCCCCTTTGTTCCCTAAAGGCCCCACAAGGGAAGAGTCCACTCCACCTTGGTTCCCCGAGGGCCCCAGGAGGAAAGAGAACTTCATCTCTCCTCCTTGGTTCCTAAAAGGCCCCACAGGGGAAGAGTTCACCAAGATGGCCTCATTTCTCCTCTTCACTCCTACATGGTTCCTCAAAGGCCCCACATGGGAAGAGAACATCATCTCTCCACTTCACTCCTCCTTCTGGTACCACAAAGGCCCCGCGCTGGAAGGGTGCCCTTCCCCTTGGTTCCTCGAAGGCCCCACAAGGGAAGAGTTCATGGAGGTGGCCTCAGCTCACCTCTCCACTGTTTCTCCTATTGGTTTCTCCTACGGCCCTAAGAAGGAAATCCACAGAGGTGGCCTCAGCATTCCTAGGTTCCCAAAAGGCCCCTAGTTTTCGAATGGTCCAATTTTTTTTTGTCCCACGAGTTACCAGAAAAACAGAAGGTTCACTCCAGCAGAGCCCTGAGTGCTGAAGTGAGGTCTAAATACTCCGAGATGCGACCTTGTTTCTCGGAGGCACCGTTCGTGACGCTGTTCCCCAGGACATTCAGCCTGAGCAAGGTAGCTCACACCTTGGCTTGGGATAGCTATTGCAGGTTTGTGTGAGCGATGGGTTCGCCACACTCCCTACGCTGTGTGTAATGTTTTTAAAATGAATAAATTGAATTGAATTGGCTCTTCTGTTATTCCGAATAAAATAATGATTTTTGTTTAACCTGTGGAGAGCCACATCAGAAAATCTTTAGCATACACTCAAGTGCCGGACGAAAATTCACAAAGCCTCGTGAAAATTACCTCGGCGAGTTTTGCTCAAAAATCAGACTAAAAACTATGATTCTTATTTTTTTTTAATTGTTTTCCATTTATCAAACAATATATCTTATTATTAAAATATATTTTTACCGTAACATGTTTCCCCAGAATAGCTAACTTTATCAAAAAAAAAAGGAAAATCTCCCATTTGGGAGACAACTTTCAAAATATATGTCAAAGCAAATATATAAACTGGTTGTATTACTTCTACATAATCCTGAATACATACTCTGCCTGAAAAACATCAATGTGGATGGTATTAGAACAGGTCTCCGGAGCACCATTAGCAAATTCAGCCATTAAAAAAGAGCACGATCGGCACACCACTCAGTAAAAATAATATATAAAAAACACAAATTAAATAACTAAAAATTATTTCTGCAAGGATCGAACTGTCCCAGCGTCTTTTATTACGCATGTGACAAGCTTAGGTGGTATTTTAGGAGTTGTCGATGTAACAAGCTTAGGTGGTGTTTTAGGAATTGATGATGTGATAAATCCAGGTTGTGTTTTAGGAATTGACGATGTGACAAATCTAGGTTGTGTTGAAAACGAGCCAAATCTAGGTTGTGTTGTGGTTGTCTTAAAAACTGTGGGGGCCTTCTTTTCCTCAAACTTCAGGAGTCTGGTCAACATGGTAGTGGTGCACGGGACCTGCTTCTTCTCGTGCAGATCTGGTTCATCAGGGTTGTAAGAAATTTTTTCAATTGCCACTCGCTGTGTCATAATGGTCAACAGAGTCATAATATCTCTCGTGGTCCCATATTTTCGCAACTCCTGCGTTAAGATTTGTATGAACCAGGAACCTTCATCCTTGTTTCTGTAGGAAACATAGCCTGGGATTGTAGAGCGACAGATCAGGAAGTCTGCATGTATGGGAATAGTGTAATCATCCTCAATTTCTTCATCGTACATCCCGTCTACCTCCGTCAGGGTGACTCCTTTTTCTGACTTTGAACCCTGACACGCTTGGATAAAGAATAATTTTGGTTTTCCTGCGAGGGTTGGACATTTGTCAGCCGTGAAACTGTGCCATAATGCTTCCGGCTGGTAAGATCTGTCTTTTGCGTACACTTTTCCTTCGTCTCCGTGCGATAAGACACAAATAATAATGCAATCACGGTCTGTATGATCACTCTTTGCTGCTGCTGTAATTTGTTCCCAGATACCCTGATGAGTTAAATCATTAAAGCTTCTGACGGTGAATCCCAAGTGCTTGAGGACTTCAATCAAGTTGTCCCGGTCCACGTTAGTTCCATTGCGAGGTTTGAGACTTTTGATGTCAAACGTCTGATGGTTGAAAATGAATGCCAATCCGCGCTCCTTATGCTTCATGTTGTAATACATGGAAGTTTTCTCAGTTGGCATTTTTGCCTTGACTTGACCATATTTTTTATTGTAAGTTGTCAAAATGCCTTTAGCATCCGTTTGAGTGGGTTGTTGTTTAAATTTTTCATTTGAAGCCATGGTAATTTTCAATACTTTTTAACAGATTTTGAACTTTGAACTGAGCTTAAATTTTTTTTTCAATTTTTTATGAACTACACCGGTGACAAATGTAATGTAACTGGCTTTCTGACAGATGTTACGGACACAAACTAAACAGTATCAGCCCTAATCGAAGAGTGACGTATTACTTTGCTAATAAGATAAGATAAAAATATTATCATATAAACTCGCACAAAATTGCACAAGTAAATGGAATTTTGTTTTTCAAAAAACAAGGGGTTGGATCAGGCCCGGACTGGCCAGGTCCGCAGGTCCGCGATCGCGGAGGGCCCCCAGTGCGAGGGGGCCCCGAAGAGGCCCCACAAAACGTACAAAAAAAGTTTTTGTCTTGTTAGTAGTTATTTTGTGTTCTTGGTAATGTTTGTTTACATTTTTGAAAAAAAAAAAAACATTTTCCAAAAGTAGAACATGTCTAACAACTGTTTATATCTCGCCGTGTATACGAAAGCTTTATACGATCCACTGTCATCCGCGTCGTCTGCGCGGTGACGTGTGTCGTGTGTCCACCGTCCAGCAGACAACTCATAAATGAACTAATACCGACAACTGCACCGCGATGTCCTATCAGATCAGCTGATCACTCAGTGGGGCCGCGCAAGTGCATATCGTCCTTCCCCTCCCCCCTTTCCTACATTTATAATAACATCCACCCCACACTATTGTTTTCAAGCCACTACAAGTCGATTTTATGCAATGCGGTTTGCTAAATTTACAGCGCAGTTTTTTTTAGTTAAATAATTTATTGTTAAATTAATTTTTTTGTTTAGAGTTGAGTTGTGGTACATTATTTGATTAATTAATATTACGAACGGAACAAAAACAATGAAGAGAACTTACAAGAGTGGTTTTCAAAAAAGAGAGGAAAATAAGAAAAAGAAACAAGATTTCCAGTGTGCCAGTTCAATTTTTACGTGTTTAAAACCATCTAGCTCTACCTCAGAGATAAACAATGACACGACTGTAGGTAAGGTCATCGAAATTTTAGAATATTATTTTTATTATGGGTTGTAATTTTTTGAAATTTAGTTCTATTTATTCTACATTTTTACATCACGTACTAAGAACTTAACAATATTAGTTTTTGCTTTTTTTGTACTTTAAAGGTTTTTACTAATAGGGCTAATTAATTGTTATAATTTAAACAAAATAAACTCTATAAAAAGCTTTCATGGAAAAACATCCTATTAAAGTTGTAGAAGGAAAAGGTACAAAATTTCCATTTGAGCCTTCTAAACTTTATTACCGACATTTGCCAAGACTTGCCACCACTTAGTGGTGAAAACATACACCGAAAATGGTTATCAAATTCAATTCAGCTGAATAAAGTGTACTGTTCGTGCTGTATGGCTTTTGGAGATAAAGGACACAGAGACTCTACCTATTACTGTTTATGATGTTTCTTCAAAAAATGTGTATAAATCAGTAGAAATACACGAAAACTCTACCCATCATGAACTTGCTGCGAAAGCAGCTTTTCAAAGTCAAAAGGGCTACGATATTTCAAATCTCCTGAATACCAACCAAACTAAACAGCAAGAAAGTGAAATTCAAACTAGAAGATTGGTCATCCAACGTTTGATAGACATAGTTTTGTTTATAGGAAGGCAAGGCATTGCCTACAGAGGTGACAAAGCAGAAGCAGCCTACGCTCTTGATTCTTTACAAAATCATGGTAATTTCCTTGAACTGGTCATGTTGGTGGCTAATTATGATGTAATTTTGCAAAGCCATGTAAAAAAATGTATCAAAGACAGCAAAAAGCACAGAATAAAAATAAAGGACAAAAGAGAAGCCACAGGAAAGCAATCTAAAAAGCCCATTGGACGAGGATCAATATTGACTTTGTTATCAAAGACTTTCATTAACAAGTTAATCAAGATAATTAGTTTGATGGGTCGAAACATTATTTTGAAAGACCTCCAGGATAGCATCATCTACAGCGTAATGGTGGACAGCACCCAAGATATAGCTGTCATGGACCAATTGGCAATATGCGTCCGCTATGTCGTTCAAGGAAAAGTGTATAAAAGACTTTTAGAGATTGCAGTTGTTAATGACTCAAGTGGACTTGCGTTGTACGAGCTTATAAAATTTAAATTATCTGAGTATAGAATTGCAACGTCAAATATTATTGCTTGCTAATAAAATCCTGCCCTTTATTTTGAACTCCGTTATAATTATTGGCAGTTCTACAGCATGTGTTTAGTAGTGTTGTGGTATCCTAAAAATATTGTGAATTTCTTATTTCAATAAATAATAAAGTCAACAAAAGTCGAAAATCATAATATTTGTATAAAAACCTATCTGAATTTCTTCTTCTTTATGGGTGCCAATATAGCGTAGAAACGCATTTTCATTGTTTTCAAGCACCTAATTTTAAAAAAATTCCCGGACCCCCCGTTTTCTGAAGCCCCCCCCCCCACCCCACGTTAGGGGCCCCTTTACAGATTTTAGCGGAGGGCCCCAAATGGTCCCAGTCCGGGCCTGGGTTGGATACGTTTTAAGATTTTCACAGCCAAAAGCAACAAGGGGTTGCATAATTGTACATTTCACTTCACGGATTTTTTTTCATTCTTAAGGTGATCAGCCTCGGTGTGTAACATTCGAAATGGCGTAATTACGTAGATGGCGATAAGGTCAAAATTCCTACTTAACACCGGTCGCCTGTTTTGATTGACAGGCACAAATATTAAAATGTTTTCTGACTATAATCTAAAGAACTTAATTTGCTGTATAATACAATAAAGCAACATCCGAAAAGGGGTTAGTAAATAGGAGATTTTGCACTTCAAAGCATTTTTTACAGGCCTGCCACTGTATGTTTTTGTAGGCTTATAAAAAGACTTAAAAAAAGCTTGATTATAGCAAAGGCCAAGACACTCTTAGAAATATTTTTTTTCAAACAAAAAACACCTGATTTTACTTTGCATTGCATGCCCTTAAGCATGGGCGTAGCCAGGCTTTGATTTAGGGTGGGGCAAACAATAAAAATCTAGAGTATGTATCGAAAAAAGTAAGCTTCTGCAAATATATTCATACTTTAGGCTCTATGAATACAAAGAATATGAACGGATGAAGGAAAAACCACCTGTGAAGTGATGAAAATTTGAAAACATGACTCGGTCAACAATCTCAGATGTCATGCATCGGCTGGCCAGGATGGGGCAAATGCTTGTCCTTGCCCCACCGTGCTTATGCCCATGCCCTCAATTGGTTCTTTTGCATGTTTTAGGTTTATAATATTATAGTAATGTGATTCATCCCTGACCTAATTAAACAAAGATTATCACATTGCTACTGAGCCAATCTTCTTTGTTTAATTGAGGTGTTATAAAGATAAGGATAATCTGAATACCAAATATTATAATTGTTCTTAGAAAAATATAGTGATAAACCATCAATTTCGATTTCATAATTATATATTATATTTCATATACAAAAAATATCTTTAACAACTTTGGAACTCTTTTTACATATCTAAATAGTAACAAAATGATATTACATGACAAAAAGATTGTACTATAGAAATAATAATTTCCAAGGAACAAAATCTAGAATAAAAATTGCATTTTTAAACAATGGAAAATTACTACAGCAGACAATATAAAAATAAATTACAATATTAGAGATTGCTTTAAAAAAATTATGTACACGCATAAATATGTACACATACAATCAAATTACAAATTTACAGAGCCTTAGGCCGCCTTTACACTTGTAAGTTTTTTACGTAAGTTACGACTGCTGGCCAATGGGCATATTGCATTTTGAAAATCCAATGTGCCCATTGGCCAGAAGTGGTAACTTACGTAAAAAACTTACAAGTGTAAAGGCGGCCTTATAATATTACGCACGCAGCCTTACAAAGATTATCTTAACATTAGGAATAGTTGGCCAAACAAGGTCGAATAGGTATAAATACGGCTTGCCTCATGAATATGGATAAATAATGAACTAGGATATAGAATACACTAGGTCGGTCCTCCATGTGAATCCTTACCTGCATGTCTCATATTTGGTCACAAAACCAAAGGCAATTTCACACAATGCACTGTGCGATGGAGACACTATTTCATCGTTCTTAATTCACACTTAGTTGTAACGTTTTCTGCAGACTATTACAATCATCGTTCTTAATTCACAATTCGTGGTAACGTTTTCTGCAGACTATTAATCATCGTTCTTAATTCACACTTTATTGTAACGTTTTCTGCAGACCATAACAATCATTAAATTATGACAGTTCACTTGTCAACACAATAAATTAATAATCACATCTGTTGATTGGGACATATAAATCATTGGTATGAAGTGACCGATTACATGGTAATATGAATTTAATATTTACTAGATATCACCAGTACCACCCCGGCCAGGAGCACTTCTCTCCCGGGTTTCCCACTGCTTGCTTCAAACAAAGGAAGGGTATAACCTACCTAGAAACCTAGAGTAAACACAGCAATCAAGGGATGGGACTGTTATTTGATTTTCCTTCCTTATTCCCAGATAAAAAATATTATTTACTATTCACAAACATAAGGATTAAAAATAAAACAATAAATAGTTCATTTGGTTAGTTTTAGGTTGTGAGAGAGTTATATTTCAGGATGATTAAGGGTGCCAGCCGAGGCATTCTCTTTGGCCTCCCAGCAGTTCTCCCAGAAGACGGTGAGGCGCTGTTCCTGGTTGGCGCAGAAGTGCTTGAAGTCTCGCAGGAAGCGGATTTGGAACATTTCGTCTCCGGTGGCCGGCGTGTTGGAGGAGCGCCACTTCTTGGACACCATGTGGTTCCACGACCAAAGGAATCCCATCTGACATGGACAAAAACAAAAACAACACAATGATTTAAGACGGCTCATTATGGAGATAAATTTCAGGACAAAAAACTATTGCATTTCCTCATAAATTAGAAAAATGTGGATTATAATGTTGTTGTCACGTCAACAGTAGATAGGTAACTCTAGTGATAAAAATTATCTTGTTTCTTAATTTACATGGAATTATCGTTTTCACAACACATTACTAATTCCTAGTTCACAGGGGACAATACAATATTGTGTTGTCCCAGTTCCATGAACAGCCTGCACCCGACAGGACAATAGTCCAGTAACTTTGTCGCCTGAATGTATGGTGTAGTATGCGTTAAATCCGGTAGTTCTGATTTTTTTGCAGACTTGTTTATGATGTTGGCCTTATGAATAATCCAAGTTTTCGACCTCGAGTGCCGACCGCAACTTTGTCAAAAATCGAAAAAACCGCGAAAAAATCGTTATTTTTTCAAATTTTGGCGATTATTACCCTAAAGGACTAGTTTAAAAAAAAAATTGTATGCCGTTTTTAAACTATACTAAATTTGCTACAACATGATACTAGAATTGTCTCTGTAGACCCAATAGTTTTTGAGATTAAGCTTTTCAAAGTTTGTGACCTCGAGCGCAAACCGCGAAAAAATCGTTTTTTTTTTCAAATTTTGGCGCTTATAACCCTAAAGGACTAGTTTTTGAGAAAAAAAATTGTAGCATGTTTTTTAAGTAGACTAAATTTGCTAAATATGATACTAAAATTGTTCCTGTAGACCTTATAGTTTCCGAGATTAAGCCTTTCAAAATTTATCATTTTTTTCGAACTTTGTAATTTTTTGCAATATTTTAGACGTCACTCGAATAACTCTAGCGGGATGAAGTTTCAATTACCTCCGACGTGTGAAGTGACGAATGCGACCCACCTGTATCACGTTTATAACCTTCCCTATTTTTTTTTCTTCACTTACGAACTGTCACTAATCTCAATGTCATTGTTCTCTGAAGAGGGGATGAGAAAGGGCACAAAATCCACCTTGTATTCAGTGTTTGAACCTGTAACCTTAAAAGAAAAGCAAGGGTTAACGAAGTTTGTAGTAGTGGATGGAGAGCATCTACTTCACAAAGTTGTGTGGCCTCGAAGCTCATCATTTGGTGCGATAGCTGACAGATACATACAGTACATTACTGCTCACTATGGCTCAAATGTGGCAGTAGTTTTCGATGGTTACCCCGTAGATGCTGTACAGAAAAATACAAAGAGCTCTAAGCGTCTTCGAAGAGCCAAGTTACACTCATCGCGAGAGATAATCGTTGATGAGAAAACCGTGGCACAGTTCCTCAACAGAAATTCTTGTCAAATGACAAAAACAAGATTCGTTTCATAAAACTGCTGACAACAAAAATGGGAAATCACAACATTCAAGTACTCCAAGCAGAGGAAGATGCTGATAGGCTCATCATCACTACAGCTGTAACTACTGCTTCTACCTACGATATAGTGGTAGTCGTTGATGAGAACATTGACTTGCTGATCATCCTTACTGCGATCTCAAACCAACGTGAAATTTTTTACAATAAATGTGGAAGAGGCAAAGCATCAGATGTCATGTATTCCAGCATCGCTTCTTCAAAATCCTTTTTAAAAACAGAGTTTTTCCTCTTCATCCATGTGGTTGTGACTCGACATCCTGCTTCTTTGGCTTAGGGAAGATACAAATGATGTCCATAGTCGAAAAAAATCCGGACGTTAAAAAGCAAGCTGCGATTTTTTTCGACACCAACTCCACACCTGACGATATAGCAGCAGCAGGAGAACGAGTCATAATCGCTCTATACGGAGGTAACCCCAACACCCATAACCTTGACGAGCTGCGGTACCAACTGTTCGCCAGGGCTGCGACGAAAACCAGCTTCAATCTAGCCAGGTTACCTCCTACACGAGACTCTGCTCGATTTCACTCCTTGCGGACATACCATCAGGTAAAAATTTGTCCTTGCATCAGTAACATATAATTCATCCTTTTCTATTCTCATGAAAAATCTTCTTACAGGTTCAGGCGTGGTTGGGAGTCACACTGAACCCTCTCTCCTGGGGGTGGATATCCACGCCACAAGGCCTCAACCCCAAAATGATGACCAGAGATGCAGCCCCACAACACCTCTTGCGGATGATTTCTTGTGGCTGCACGAAGGGTTGTGGGAACGCGTGCAGCTGCAGGAAGGCAGGATTAAAATGCTCATCAGTCTGCAGGCACTGCAGCGGGGCCTCTTGTGATAATATACCTGATGGTGAAGTAATAGATATCCCTGAAAGCGACGATCTGTCCGACGTCGAAATGAAGGATGACTTGTGGGCACAAGACGTCGACGATTCTTCACCATCTCCTGATAGGGATATGCCATCCCAATACGTCGATCCAGATACGGACGAACTTCAACCGGGACCTTCCAAGAGGGCTAAATTATTTTAATTTTTTACTTCATTATTCGTAGCTTAGCTTAAACATCATCATCCCATCATAAAAGTACAGGGCATCAGGGTCAAAATTCATTCAAAACGACAGAATTGCAAAAAATTGCGAAGTTCGAAAAGAATGATAAATTTTGAAAGGCTTAATCTCGGAAACTATTAGGTCTACAGAGACAATTTTAGTATCATATTGTAGAAAATTTAGTCTACTTTACAAACTTTTAAAAAAAAGTTTTCAAAAACTAGTCCTTTAGGCTTATAATCGCCGAAATTTGAAAAAAAAAAAAGTTTTTTTCGCGGTTTGCGCTCGAGGTCACAAACTTTGAAAGGCTTAATCTCGGAAACTATTAAATTTACAGAGACAATTTTAGTATCATGTTGTAGCAAATTTAGTATACTTTAAAAACGTCATACAAAAGTTTTTTAAAAAACTAGTCCTTTAGGGTTATAATCGCCAAAATTTGAAAAAATAACGATTTTTTCGCGGTTTTTTCGATTTTTGACAAAGTTGCGGTCGGCACTCGAGGTCGAAAACTTGGATTATTCATAAGGCCAACATCATAAACAAGTCTGCAAAAAATCAGAACTACCGGATTTAACGCATACTGTGATGTATAAAGTTACTGGACTACAATGGGACAATAAGAATTCGGTTGCAGTTCAAACGTGGAACGCTGCGAAAATGGATATATGATGCCTTGCGTTACGATCGAGTTCGAGGTACTTATGCGCGAAGCGACTGTCTTTTGTCTTGGCCGTACGCGTTTACATATGGACAATGCGGCCGGGCAAGGTGGTGATTGTAAGACATTGTCCCGCAGGGATAGCCTGCCTCTCTATCTCGAGGACAATGTCTTGGTTCATCGTCCTGTCTTCCAAACTTCTGTTCACACTAGGACAATGAGTCTGGAGCTGGGACAATACAATATTATACTGTCCTAAGGTGAACTAGGCATTAAACCACCATAACTATTTGATGCCCCAGCTTCTCTTTCCCAAAATTTGGTTTCCCACATAAACCACTTCTAAAAGCATCTTTTTTGCCTAGGAAAATAGTTTACAAAAGAACCATTCAAAAAATATATTGGTAATGAATGGTAATGGTAGAAAAGGGTACCTACTCAATTTTTTATACAAAATGGAGGATGATGATGTTAAAGTAGCATTTTATGATAGGGGCTACTTTAGAGAATGCACGAAGGTTCATTGTAAATTGAATAGCATAGATAATACATAATATAAAATTTCAAATGGTAGATATGTATTATTGTTATTGTGTTAATTGTAATGATGTTGGATAGGGCCTGTTGTTTCAATTCATTATTGTTGACTATTGAAAATACTGTTGCGCGCCTACCCATAGGTAAGAAAGTAATATAGAAACGAAAACAATAAAAAATGAACTCACCCTTCGGCTGTAATCGTAGTCATCTTTGTTTTTCCCACTGACGTGGCGAGTGATGTACGCTTCGTGTGGGCTCGGGGCGACGTCAGAGTGAACGGGATACCTGCAATAAAACACTTGTAATGTAAATACATTTTATGTCCAACAGAATGCAGACAAGTGAGCAGTGCTGTTGAGTAAAAATAAGTACATAATAGCAGGCAGGATATTTAAAGAAAACTATACAAGATAATTTTTTTTTTATATCAGCGTTACCAATAACCTGACAATATTTAAATTTTCCCAACTCTAATAATCAAAGCTAAAATTGTTGGCACAATAATGGAGAACTAAGCTTGCCGAGAATTAAACCCGCGACGCCTGGTTGCGAATCTGATCCTTTGACCGATTGGCTACAAACCGGATATCTATGGGGATGTTGTTTGAAGGGTTTTTATAAGTAAAGGAAAGAGTGTACCTGGTGAGCAAGAACACATGTTTTGGAATGGAGGAAACATGGAAGCAAACCATACTACAGCCGAGCTGTTGAGCACAAGAACGAGTCGTAAAAATGAGCCATTCTAATGAGAAAATTTTAACACAGCATTACCAAATGATTTCCATGTTCATTCAATTCACAAACACAGCTAAATGAATTCCGTGTGCATTCAATTCACAAGCACATCATTCCTAAATGATTTCCAGCTTCTAAACATCAGGTGGGAATAATAGTTGCATATACTGCGTAGTGTGCCTTCAGTAAGTTGTGTAGGTACCTGGTGGGGTTGATGTGCTTGGCCTTTGGGCGCACGCGGGGGCCACGCGGGGGCGGAGGAGCCGTGGGGATGAGGATGAACATGTTGCCTGTGACGTGTACGTAAAGGTGCTCGCCCACACCGCCGCCCACGCGCGAGGTGCTCTCCACCGTGCACTTAATGAAGCCGAAGCGACCCACGATGGCTTCTTGGAACAGGAACAGGCGGTCCAGCCATGACTCTTCCGGGAAACCTGGATTTATGTTAATCAAAAATCATATTGATAAATATCATTGTGGGGCTGTGTGACTCGATTTCACTTAGGAAGTTAAATTTATCTCTGGGATTCAATGAAGAAAAAATGTATTGAAAACAAAGACCTGCTTTCACATATCCAGAAGTTGTTTAAAAATATTATTTAAAAATATATATGGCTTGTTTTTCAATTTTCAATTCAATTCAGTTTATTATATTAAAAACATAAATTTAAAAAATATATATAGTGTGTTTTTAAATACATTTTGTAAAAGAGAATTACATAATAATATAAACAGTGGGTATATTTTTAAGATTTTCACGGCCAAAAGCATTTTCGTTATTTGTTTTTGTTATGTCGTGTTGCGCTACCTCCTTCTTTAGCCAACGTTTCGGACATCGTTGCAGGGTCATCATCGTGCAGATGATGGACACTGCAACAATGTCCGAAACGTTGGCTAAAGAAGGAGGTAGCGCAACACGGCATAACACCCCAAAAACAAATAACGAAAGTGGGTATATTAACTATATTAGTAGTAACAGAACTCTCTTTAGGCAAATTCATTAAGGCTAGATACGTCAATATCTAAATTGATTCCCTGAAAACTGAAACGTTAACATAGATCTTAACAAAAAAATGTTACCCTGCGAAGGTAAAATTTTTTCTACATGCAGCCGAACCACGAAATTAGGAATATGTAAGAAAAATCTCATTATTTTGAGCGGCTGATTCAAAACTTTGAAGAGAGACTGAAGTTTTTCGCTAAACCTTAAGTACCCCCCGTACGATTTTGCTGGTGCCCGTACACGGCGCTACGCGACGGCTGTCGGTTTCCAATCTGTTGCACGATACCGAAGGTGCTGATCGCACGCTACGCGTAGCATCATTTGTGTCTGATACTTTTTTGTTTGACGTTTGAAGTGGAAAAAATGCATGTTTATATAACTATACTTTACCAGAATACATAAGAAAGGATTTAGTGGAGAAGACATGGATTGATGTTGGAAAAAAAGTCATATGATATCGCTTGACAGCGTGTTAACTCCACAGCTGCACGTGAAAAATTATCAAGTTCAGTATATTTCGGGTTGCACCGTGTACGGAGACTAGCATTAAAAAGTAATATATCAGCAGGGTACTTGTGGTTTCGTCACAATTACGTAGATTGTAAGTATCTCCATGAACGGAGGGCCGTAGTCTAAACTAATAATTGCCTACAAAAGAAAGCCATAAGAACACACTTGTTTAACCCTTGGAATAATAAGAAAATAATTTTCTGTCAACTTTTGCCTGTCAAAGTTTGCGCGCAAAATTCCTGGTTCTTCCCATGCATTTTAAATGTTCCTATTTATTAGTTTTTTTTTAACACTTTTGCAAAAATAAAAATTGTTCTATTATTTAGATAAAATAATCTTTCCAATATGTTTATTAGAAATCAACATTTTTGTTTCTAAATATTAAAATTTTAATATTGGAAATGTAAATTGGCTAAAAAATGCATACCTGCGAATATTTGAATTAAAGTAATTAAAATAGAATAAACATCAAATTTTAAATTCAGATTCCTTTTCTAAACAAAATTTGTAATAAAACTGTCACCTCACTTTTTATCACTTTCATACAATTTTATTTTAAAATTAAATGTGGTTACGTCACAAATAGGCGCAAAATCAAACCGTCACTTTTGATCAGGTTTGTAAAATATCTGAACAACCTAGCTCATATAATTGTAAGACAATGAGAAGCATTATTTCTTTCCGTTTCTAACATAAAAGAAATCACAAATATTCGCATTACAGAAAGAGAGATATCTAACTTTTAATAATGCACGGTCGCTCTGGGACAATCTGGGTCTCCTGTTATTATAACGGCATATGATGTTTTGGGACAACTTAGGTCTCCTGTGATTAAACGGGTTAATACCAAATAAAATAATAACCTGAAACAAATTATGTCAGTCGATTGCATATGCAAAAAGACATGTACCATTTATTATGGTAATTTTTTTGAAGACATAATCTACAAAAAACATGAAATTAGCCCTCGTGCCACAGATAGTCAAGAATTGTGTTTCCTTACCTTCAAAGAGTGCGTTCTTGTCTTGGATGAGAGGCTCCACATTGAGAGGCACATAGATGGGCCCCCGCAGCGGGTCGGACTTGAGGGTGAATGGGAGCGCCAGGGGATCTGCAGGGATGGGTACCATCATCAGCCGGCAAGCCAGGGCCTTGCGCATCCACCCAAATATCTACACCAAAATATACATTAATACTTGTCATTAGTACACCAAAATATTCTGGATCACTGTTTAAGTTTGTCACATGAGATTGGGTCGTTTCTTCGACTCATTCTTGAGTTCAACGATTTGCCGGCCACTGATTGGTAGGAGGGACAAAATGACCCAGGTTCGTTTCTTCCTTTCCTCAAAGACCCTCCACAAAGCATCCCCAAAGATGACATTCCCGTGTGGAATTACGTAATGTAAAAACAGTATAATAAGACAAACCATTGATAGTTAAGTTGTAACTTCAACCTCTTTCTCATAAACGACACATGCAACAGACAGAAGGTACAACAGAGCAAATAGATATTATTTTACAACATTAGCGTGTATTCAGCAATTTATTAGCCAAAAATTACAAATATTTAGCAACTTTTTTTGAGTCTCATTAGATAAAAAAAAAAGATGTACGTTTCAACTCCCAATGTGAACAGAAAATATCTACATACTTGTCAAATATATCGATATGGGATCATTTTTAAGTCACTTTACAGTAATCATGTGTTTAGACTGCGAGTTAAAAATGCTCCCAGTGCTTCTTGTAGCCAAAATAATGACTGTGGCTATAATGGACACTTTTTGAAGCTTTGGTTAGAAAAGACGCCAGGAAGTTTTCGACTCTGAACAGGGCAATAGTTAGTATGAATGTATGTTTAAGGAAACTGGATAAAACAGAACACGGGTAAAAGATTACATTAGGTTAGGTTGGTTGTTTGCTTATTCTTTTTCTGTTTTGACACAGTTCTGTTTTGTCACAGAACCTTGGTATGAATATAGGATCAGTCTGTTGGGATTTATGTTAGATTGTCTGACCAGATCAGCGACAATGGTGCCGCTGGCAGTGACCCACTGGATGCACATCTCATATGCCGTGTGGGGGCGCCAGGCTGCCTGGTAGCGCGCGTGGCCCCATTCGATGCGGTCACTCTTGCTGCTCACGTCTATGTCCAGGTGGGTATTCTTGTACAGGGGAACTGGAAAAATACTAATTATTCAAATTCACACTTCGCGAGCTACATAGATGTAAAATGAACTTTACTTTTTTTTTCAAATTACTGGCGAGTTGCAAGTCGATCTACTTAAAAGTTATTTCACGGCGCTACACCAAAATCAATCAAAGGCACAATTTTATCATGGACTAAAAAAAATAAAGTTTTTTGTAGAGAACATTGTTTGAATTTCGATATTTGAAGTTGCAATGGTGTCGATGGACGATTAAATAGTCAAATGTGACAGGGGATTAAACAACAAGCTTAAGCATAGGGTTGGCTTGGGCTTAACTCTTTTGCTGCCAATCACTTCAAAGGACGGACCAAACCTAATTACTTTTTCCATGTAGAACAAAAGATATTCTTTCCACAGTGAGGTCGATATGGTCTTTCCATTTAATATTTTTATCTATTAAGATTCCAAAATATTTTACGTTAGATTTATAATAGACCACTTGTATCACATTGTTTTAAATTTTTTTCCGGTTTAGGCAAATATTCTAAGACATTCTGTATTTTTTTTTTAAATCGTATTTTTGACACCCTGGGGATTTTTTGAAAATTTCAATCCGAAAAATCAGACCATTTTTTATAAACTGGAAAGACGGGACATAATTTTACAGGTGTGAAAAAACAATAATTACATAGCCGAAAATCATTTAAAAAAAAAAACGTTTTCCACACGAATGGCACAGGAGAATAACGAGGCATACCAAAAGTATTACATCTCATAAATATTTTTTTCCTTGATCCATCTTATTGATCATAAATCATTATAATGTACAACGTCTATATTACTAAATCCAATGTAATATACTTGTACTTGTAAATTATAATAATAATAAGAATATTATAAAATTTGATTTTGTTAAAATCGGCACCATAACCATTATACCTCTAAAACACGTACTGACATTTAAAATGTACGGGGTTCTCATCACAACATCTGTCAAAAAGTAAAAGATAAGTTGTGGAATTTTACAAAATGAATAGGAACATTTTCGGAGACGGGACATTTTCATGTAGTGACGTCAAGAGCCCAAATAATGGATTTATTTATTTAAAAATAAAAAAAATTATACATTTCTAAAAAATTTTACGAACATTTTCGTAATCTTAGTAAAAAGATCTATCCACATGTTTTTTTCCAAGTCGTTATGAAATCCATGCAAGTGGCCTATTAAGTTTAGCGCAGTCTGTATTACGTGTAACGTCAGTTATAAAATGTTTAGAATTAATAGTTTGATAATTAAATTATTTGGCTCATCTTCTTGAAGAGAGAAGGGAATACAATAAGTTTTTTCTGTGTTGAGTGATAATAAATTGCTATTTTTGGATAATCTTCATCTCTTGATTAGCTGCATAGGTGCTTTTTTTCGATAATTATTGATATAAGTACAAATACAAAAAGATAAAAGTTTACCACGAAGTGATAATTTAAACATTTGATTAACGTAAATTATAAATAAAATCGGTCTAACGACAGTCCCTTGGGGAATTTCATATTCCCAAATTTCATCTTTCAAAAAAATTAATTTAACCTTTTGATCTCCTTGAGTTAGATAGCTTTGTAACTAATACCTGACCTTACCAATAATGCCGATATCACGTAATTTATTAATTAGTTTTGTATGTGAGATACAATCAAATGCCTTACGTAATTCTATGAATATGCAAAGTCATTTATTTATTTTATCCGACGCATGGTTTGCAGTTAAAGTTAGTTCTGCAATGGCATCATGAGTAACTAGTTTCCCTCTAAATCCTAATTGGCTAGGACTAAGTATTTTATAGCCATAATATTACAGAGTTGAATATATGATATGGCAACCAACATGTGTTTTATATATTATCCACTTACAAGCTCTTTAAACGTAGGTTCGCACAGCTTATAGTAGGTGGATAAAAAAACAACAAAAAAGGTGGCATAGTCAATCTTACACAGTAAAAGCCGGCAACGAATGAGTTTAAGATGTAAAATGTAATTGAATTCACTACTTACATTCTGAATCGTTGTCCTGGTTGACATAGTTAGGATCAATGTAGTCGCACAGGAACACGGGCACCTGGGACTCGTCAGTTGGGGTGGTCCCCTTGATCTGGCGCGCCCGGTTGTCCACGGCCTCCCCACGGGGGGAACGCGCCCCCAGCACCTCCACCTCCATCCACTCGTTCTCAAAGCTCTGCAGATCGCCCAGCGGGGGCACGTATTCTCCAGATTCTGGACATCATCAAATTTAAAGTTAAAGGCAAATAAGCTTGGGGTGATCCACAGAAATTCAAATGTTACATTGTCATCAATTAGCCAATCAGCACCAAACTGTTTTTTTTTTAAACTTTGAAGGACCATGGTAAACACTGATTATAGGTCTATTTCAGCTTGTGAATAATGATCAACAGAAAATCACAACTATGTTGTTATGCTTGTCGGCTGATCACAATTTGATGGGCAACTGAAACAGCTGAAATAGGCAGTGCTTCCATTTAAAAGTACTTGAGTTCCAGGAGCAGGTCCCAGGTCCGAGTTCTTTGGTGCGGACTGCGTACTGGGTGCTTTTGTGGCTACTGAGACACATGGGTTTGGCTGGAGTCGGACCTCGAGTCAGAACCCGCAAAAGAACTAGAACCCGGGACCTGCTCCCGACTCGCGAGTGGCTCGGACCGCGAACACGGGGCGAACACATGCCGGTGGAGGCATTCGGGTTCCGGTTGCGAGTTCCGGGTTTGTCCGAGCCCTGGACCGGATTCTCTGGGAGGAGTCGATTTGAAAAAGGAGAAGGAGTAGGAGTAGGATCCGCTTCTCGCGAAGAACCCGAGTTCAAGAGCCCATTCCAGCTGAACCGACACGACTACCCCAGAGCAAATTAATCATTTGGAGATTTTACAGAAACGGAAAGGAGATTGTGAAAAAGTCATTTTATCAGTGGAGTGGTAAGCAAGTAGGCTCTGGATTCAGAGATTGAAGGTTTGAAATCTGAAGTGGGAAAATTAAAATAAATTAAATTTATATGGAATATTACTCATATAATTTGGATAAAATAATATTTACACCTCGTTCCTGAGTTAAAGATACCCATATGCTCATGTCTCAACGTGTGAGACGGCACTGTAGCACAAAATTACACCTACATTATGTGTATTGTAAAATAATATAATATGTATGTCAAAAGCTGTACCGTGCTACATAGGACTCCACATTGAGTTTATTAACTTTTTGGAATACAATGTAAGCATTGTATACTTTTTAAATAAAAATAATTTGCAAACAAATAACACTACGCACTAGTGTCATCATACCAGAATAATGTGTCACTGAAGTTTTGTTTAGTGATCAGATTCTAATGGTCATGTACTCTCCAAACGTTACCTTCCCATCCTCAATTCCTTGATTCCGGGCTATTGTGACTCTTATGCGGTGTCACACGTTCATTAGAAAGGGAAGGAACAATGTGAATACAAGAATAATGTATGTATGTATTTGACTTACCAACTTCCTTCTTCAGAGGAACGATGTAGTACATGTAATAGCCCACTATAAAGTTTTTGGAGAAATCACCGGACGAATGGCAGATTAGACCTTCCTTCAACATGGTCTAAAAAAATAATAAAGATTCTAATGAATAATGAATAATCTAATAAATACAAAAAATCAACGAATTTAAAAAAAAACTTTGTTATTTTCTCTATTATGTCTGCAAAGTTAAGTATGTCAAGCTGTACCATCTAGTATCATACCTCCATCTTTTCTTTAGCTTTTTCTGTATCAGTGACTCCTTCCACATGGTTGATAATCCACTGAATTGCGTCTATGGACACAAATGCATTGGACGGAAGACTGACGGTCTGCACCATGAACCCTACTCCGGTCAGGGGGTTCTTCATGGCCTCTAATATTTCGCTAAGGCTCACCGTGCTCTTCAGACGGGGTACAGAAACATCTCTGGAAGGAACATTTATAGAAAATTATAATTATTAATGATAAACCCAAAAAAGACAAAATAAAATATAAATTAATTAAATTGGTGCATTTTAATGGCTTGTTTAAAACTTAATTGTCACCGGTTAACTTTTTTGATCTTTAAACAATCCACACATTTTAGAATACATATATCACCACTTACCCGAAAGACTAAGCAGCGATTCCTGAGCATATTTGGATTAAAAATATATATTTCATTTTGCTGCCTGATGGTAGATATTTTATCAATTAAAAAAAAAAAATTCTACCACACGCCGCCACTGATCAAACTTTAACGCATCACAACGGGTCAAGTTATATGAGCTATGTCTCGTCTGTACGTTGCTGCTAAAAAGAGATGAAGTGCGTATCATTTGATGCGCTAAATTGTACCCAGTGGCGACATGTGATGTAATTTTTGTGTTTTAATTGAAAAAAAATGTCATTGGACAGAAAAATGACTTCTACATTTCTAATCCAAATATACTCAGAATCACTAGTTATCGGGTAAGTGCCGATAGATCCTGTATAGATGTAATTCTTTAGATAATGTTCAAACTTTTCTCCATGCTTCTTACTTACATATGTAGTAGCATAACTGTACTGCTGTTATAATATTATGCATTATTTGCCCACAATATTTTGAGTTAAGTAGGAAATGGGTTAAAAGGGCAATTAGTTATAAAAGCGCTTTTTTCAGGAATACTAACCCTTCGTCATAAAAGTCATCCGTGTGTTCGGAGGTGGATTCATTATTTGCCATTGCAGCCCTCATCCGCTCCTTGCTCCCGGCCGACCTAAAATTTATCAATACATTTCATCGTTTAGCAAGAAAAAAGCATTACATTGTGAATTCCCATTCATTATTAATTCTCGGAAGTTAATCAAAGATTTTAAATGCGATTACATTGTCACTTAAAAAGATAGATACTTTTAATCAATAGCTTATCAACAAAATTACATAATGAATATAATATAAATAGGTAATCTACATGCTACGACATGTAATGCAGATGGAATTTATTAGTCATTGATAAAGGACGAGGGATTTGGGTGTTATGTCATTTTAAGATAAGTCACTTACTTCCCGTTGGTGTTTCCATTAGTGGGACTCTTGTTGAAGAGAGTGGTTGGCTGTAACCACAAATGTGACGGGATCTTGTTACTTTCGGGGGTTTTACTTCACAAGCATTCTTCTTTATCTACAGCCTTTTTTCGGCATTTTACATTATTCCAAGAATTTCATCAGAAAATAATCTTTCATGTTAGCACTTGATTCAAGCAAAATGGATTCAAAACAATGATTAAATAATAACTAATTAAACAACATAATAATCAATATATTTACAGTGGAGCAACTAATTGAGTGAAACCTCAAATTGTAAGATTTAATCATTGAAGATAATTCAATAAAAAAATGTGAAACAGAAATCAGAAAAAGATTCGGTTCTCATATAGATATTTTGGGAGGCAGGAATGGGTACCGCCGCCCCGGGAACCTTTATTGGATAACCAACACCTCTGCCATAGGTCACCCCAAGTGGTTCGCTACGTTTGGTGATTTAGCAGGGGTGCCCGGGTTCATGGGGAGAGGTTAGTCTGGGTCCTGGAAGCGGATGACCGGGATATACTGAACCCCAGATTCCTACCCACCCCTTAAACCCTTTTCTTTCCCATAACTCTCCTCTCCTTCCTTTCCTTAAAAAAACCCCTCCACACAGCATCCCCAAAGATGACATAGGCCCTGAGGGAAATTATTTTCCTCAGGGCCTCCTGTGTGGAGCTCATGTAAAAAAAAAAAAACCTGGAATCTCAGCCTTGCCAGGGCTTTGCTATACCACTGAGCTAATCCGAACTAAAGGGTCAAGTCGGTCATATTTAATAGTATCGTACTTCGACTAAGAACTACCAACGTTATCTTCATTGTCTTAAAACATATTTTTTGGCTGCTCTCTTTATACGTGATTGCAAGATTCTTCTTGAATTTAATCGCAATCTAGATAGTGTCTTGGATAAATATTATATCCATTTTTATTTTTAATATGTCATACCAAATTGGCTTTCTTATAAGTTTTGGATGAATATTCAATACATATTTTACATAGTTTATAATGGAATAACTTATTGAGTGAAACCTCAAATTGTAATGTTTGATCCGGTTGCATCCAATTAGCGATTACAATGGAAGAGCAAAGCCCCGGCAAAGCTGAGGCCTTGGGTTCAATTCCTAGATGTGATTGAATCTTTTATGATTTTTGTGTTTCACATTTTTCGATTGAGAGTTGTCAATTTTATCTTCCATGATTAAATAGGATAATCATTAATCACAAATTGAAGAATTCAATCCAAGATTCCAATTGAAGATTAGGATCAATGAAATTAATGTTGAAATCTGGAATCCAAAGGTTGAAACTTGGAGTTGCATTCATTCTCAGGTGTAAATCTGAAATCTCAAGCATGCATTCTGGTTTAAAAACAAGAATCGGGGGCATTTGAAAAATATTAACTGGATATCTAACTGTTTATCTGGAATAATAAAATTATAAGATTCGTATTCATTTGGAATTGCAAACTTTCTAAGATTCATAATGAGAGGAAATATAAACACTCCGAGGTAAATATGTACAGCAACCACAAGCAAAGGGGTGTAGGGGGCTGGCCACCTGCGGGTCGGGGAAATAGGGGCACAAGTCCTCCACTCTGGTGATTAGTACAAGCAGTTTATTATTGTCAAGCGTAAGTTTACAGCAACTGTGGGATGAAAGCGGCAAAGTTGAAGATGTAATCAGCAGTTGACATCGGCAGGGATGTGATTGAGACACATCGCTCACCTCAGTCCAGCTGGAATTATGTTATTGGTAACACACAAATATACAAAATAATGTTTTATTAACAAAAATGAACAAAATAATGTTTTTGTTACAAAAAAACTGAAAATAAAATAATTGTTTAATTAATACCTACTTGAATGGGTTTATGACATTCTAATTTAGCGCAATGAAAAGCACTTTTAAAAAAATAATTCATTTGAAGGAGTTAATGTTTATGTAGGTATTTTGTAAAATATAGTTTGTTTTCAATTATTTATTTTTTTAAATATCGTGATGTATTGTGGTTTACTCAAATTATTTCAGTCTTGATTTGAAATTGAACACAAAATGTATATTTCAGCCACCACCAAGTAACCGAATTTCCAAGTAACAATACAATGTTATTTACACAATATGAGGTAGAAACTATAACCACTTTTTAAATTAGACAGTAATGCTGATTCCAGACTCACGGCGAGAACAAGCACTTATCCACACTCTCATTTTTCTCACTCGTGATCTGTTTCCCACCCGGTATGGACGACATTACAGACGATATTCAAAATGCTGCAGGTTTGGCTCTGTGCGATAAATTGCAACTCTTGTTGATTGTTCCACATTTTTAACACAAGGAAACAAAATTTTCGAAACAAAAACAAAAATATAACGCACGTCTACTCTCAATCGCTCACTAAACAACACTGAGACAAAACGTGAGTGTAGTAGCCTTCTCGCTTCTCGCCCAAGAAATCCTTTGAAGCGGCCAAATTTACCGACAACGATCCGAGAACAGCCGAGCCCGAGAAAGAGAATGCGAGAAACACCTCACATTCTCGCTTCTCGGGTGTTCTCGGGGCTTCTCGCCGAGAGTCTGGATGGGCTATAAGAAAATTTACAAAAACATGCAAAAACTCGTTCATTTGTCTAGAGAAGGTGAAAAAAATAGTTTGTAGGAAAAAATAAAATAATATATCCAAATAGTGAAATTGTTTATATATTATATCCATCCTAGTTCACAGAAAAATTATTTTTAAAATGTGCATTGATTGTTAACCGTTTTATTGCTGAGGAGCGTAATCATGCTCTTAAGAAATGCTTGCCAAAAATGCCTAAAACCATTTTAAAATCAAGCCCTTTCAATTCTGAATGGTAGAACGATTTTGAAAAATATAGACAGTATAAACTGATTCTTGGCTTCTCAAGAGCAAAAATTACCCTTCGGATACAAAAAAGTGCATCCTTTGAGCGTCGGCGTATCCAATTGATATTCTGTTTGTAAGATTTTTACCCGAGGTATTAGGTCACGGGAGCTCAACATTTCAAAGGTTAAGGCAATGTCAATAATATTGTCATTAACGGTAATCAAAGAGAAAATTAATCGATTGTTCTTTCATCAAAAGAAAAAAAAACAATTTTTACTTTGCATTTTTGAGCAGTAAATTAGCATTAAAACGGATAAACACAAATCTATGTCTAAATAGCGGCTGTGCCTTAGCAGGAATTATTGAAACACTGTGAAAATCAGGCAAACAAATTGTAGCTGAAACTGCAAAAGGATCACTAGTTGAAAAGAACATGTTTTGCAATATCCTAAAGGGAAAGGTGAAACAGAAAATTAAAAAAAACTGCAAAGTGATGGCCGAAACCGCAGGAGTTAATATTAATGGACTAATTTGCATAAGGATTTGTGAACACTCACCTAGGGATACTGTTGCCACTTTTCAGGAATACTTATGCAGTAATGTAACATAGGCGGTAAAAGATTTTCATAGATTTAAAAGCTGAGCCACAATTATTGGACACAGCGTGAAAATAATATTTTTAAAAAAATTATGTTCTTAAACTGAAAATGAATAAGAAAGTTGGTGTGATTACAAGTGTTCATACTTCCATTGGTCAAATTAGTCCATTAAGCTAGAAAACAAAAAAGAATTAATGAAATGAAGGATCAACCAGAAGCAGGCATATTATTTAACAGGCGAATGGCTAAGAAACAACTGAAGAAAGAGGATGCAAGTATCCATAGGCGCTACTGACATGGTGTCGAATCGAAGTCTCGGCTTGTCCGGCAACCTGGTGCTTCCCACCCTCTCCCGGAAGGGTGAGTTTCCCACGCCGACCTGTGTGAGCACCAAATAGTGTTGTAGCGACATATTGCAGCATCAGACGTTAATTAACATACAATCAATTAGTCACAAAGAGATTCATTTTTTGTTTGTGATTTATGTTGGTGTGTGATATTGGAGAATGCATTTTTGTATTAGAAATGTTCAGAGAGTAAATCCTGTTTTATTTATATCTATTTAATAGTATAAAGGCATGTTGGCCCCAATTACGATTAAATAATAATGATTTTTAAAAAAATAAATCAAAAGGTTTATATAAATTTAAAATATTATTGAGAGTTGGGGTTTTATTAAAGAACTTTTTGAGATTTATAAAATATTATGTAAAGTAAATTTTTTTTTTGGTAGACAGGTAGGTAGAAAAAATATTGTATCGTAAGGACAGAGCAAGCGTTCTGTGAATTTGACAATTGGTTGATAATTTGTAATTTGAAACTTGGAATCATTTTTTCATAATTTGTTAAGCAAAAACAAAAATTTTGACAAATTAATTTTCTTTGGGTAAACAAATATCAAAATCTTTTTGCTCTGAAAAACAAGATGAAACTAAAGATGCACTGGTTGGGAAATCTGTGAGTGTGACAAATCGCACAAATGATAAGAATAAATACATAAAAATAATAAGTAATCGTAATGATTCAGACATGATTGGAACGGTAATACAATGAAGATGATTCTTTATCAACGGGCTTATAATTCATTTGGCAAAGCTGAATGTAAGATGCTCCTAGGTTTGATAGCCATTTCTTTATTCCATTTATTTTAATAGAGCATGCAACAGAAGACGTGCTATTTTAATATCATGCAATATTGTTTCTGTACTTCTACAAACATTATTTGTTACACTCATCGGTGAATTGTAACCGTAACAGTGTGTGCGCGAGGCCTGTTATGAAGGCGTCTCATAAACCTTGTCTACACAATGATTTTTGGTTACAGTAACGTGTTAAGGTTACAGATCGCTGACGAGTATGCAGCTTTAGAGACTGATATTAAAATTTTCAACAAAATTAGCATGACAATATGTAATTGTCAACAAGAGTTATTGTATTAAGTAATTTTTTTTTTTTTTACAGTGAATGCCGCACAAGAATCTCAACTGCTCCCGTCTGGAGCCAGTGAGACTATGGCATCCCCAATTGGGGTATGTTGTGAGGCTGAAGGTAGTGGGGAGGGGAAGGAGGTGGGGAAGAGGAAGGTTGGGAAGTACCTGGCTATTCAGATCTGGTCACTAAACACGGCTAAAGCCATTTTCAAGCAACGTTTCAATTCTGAATGGTGGTCTTACACCAGGGCGTTCCTGATAGTATCTTCCACTCTGGAACATGCCGCAAATATACTATATATTATTTTAAATTAATTAATTGTGAAATAACACAAATTAATCAAATAAAATTTATTTGCGCATGCCGGGTTCGAACCCGCGACCTCCGGATCGTGAGTCAAGAGTCTTACCCACTGGACTACGGAGGTCGTCAAATTATTACACAAGGGTATTTTTAATAATAGCGAGATTATGTAGGTACTCAAAATTAATTAAATGATATCTATCATTTAGTTTATCACTAAGGCCTGCATGTGACAGACTTTTTAAAGATATATTTGCAATGACATTCGATAAATTCTGTTATGCTTGTGGATTCTATAGAAGCAAAAATAAATAAAAAATCAATATTTATGGTGAAAATAGTGGGTATCTGAAGGGTGACTCTGTATCTTTTGCGTAAAGTCAGCGTTACGAGATAATTAAGACAAAAAGGCACAGTTCATACTGTCGGACATCGGAAGATGTTTGTCGTGCATTTCGACTAACATCTCTTTCGAGGATCACACAGCAAAATGCTCTTGTCACCCTTAGCATTAGGGTAACTACTTTGGGGGCATACATTAATTACGTGAGCTCAAAAGGGGGGGGAGGGGTCCAGCAAAATCTTACGTTACTTGAAAAGAATATACAAAATGGCCCAAATTTATCTCACCGAGGGGGGTCTAGATTGGAAGAAAAACTGCTCACGTAATTAATGTATGCCAATGACGTTATATAAATAGACTTGCCATAGTCTCACATGCTCGCAAAATAATGTGGCAAGTAAGCAACACTCTTTTGTTTTCAGTAATTTCTTAATTCAAAAGTTATTCGTGTATTAAAAAGTTATGCTACTTTCACACTGAAGCCAAACTTCCAACTCGAACTTCCAACGCATGAACTACCCTTCTACGCAATCGTCCGAAAGTTTGAAGTTGGAAGTTGACCTCAGTGTGACCGTACCATAAGACAATTAAAAAATGTGCGTTTTTTCTCTAATGACGTACAAAATTGTAGGACGGGGAACATGAAAATTAATTGTATTGCTTATAATAATCGATAATAATAAGTAATTTGTGTGTACATATAAATTAAATGTTATTTCTTCACTTTTACTAATGTTTGCCGTGTAATGGAAACATTTTCTCATCATACAGGAGGGCATTTTGGTGCTTTTTAAATGCAATTTTCCTACTGGTAAGACATGACCTTACTTGACGAGTGACAGTTTAGTACTAAAGTACTAGAAATCGAGACCAGTGCAATTGTCTTCCCTTTGGCTTCCCACTTTGAGATTTCTACCCCGCGTCTAAAGTATGTAACGTCTTTGATGTATGCCCCCTTTTAAGAGATGATGTCTCATCGGAATACCGCATTTAAGAAAACTTTCAAAATGTGTCATATACGTCCGATTTAACATGCGTTATGCTGTCGCAAAAGATACGGTATCATCCTTCTGTTGTGAGTTGAACTGAACTTCCGAGCAATTAATAAAATATACAAAATCGTAGACTTTCTTTTCTGCCACCATTGCTGTAACAATTAGGATTAATTTGCCTACTAGTTTATTCAGGAAGTTATCTGTCAAAGTGAATAATAAAGAAAAAAATATGATGATAATATCTCAGGTCTCGTTCAATTTAATAATATTTATTTTTTAATATCACAGTTACCAGGCCTCAGATAAAAAAAATTAGTTTGTATGAATTTAGATTGCGGTAAGCAAATAATAATGAGATTTGTCAAATTTAGGATTTAAAAATCAACACATAGTAGGATGCAAAAAAGCACACAAGTTTTCTTACCAAAATTCAGATTTTTAAAAGTTAAAAGAAGTAGATTTTAAGTTACGTTACCTGTAACGTTTAATTACATAGTTTGTAGAAATACAGAAGTTTATAATATTATCAGAAAATAGCAAAATGGAAAGCATATTTTTTACAGTACGGACCAGTTATAAATAATGTCCTTTGTAAGTATGTACATAATATTATATAGTGATAAGAGAAAAATTAATGAAATGATATCAATGATATTAAAATGTTAAAGTTTTAGGTGTTATATTAAAATAATACATTTTTAACCTCGGAAAATTCAAGAAATTATTGAACAAAAATGTATTCAAAAAACACTTCCACTGATCATAACTGAGAGAATGCCAAGAGAAATAAAAAATTGGCTAAGGAAAACCTAATAAAGGCCACTTGCATGGATTTCATAACGACTTGGAAAAAACGTGTGGATAGATTTTTTTACTAAGATTATGAAAATGTTAGTAAAAATTTTTAGAAATGTTCAGTTTTTTTTTTTAAATAAATAAATCCATCATTTGGGCTCGCGACATCACGACCTGAAAATATGAAAATATCCCGTCTCCGAAAATGTTCCTATTAATTTGGTAAAATTCCACACTGATTTATTTTTTATAAATGGCAACACTTTGATTTCGGGCGAATTTTTGAATTTAACATTTAACGTTCATTAGATTTATTGTTTGTTCTCTGCGAACTTATCATTTGGTTTGACTTTTTGACAGATGTTATGAAGAGAACTCCATACATTTTATGCTGTCTGTACATGTTTTAGAGCTATAATGGTAATGGTGTTGATTTTAACAAAATCAAATTTTATAATATTCTTATTATTATTATAATTTACAAGTATATTACATTGGATTTGGTAATATAGACGTTGAACATTATAATGATTTATGATCAGTAAGATCGATCAAGGAAAAAAATATTTATGAGATGTAATATTTTTGGTATGCCTCTTTATTCTCCTGTGTCATTTGTGTGGAAAACGTTCTTTTTTTTAAAATGATTTTCGGCTACGTAATTATCGTTTTTTCGCACCCATAAAATGATGTCCGTCTTTCCGGTTTATAAAAAATGGTCTGATTTTTCGTATTGAAATTTTCAAAAAATCGCCAGGGTTTCAAAAATATGATTAAAAAAATAAAATACAGAATGATGCAAGTGGCCTATTACAGAATTCCATTTCCCCGATGTCATTTGGTTTCATGTACGGTTTCATAGTGCTTTCGCACAAACGAAGTATTGAGTTCCGTAAGTCTAAACTAAAACTTTAGGTTATACAGTGTACGCGCTGTGCAAGCGGGTTCCCCACAGAGCGTCTGACCATATCTTGACTGAGCATTCGCAAAGTGCCAAACTTTTAAATTGATATTTAACTAACAAAAACTAACTTACGTGCTGTGCTTGCATAAATCAAAAAAATTATTTTTGGTGCACATTTGTATATACTTTGCCAGTTGAAAACTTAGCAGAAGTTAATCCCTGAAAAATCGTGGCTCAACTATAAATAAACTATTGAGGGGCAATTACGCTTAGTTGCGTCAATGGCATAGGAATCGTACATTTAAGAGAGGTATACGAGGACTGTCAAAATGTAAGCCGTTTGAATTTTCCTGCCGAAACACGGGAGGTGCCTTCCATAGGGAAGTTGGAGAGAACTATCATGCGTATGAAAGCGATTATCTGAGAAAACAGTTGTTCGTTTAGATCTACAAAAAATGATCATAACTTTTATTATCTTAATATACAAATATTATTGTTTCTTTGTTTGTCCCTTACGCCATTCAACCGATTGCGATGAAACTTTCATGATTTGATTTGTGCTTGCCCGCGATGGTTTCTAGATACATTAGTGAGTTCTGGCATTATGAAATTATTTCCTATACTATTCATCCGATTGCGATGAAACTTTCATGATTTGATGTGTGCTTGCCCGCGATGGTTTCTAGATACATTAGTGAGTTTTGGCATTATGAAAATATTTCCTATACTATTCATTCGATTGCAATGAAACTTTCATGATTTGATGTGTGCTTGCCCGCGATGGTTTCTAGATACATTAGTGAGTTCTGGCATTATGAAATTATTTCCTATACTATTCATCCGATTGCGATGAAACTTTCATGATTTGATGTGTGCTTGCCCGCGATGGTTTCTAGATACATTAGTGAGTTCTGGCATTATGAAATTATTTCCTATACTATTCATCCGATTGCGATGAAACTTTCATGATTTGATGTGTGCTTGCCCGCGATGGTTTCTAGATACATTAGTGAGTTCTGGCATTATGAAATTATTTCCTATACTATTCATCCAATTGCGATGAAACTTTCATGATTTGATGTGTGCTTGCCCGCGATGGTTTCTAGATACATTAGTGAGTTCTGGCATTATGAAATTATTTCCTATACTATTCATCCGATTGCGATGAAACTTTCATGATTTGATGTGTGCTTGCCCGCGATGGTTTCTAGATACATTAGTGAGTTCTGGCATTATGAAATTATTTCCTATACTTTTCATCCGATTGCGATGAAACTTTGGTGAGCTGTTGTGCACACGCCCGCGAAGGTTTCTATATACTGGTGAACTCTGGCATTATGAATTTGAAAAGGACACGCATGGAGAAACAATTTCTTTAATTGAGTGTCATTGTAACACATGCCGGGAACTCACCAATATTGTTGATAAATTAAAATTAATTTGAGCTATCTTTTCTTACTGGGTATCTATAGATTTTGTGAGCAGACACGTTTTTCGAATTCAATTGTTTGAATTTCAGTTTTTCAAAAGAATAATTTTTCCAAAGACTAATTTTTCAAACAGCAATTGGCCGAAAGACATATTTTTCGAATTTGTTAATCAACTTTTAAAATATACATTTCACTTGTTTTTTTTTTTTTTAGATGAGCCCCACACAGGAGGCCCTGAGGAAAATATTTTATGTCATCTTTGTCCTATGTCATCTTTGGGGATGCTGTGTGGAGGGGTTTTGGGGGAAAGGAGGGAGAGGAGAGTTCTGGGAAGGAAAGGGGTTTAAGGGGTGGGTAGGAATCTGGGGTTCAGTGTGTCCTGGTCATCTGCCGCCAGTACCTAGACAAACCTCACCCCATTAACCCGGGCACCCCTGCTAAATCACCAAACGTAGCGAACCACTTGGGGTGACCTATGGCAGAGGTGTTGGTTATCCAATAAAGGTTCCCAAGGTACCCAATCCCGCCTCCCAAATTGCTTATGATAACGAGATACTGTTAGGTCAGATTAGTTGATATTCTCCATCCTATAATAACTCTTGTATGTACTATTTACATACTTATATCAATTTGAAAAACTAGTGTTTCGGTAAATTGATGTCCGAAAAATATGTTTTGGAAAAATTGAAATTCGAAAAATTGCAACTCGGTCAATTTACCTAGACCTTAGATTTTCAATAATATATTGTTTAACAGTGATTTCCCCACAGTTCATACTGTCAACATTCCAAAGTATGTTGTTCTTAAAACGTATTGCCACATATCTCTCTGTTATCATTAATACCTACGTGATATCAAAGAATGACTTTCCTATAAAAACTAAAATGGGCATGATTTCTGAAAGAAAATTATCTAAATTTGGATATGCTTATCTTAAATAAAACCAATGTTGGGATAAAGGTCAATCTTTTGTTTCATAGTTAACTACCTATATAAAATAACATAATTCAATTTTGAAAATGAAACTTATATTCAAAGCAAATTTGAATTCATTGAACCGGATTTCATACAGGACTAACGCGTATCAGAAATTAATATGTTTCATTATCAAAAGGCTAAATTTTCAGGATCACTGTTGTTCGATTTGTACCATTCTGAAACAATTTACGTAGCGAGTAGTATCTTTGAGATGAGATGGGTGGTTAAAGAGAACAAAGAGGGCATAGAGATTCAAAAGAGTGAAGAGAAAGAAGATTGTTGCGTTAATAATGGTTAATTAAAGATGAAAAGTAGGGTGTTAAAAGATTTAAATGTTCAGATAAGATTAAAGGGTTAAGTAAATATATATTGGGATGTTTCAAACTCCATCAAATTTGACGACCATCACGTCAACAATCGGCATCAGCATTGAATATTTCCAGATAAACATCTATTCTTGGGCCATTTAAGCTTTTGATCAAATTGTGATCAGCCGTCAAGCATAACGGTAATGTGGTTTAACGGGGGTGTTTTAGTGTAAAAAATCAAAATGGAGCTGATTGACCAATTACCAAGGTCGTAAAATGTGACGGAAGTTTGAAACAATTCAATATCAATTGGTAATAAATTAGGAACAGTTTGTATTCACTTCAGGAAGTTTCCAATGAGATTAACAAATGTATCATAATGTGCATGATATCAGAATGAAAGAGCCGATGAGATGACGAAATGATATGGTGGCCGGATGGTGAGGGGGATGCGGTTAGGTGCCGGGTAAGTACCTGGTAGTTTTGCCTAGAGACAATGCTGGCGGAGTGGCGACGCCGAGTGAGCTGCGGGGCGCAGGAGGGTCCCGGGGGCGCACCGGGTGCTGCGGCCGCCCCACCCTGCCACAACACACCCCACAGATTGAAAAAAAAAACATCACAAACAGCCAAACCAAAATTTTGAAAAAAAAATTTTTGCCAATAAGTTTTTTTAACATACATTATTCTAATTTATAAATTTCTTCAGTAATGATCTATTTTATTATATAGACATTTTTAATAAAATTATTGAGGAAATTGAAATTACAACATGATATTGAGTGAGCTAGGTTTTTTTACATAACAAGTGTATCGAATAATAAATTAATGGCTGTTTATAATGTGAACAAAGTTGTGTTTAATGTTCATGTTTTTTTTTGAGATTGGGACAATACATTAAAAGACTAGGTAAAAAATAATATATAACTGTTTTCATGAACATTGCAAGATTTGAATTTGACTCCTTCACTGGCCACAGCGGATAAATTACTACAAATGTTATTACATATTAGTTCAACATTATGTACAAAATACAGTAGTTTCCTTGTGTAGTAGTTACTGGAGTGGTTATAGTGGTTGTAGTGGTGAGAAAAGTCAGAGTTGTCTGTACAACAATACTGATTGAAAGGAAAATGGCATAACCGACATACACAATAAGGACAGGTAACTTACATAATAAATAATAATGTTTGTTTTATTTGTAAGTGTAATTCACTGGAGGAGATTAACAGCGATCTCCTTTAACCTTTTAAATGCCAGTATGTAGGAGTGTAGCTGTGAACAGCAGGCCATGAATTTTAATAAAAAAAAATCATTTTTAAATCTTATTTTTATAAATTAAAAACATTACACCTTGAAAGGATATTTAAATGACTTGGCGAAAATCTTGAAAAAAAAAAAAAAAAAAAAAATAATTAAAAAAAATAAAAATAAAAAAAAAATCTTGCTCAAAGAATAGCGAGATAACTCGCTATTTTTCTATGGCCGGCCTGCTGGGCACGGCCAAGAATGCGAGAAATCTCGCTCTTGGCAGAGAAACGGTTAATGGCTTTCTATGTTTCATCAATTAATTAACACTGTGAACAACTTCGTTAAACCGGTGTTTACAAAAACAAACAACCATACATATAAACAAAGATGCAAATAAAGTGATCAAGCCTTTCCTGCACATAAACTGACTGTTTTTGAGCATATGAAAAGGTGGTTCTATTATCTGAAAAGGCATTTTTCCACAAAATTGATGTAAAAAAATTACAGGAAAGTTTATACATATTCTGATTGTATATTCATATAATATTTTGGGTTGATTAATAAACATTACTACGTATGTAATAAGTTGGTAATGATTTAAAGAAGACCTTCTCGATTGTTCTATGCTCCCATCTTAACAGACGGATTGCTATCTTTAGAGCACAGGCGTCAGGTGGGAATGTTATCCTTGTTCTACCAGCATTTCAATGGAAGATGCTCCGAGGAACTAGCATCATTGATCCCTTCAGCACCGGTGCATAGTCAGGAAACACGCCAAACGCGTGCCCAACATATGAACACGATGACATTTGTCACATGAGAACGGGTCGCTTCTTCGACTCGTTCTTGTGTTCAACGGCTCGGCTGCTCCTTCCTACAACAAGGGTCTCTTCAACACCAATGTTCATTCCTTCCTCTCCTCAAAAAGACCCTCCACACAGCATCTCAGATGACATAGGTCCTGAGGGAAATTATTGTCCTCAGGGCCTCCTGCGTGGAGTTAATGTAAAGAAACAAAAACAAAAAAATTCTCTTTATCAATTTACAATAACTGCACTAGAGAGGAACTTAATGTGTCTTGGGTAACCTGAGATTTTAATTTCTTTTATATATTCAATAATAATATTATTTAATTTATAAAAATAGTTTATCTATAAACAAGTTCTGCCATGTAATTATTATTATGCATGATAGCTGTTTCAGCCTTCTGAAGGTATTTTTAAGCTGTGGTTACACCACTTCCAGGCGATACATTTATATTATTTCTATATAGGTACTTATGATGAAAAGTTTTGATTGCTTTTATTTGTATTACCTGTGCCCTTATTGATTTGCGAGTAAAATGACAGAAATTATTAATTGTTATTACCCTTTAAGTTTGAATTTGACTGTAGGTTTTGAAACTATAAATTTAACCCTAATACAAATATATTTGAAAATACATAAGATTTCAAAAAAAATTTCCTTCCTATCTAATTTCCAATTGTTAGCATTACTGGTTTTTACTAATACTTAGGTACCCATTCAGGCGGTAGCTATTTATAAACATAATTACACTTTGCAGTTGATCTCTTATTAAAATATGCCATTTTTCCTTCAACAAAAGTATTGTCTAAGATTGATAGGTACAGAATAGCGCAATAAAGGTGTTATAGTAATTAGTTCCTGTATAAGGACACAGACAAAACAATATTACATACACACTACTGGTTAGTGTAGGACATTCACAGATTAATTATTCTTACATGCAAAGCAATATAAGACACAAAGGTTGCAAGTTAAATTATGATACTGTATTAAATTATTTTTTAAAGTTAAATATTTACAGTTCTGAGCATTCAAATTTACGAACATAGAAACATTTACAAACAATTATGCAGCCCGGTGTCTGAAGATTTCAACTTCTTATAAGGTGTATTACGGAGACCTTAACCAGTGCTGTAAAGTGAAAAGATTTGGGATGGATTTGTATCAAAATATGATTTAAAATAAATAAATATGGGTGAAATAACTGGGAACTCCTCCAAAGGATTTGCATTATTTTATTTGCACAACAAAAAAAATTTAGACAAATCAAAGTTTGCACAATATCATGGGTGAGCATTGAAAAGGGGATAAGAGTTATAATTACGGTTTTATCAATATTTTTTAAGATGTCGAAGAAAGGAGAAAAACATTTAATATGAACATTTAACACAAAACTATACAAATGGATGAATTTTGAAACAAGCGCCTTTTAAACAAATAATATGTAATTAATAAAAGTGTTTTGTAAAAAAAATATTATTTTTCTAGAAAGTGTGTAAAAGTGTGAAAACAATAATAATAACTCAACCATCAAAATAAAGCAGAAAATCCACAAAAAGAAATTAAAGTGAGAAAATTAAAATTTGATCTATGACTAATGTAACGGCGATTAATTAAGAAGAAGCTAATATAAATTTTACACACTTCAAAGCCAATTTTCTTTTGTAAATTGATTAAAAAATAATCACAAGATGGCCGCCACACAAAAGGACACATTAAACATACATTCATACATATCATATTGACTTTTATTAGAAGAGTAAAGAGGAGAATGAGCTTTGGTAGGCGAAAGTAATAATTTGTGTGAATATTTCTGAATGATGTGTGCATTGTTCTGCCTCTGAAAAATCAAAATAGGTAAATCGATGATCCATGTGGGTTGCTGCTGGCTAGGAAGAATTTTAGAGGAAAAACAGAAATTACATATTAAGCATTGAAGAAAGAATGGCAGCTACAGCTTCTGAAAGAAAAGATGCATTAATACAGTCAAAATTGTCTATATAACACCACACAAAAAACCATCTTATAAAACATTGGTGCATCGTCGCCGAGTTGTTAAGCTTTCAAAGCCATTATATTTTTTATAGCTTCACATAATGAAGTTGAAGTTTATTATAATTAATCATATATGCAGCACATTAGGCACATTACAAAACTATGCACTACATTCAAGTTAAAACATACTTTTTAAATAATTTTTGAAAACTGTCAGAATAACTGTAACCGTTGCTGTCATAGTGACCAGGCTCTAGTGTATGTGTCCACACCACTGTAACAATAACAGTGAGTCTGCGAAGAGCCCCCTTTGATTTGCGGAAAAAACCGACAGTCGGAATACGAGCCTCATACAAATGATTTTTGGTAACGGTTAAAGTTACAGTTTGCAGATGAGTGCATGACTTTAGAAGTTTTAATATTCAGAGATATGAGAAATAATATAAAGAAATGCTGAATAATTCATTAACTTTGATCTAATTACTTTTTGAAAGGTGATCATTTTTAAATCTTTGTTAATTCTTACGAGATATCTTAGAATAAACCACACAGTAATTAAAACAATCCAATATTTATTATTTGGTTCGTCATATGTAAAGTCATACATTATTCAAATTTATTTCATTACTTTCAATGGAAAATCAGACTGATATGTAGTTTATCTCTGGGAATCTCCATTCTAGAGCAGTTAAGAAATTGTTCATAGCAAATAATAAGAATGATTTCTTAGCTTAACTGCTGAAATAATGCTTTGCAAATACAGTAAAACCCTCCTATAACATTTCCACATAAGAAATCATTTGGAAACTAAAACACAAAATTGCTTAAAGGGGTATTTTAGTCAAGAAAAAAAAATTCCTCTCATATTTCCATAGTTTAGATTAGAGATGCCATGAATATTGATTTTGCCGAATACCGAATACCGAATATTCGGCTTGGCTCTCGGCCGAAGTGATGAATATTCGGCAGCCGAATATTCGGTGACACTTAGTACAATTTGTGAGTGACAGGTTCCGACCTGCATCATTGAAGTGCATGCGGTAACCACGCCATGGGCGTATTTGTTTCATTTGCGAGCAGGTCGTGCCACAACAAGCATTATTTGTTGACTGTTACATCAAATTGTGTTACTTATATTTTGTATATCTTAAAAAATGCATTGAAACTTGTAGTGTGTATGAGTATATTTTAAAAAATACATGAAAACTGTTCGCCTAGATCGGATAGCAGACCCTACAAGTGATGGTCAGCAGACGCAAAACAGTATACAAGCCTAGCAGAATTTGCTAAGATTTATTTATCATCTCCCGGGAGCAGTGTAGCAGTGTAGTGAGCGCCTTTTTTCCGAAGCAGGTAAGCAAAAGCGCAATCGTTTGCTATCAATAAATGCTGAAAAAAATGTTTTCATTCATCATAACTTAACACTGATAGATTTTAATTATTAAATATGCTGATTTTTTGTTAAAATAAAAAAAATTGTGAGTAATATTGGGCGTTTTTTTCATGATTTGGTATTCGGCCAAATAGTTTGCAATATTCGGCCGAATACCGAATAGTTAACAAAGTAGCCGAATAGGCTGAATACCGAATAGTAGCCAAATATTCATGGCATCTCTAGTTTAGATATTCAAAAATAGTTCCTTAAAGGGATCGAAATTCGAATTATCTTAAGTTATAAGTAATAACCATTTTAGTGTCGCGGTTTAGACAGAATCTAACTAGAATCTAAATAGAACAAAACTTTACATTAATTTTCCTCGAAACTACTTTTTTCGAGACGGTTGACACGATATCTCAAGTTCTACTTAACCAATTTACTTGAAATTTGGTGCGAGCCATCTCTATAAACAACCAAAACTAAACAAAATTTAAATTTTTACTGTTTTTAAAAAATTCGGAAAGGTCAAAAAACTAGTTAAAACCTGTCTTTTTATTTCAGACAGCCGCCATTTTGCGAAAAAAAAAAATTTTACCTTTCCGAGGTTCACGCTATAGAAGCATTTGTTTGGATTAAGAATTATAATTTTTTTTCTGATTACTAGGAGGGTTGCAATCGAGTCAACTAGCGATGTGTCAGTTCAGCTGGAATGGGCTCGTGTGATCCGCTCCTTTGCGGGAAGCGGTTCCTACTCCCACTCCTTTTTCAAATCGACTACTCCCAGAGAACCCGGCCCAGTCCCAGTACTCGCATCCAAATAAATCCGGCGGTCCCCGAGCAACTCAACGCCGAAGCGCGAAAACCGCGGCCGGCTTTCCTAGCCACTAGCCACTCGAATACAAGTCCCGGGTTCCTTTAAACCCAAGCGCCTTGTTCCGAGCTACGTGAATCGCGACACAATCCATTCATTCCGCCCACTCCCGGACTCGCGAACTACGATACATTCCTGACTCACCCCGTGGCCGCCCGGCTTGCTCCGCGAGTACTCCGGTGCTAATGAATAGTACTGAGTAGCAGGAACCACGAACCACCGTCCGGCGTCACTCACCATTCCACTCATGAGTCGCGGGTCTCGGTGAGTTCTCGGAACTGCGTGAACCGTTGAACTGTTGAACACTTCCCCTTGAGTCACGAGACGTGGGCTGGGCCTGGGCGTTCATTCGGTCGCTGTCCGTTGATCGACACACACGTGCGTGACCGCTTCGGCTAGACACCGAGTCGTTTTTAATTAGAGCGTCTTATCTGGTATCGTTAATCAACGGGTGACGTGCATTATAAAATAATAGTTTATAGTAAAGCATTACAGCTTATTAATTTACTTATTTAAATTCTCAATAAAAGACCGTGCAATGTAGGTACATTGAATGTACCTACATTGCACGGGTGATGGGTCCTTGTCCTCGTGCGGGTCTTGTCCGACTCCGGGGTTCTGAGTTATCGTGTGGGTTCTACGAGTAGGTCCTGGTTTCGAGTTCTTTGAACCCGTGCGTCCCGTTTCGGTGCGCGGCAACAATACCCAGTGCCCAGTCCGCACCTAAGAACTCGGACCCGGGACCTGCTCCTAGAACTCGTGTACTTTTAAAAGGAAGCAAGTCTCGGAGGCTTCCGGAAAAATGCAGAACTTACCCACCTCTAGTGTCAACCAGGGTGCGCCATTTTTTGGAGACCCCCTACTTCAACACCCTGTAACTTTTTTAATTTTTTCATTTGATTTTTTTTTATGTATTCTTTAACGTTTAACTCGTAGAATGCGTTCGTGCACCGGTGTGTTTGAGATTTTACACGCGATTTTGACCCTTATGTATAAAGAAAGTGAATGAAGAACACGGTCAGAATCGCTTGCTCTATTATCGCCCTTTACCATAGAGAAAACCGCAATGCGCCTGGTCACTCCAAATAATTTATATTAATAATTTACCGGAGCGCGGGAATGTGCGCAGTTCTTGCGCATGCGCGGGAAAAATTCCTTTAATTACGATTTTGACCTTTCTGTGTACAAAATTTCTCAAGGTCAGTGTCAGAATCGCTGGACACGAAATGTCATTGGGTGTCATGGATGCCGCTTTTTGCGAACGCTAATTGGTGGAAAACCAACCCCAACTACCCCGGCAAACAACGGGTTAATAAATATTTTGTAAAATTATGGCAACTAAAATATTATTTGTTTTTTTTTATTGCACCTGCAAAAATACCTACAATTCTTGCTTCTAGACTAGAATACCCCATTAACTGCACACATAATTTTTTCATGTCCCTTGAAAAATCTTATAAGAGGGTCCCCCCTGTACATTCTAATAAAATGTATAAAAAGATATTGAATATCCTTGTCCAGATATCTCACCCGTTGCTTGTTATTATTGAGTGGTCGCTTGATCTTGTTGAGGTGGAGCTCAGTCATGCGGAGGAAGCCATTGGACAAGTCCTCCAGGTCCATCTTGGTGGGCTCCGGGTAAATATCGCAGTGGGGTGCTCCCTCCAGGATGCGCTTTGTGGCCGGGTTGTTCAGCGGGAGCAGCAGGGTGCGGAAACGCCAGTATTTTAAAGCCTGTGGTGGAATCAGAAAGGAGTTACATAATAAATTTTATCAAAAAAATTATATCTAAATAAGTTTTTTGTCAGCTTCCAAGTAAAAACCTGGTGTTCTACTTCAACAAACCTACACAAAAAGAAAATGAAAAACATTCCAAAATGCTCAAAAATAATCCAAAATGATGTCCCAAAGAAAAAACTGGTGCCTATTATTATAGTTCAAGGTGTTTGGTGTGATACATGCAGTTCCATATACTTTCGACAGATACATAATACACAATCTACAATTTTTACTTGGGAACAGCCTTAACGAATTTCTAAGAAAAAAAACATTTTGTGTGAAAAAATTCATCTAGGGTTTTTTTTGGCTATGCATACTTTTTCAAACTACACATTTTTTAGAATTAACGGGGTTCTACTGTAAACAGTCTACAATGTTTACTAAGGAATAGAAAAATTGTTGAGTAGACATATTGTACTGTCACTATTAATGACTGAACAAGGGGGAAAGAGTTATGAGAATCAATAAGCTTCCATACCTCGACCAGCGGGAAGTCGGTGTCTCCGCGAGTGCAGATGTAGTGGTCCATGTAGTTCCAGTTGTAGTTCTCCAGCTTCTCGGTGGTGAAGGAAACCCAGGAGACCTCGTAGGTGTCGTGGTGCGGAGCGTGGAAGCGGTAGCGATAGTGGATGTTAAATGGGGGATAAGGATGCCTAGAAATCAAAATCAATACTTTATCTTATTATTTAGTTATTATAAAAGGAATTTGAATAAATTTTTAAATTTTCTTTCATCAATATTCACATTAAAATCAGTATTTATTTTATTTTTGAAGTGAAAATTTCTTTAGCACCATTGTGATTTGAAACTCGATGAAATAAAAAATAGCGACACTATAATGAGACAAACACATACATCTATAGGATTTAGCCTGCGAGAAAATGAGATAGTATAATCGGTCTCCTCTTTGTGCGGTGCTTCGTAGCCTTCCCACTCTTGTCTTGGAAGAGGCGAGAGAGGTGCGTAGCAACATCTGAACTCTGAAAATACCCTCACTAGTCAGTAGGGCATTTTGAATGGAAATTTTTTTTCATCAAAGGAATTCCAGTACATTGTTTATATCAATATTACTAAATTAAATCATATTAAATTAAAATTATTAAAAAAAACGTAACAAGTAATACAATTGTTTTTAATTTTAAAAACTAAGCCCCTAAAAACGGTGTTTATATGTATATGGTCACGTAATGGTACTAACGGATTCTATACCAGAAATGTGAAATGTGATTTTTTTCAATGTTGATCCAAATTTATGTAAAAACGGTATATTTTCCAAAAATATATCATGAAAACTATTTAAGATACCACAAAATTAATTTTAAACACCTAAAATTAATTTCGAAATCAGACTTTGTTTCATTGAAAGTAGACAGAAGAGAGTAAAAAACCACTAACATTTGATCTAAATAATTAATTAAAAATATATGCATTGTATTTAACTAAATAAAATAATTTAATAAATTTGCATGTTAAAAAATATATAACTTTCCAATATTCTACAACACATAACTATGAAAAATCCAATCAAAATCGTGGGACATGCCAAAAATTCAATGTACAAACTTTGGCGAAAATCCCCAAGTAATTTAACAACAGATAGAGATAAGTATTTCAACCAGTACAAATGGAAACAATTTCAAGTTTACCAAAAGTTTGAGAACTTAAAAACATATAACACACCTGGGCCGATATCTGGTGACAGTGATGGTGGACCCGACTAGAGTGATCTTGTGGAAGATTCTTCCTATGGAGAGCAGGTGTCGGGTGGGGGCGGGGGTGCGCGGGGTGGCGGGGGCCACGGCCGAGGAGGGGAGACCGCACTCCGTCCGGATGGTCTCCCCGTTGTTGGTGCCCACTATCAGCTGGAAACCCTGGAAATACGGGATGATGAAGGAATATGTATTAACTACTTCCTATTAATAACCACTCGAGCGATAGCGAATTAAAAAAAACTTTTAACAAATATACCTATTTGTATATTTTTAAGTTTAATCATTTGTTTTTTTAAATTTTAAAATTCATAAAAGTTTAAATTCTGTATGTTAGTAGCTACCAGCCCTACCTTGAACTTGTTTGAGGCAATATTGAATATTAATATTTCAATATTTTTGTTTATGATCTACTAGAAATGTTCCTGTGATATCCTAAATATTAGTTTAAGAGCTTACCCATAGATGGAACACAGCCATCCTAGATATTAGTTTAAGAGGTTACCCTTAGGCCGGTTACAGTGCTCGACCGACGGTCGGTGCGTACGGTCGGTCCTGACGATACGCATGCGCACGGTCGGTCCTGACGATACACATACCACCGACCGACCGTCGGTGCGTACCGTCAGTTCACGCTTGACCAACAAGCTGATTGGACGTCGTACGCGAAATTAATTCATTAATAGCTGCTTATTATCTTCGTAGACGTATTAGGAACAGAAGACGTAGATATCATGTACACCCGATCGTCGCCCAGAGAGCATTTCTAGCTCGTCGGTCGACCGACGGTATGGATGCGCATGCGCTCGACCGACGATTCTCATACGCACTGCGTAGCGATATACGCATGCGTACGGTCGGTCCTGCACTGAACGATTTATGAATTTTCATACAAATGACAAGCGCGACCGACATACGCACTGACCGTCGGTCGAGCACTGTAACCGGCCTTAGATGGCATATAGCTGTCGATAATGCGGGGATTGTATAGTAAAGACTATTATTACAACCTCAAGGTGAGTCAAGAACAATAGAATAATTCCTACCGCCTGCTAAATAAGCCATCAGAGCTCGTTGTTTTCTAACACAAATAAAGTCCAAAGTATTTTGTTGACCTGGAGTTTTTATTTAAAAAGTTTGTGACACAAACCCGGAACAGATCCTAGCCAGACATTAAAAAAATGCAATTTTTAAAATGTAAACATATATTCAATTTTTAGAAAACAATTCAAAATAGCTTCTATGCGGATACTACACGGTACAAAAAATTATTCAGAATAATATCCATGGGAGACCAATATTAGCGACATCATTTGGTATTCGATAGAAGCCATCAAGCTAGCCAATAAATAATATTGGCTGATTGCGAGAAGTTCAAAATAAATTCATTTTAACTCACATACGCAACCCTATAGTTACCCAGAGCTATTTAAAAATTGCAATGTGACTTAAAATGGTGCCTTTTCCAACAAAGAACACTGAGAAAATGCAACAATAAAAATGTTGATGATTTTATTAATCAGCATTGATTCCCAAAGTGGGCTATATTTATTGCCCCCATGGAGACTTAGGAGCATAAATATACAAACCACCCACTAGATCGATAACTTCAGGCTTTTGTTCGAGAAAAATTTGGTCACTATTTCACCATCAAAATGCAATAATTTTTCGAATGATGATGATGATGACGGGGATTCGTGATGTCACACACCATAGACGAAGATAGAGTAAGCAACAATAAAAAAGGCGCGACCATAGACAATATAATTTTCTTTCGGGGCCTACCCAGTACGGCCCAAATTATTAGCCTTAAATATTATTTTAAAAATAAAACTCGTAATTACATGATAAGAATTTTATTAAAAACGTGAAATACAAACAGGAAATACATATAATTAAAATATGATTGTGCGTTCCTACAAAACTACTGAATTTTAAAATTTTCCATTTTATAACAGAAAAATGAAAAACTCAGAATTACATGTACATATTTTAAACAAGAATACAATAGCAAATTGTTACATGAAGAAATTGTTTTAAAGATAAATTACTTAACGTACCTATTATATCTTTCGTCAGGTCTAAAATAAATTTACCATATTGCCAAAATATAACCAAGGTCCATGGAGACATTAGTTTGCATAAGATGTTAGATGTTTCATTCGAGGCTCAAATATGTATAATATTTATTAATTTGGAGTTTAGTTTAGTTCAGTTCATCATATTTTTCCTGAAATCATTAAAATTAATGTAACAAATGTACATTGAAAATTAAAACTCTTCAAAACAAAAACAAAAAATATTACTTAAGAAGTTATATTTTATAAAAACAATATTGGTTCACTTATGGAAATTAGTTAAAAAATGGAATTTTTATTTTATTTGTGTACATGTATATGGTAAATGTATGGTATGGTACATGTACATGTACATGGTATGGTACATGTACATGTATTGTGTATATGGAAATTAGTTAAAAAATGGAATTTTTATTTTATTTGTGTACATGTACATATCTATGTATGTATGTAGTTACATTTCCTCCCAAGTCTTTTAATTTATGATTACTCTCATACTAAACCCCAAGTTCTGGGATACCTACTTACTTATATAAAGAAACCTACTCAATGCATTAAATTTGTCTGACGTTATTAAATTTTTGTAAAATGAAAGTAAGTAATAAAAATAATAATTACCTCTGCATCATGCACAATGACTGATAGTATTTCCCTTAACCTCATCTAACCATCTCCAGAAACAGAAGCGAATGTATTGGGATGTGGATATAAAATGTTATATTGTAAACAAGTAAAGTTTTGTCGGTTCAGATTCCACTGAAAAATAGGAATACATTTATTAAATACTGATAAAAATATAAAAAAAATGCTAAAAATAAGAACAGAAAGTGCAAGCGTAGTGATAAATGTGTTGTTTTTATCATCAGGGTTGATGTGTAAAACGGCACAATACCCCTAAAAAATCTCTTTAATACTTTTTGCCGTGAAAATCTAAAATCATACTTGAATAATAGGTATTTTAGCAAACCTAACTCCAATAAGTGTAACTTATGAAAAAAGCAAATGAAATGCTAATTGTTAAAATCTATTTTATATAATAAAAAAAAACATAAGAACTATTGTCAAAATCCAGAGAGGAAATTGGGGAAGATTAAATTAATGAGATAGGTCGATGCAAGATAGAAAACATGTATACCTTTTTAAGATGTAATCGTGATGTTCGACTGCGTCAATTGTTAGATTACGGGTGGATAAATATGTTCTGAAAACGGAAACATGTACAACACCGATTAAAATACAACTTAAATAACATACCTACTTTAGGAACACTGAAATATCAACCAAAGGAAGTTTCCCACCTGTAATTTTGTTCCAATTACGGGTCCTGTTCTTCCATTTTTCATTCGATCGCGAATTCCCAAAATCCATACTCACACTTATTGCCATCTTATTGCGTCGGAAATGTGAATGCATTGTAAATGTCAAACGAAAATAAAGCGGAGAAATGCAACCAAAATCCAAGCTTCCTATTGGTGGAGGTAGTAGCTGGGGACCATAAACAAATCGAAGGGGACTTATGATATCACCAAAGATTCGGTTCACATTTTGGTTCGGAGTTATACCCGCCTGCTTAGGAGAACATTGGTTGCCTTAACTTGTGGAATGCCGGATTCTCGCGAGCTTTAATTTCTATCGTGTACCGGGCATAAAAGTAGTTCTCTTGCTGACTGTAATTTCGTATTATTCACTTGTGTGCTACAAAACAATGTTTTTGTAGATTGTATCGTCTTATGGAATTATCAAGAGCAAAATAACAGCATTCACAAAGAGAGGGAGGGGTTCAATCCTGGGGGGAGGGGAGTTGGAGAATTTGTTAGAAAGTTTTTTGGGATCTCTAAATATCACAAAATATTATTTACATCAAACTGATAAAAGAGAAGGTGCAAAAAATATTGTTGTATTTTCCAGGAATGTAATCTACGAGGGACCATACTTTTTTTTTTCTACTGTTAAATCTCACTTTTAGTACTTTGTAAAGTAGCTAATTACTACGTGGAATAGCAAGATAATTAGGTTGAATAAATGAAGTGCTATCTACTATGTAGATAGCAGTTTGCGTGGGAGGCTGTAAGTAGCAGATGCCAGCCAATTAAATCTCTCTTCCGCTCACCACAAATCAACTTTGGTTCTAATGGAACCTATGGACGCCAATCCTTGACTATACAGTCGAGGAATGTCAATTTGCAGCAAGCACGAGACTCACCATTCACGGCGTGGGCATTCTTAATGTAACATCCCTGGAAAGGAGTGGGGTGTTGGGCTATTGCCATTAAAACCCACTTTTAAATGAGAACGTAAGTATGGTATATTGTATAAAGGAATACTGGTAAGAAATGATACATAAAAAGACTCACCCGGGACCTCGAATCAATCTAATTCTAACCTATCTATCTATTTACCCCCCCCCCCCCCGGACTGCAGCTGCGAGTAGGAGGCCCTCGTGTCCTCTCCCGGAGACGCCTGGTGTGAGTTCCTACCGAAGGGGAGGCCCAGACTCTCTCCACCAATCGGTAAAACTCCGCTCGGGATCCGCTCGACTATGACAGGCGGAATCCTATGATCCTCCGCGGGATGCCGGTCCTCCTGCTTCCTCTCCTGGCCTCGGCTCTGGAGCCGAACGATCACCGATGGTGGGGACCCATGATCCTCTCCTGACTACCGGTCCTATCCCAAATGGTGGCGACATTCTTGCTCCCTTACGGCGCGAGTTCTTAAAAATGGCGAGCTCCGCGGGATTGTCGGCCGCAGGAAAATGATTATTATCAGCGTAAACTACTATATACCGACAGGATGGCTCTGCTCACTCCCGATTACAATTTTTGAGCCCGGCCACAATAACATGCCGCAGAATTATACTCGACACGATTCATCACGATCTCACTTGCGTTTTTGAGGATTTTACTTTGAAAACCATTAATAAAATTTCACCAAAAATCAATTGTCGCCCGCGTATACTTTCTTTTACTCTTTCCCGTTCAATTAGCACATTTTACTCCCAATCTGTGACCCGTCGATCTCCAAAGCGAGCCGCTCTACTCGCTTCAAAATCAAAGTGTGCGGAACCGGAACAACGCCCTCTCGCGCCTCTATAGACAACAAAATCCTGAGAGTGTCGCCAACATTATCATTTTTTTTTAAGTACTTGACGGAATAATAAATTTTTAAGAATTGCTTCATAACACTACGTAACTCTGAGGCCGGTGGGGGAGAGGTTTGAACCCCCTAAACCCCCTCCCTCTTATATACACCATTGCAAATTACATAGTGGTTTTGCTAGAATAGCTACTATATTCATAGAAATGCTTTTTTGGTTTGATAAACTTTTTTTAAACATTTTTCGGCATGCAGATTGTGACAATTTTAACTATGAACTGCTATGTAACACATGTTCTATAATTCATATTATGATAGATCCATTTTCAACATGGCAGGTCGTATCATCTTACCTGAGCCAATCTCTGTGACACCAGCTCCTTAAACACCTCCATGGTGGTGAGAGGATCCTTATAGATGGCCCTGTTTTGGGCAAAGTCCGCATTCACGTCATCCGGCAGCAAGTTATAGTCCGACACCACATAGTCGTTCTGCAGCGAGCGCTTGTCGGGGAAGTAATCCGTCGTGATGGGCAGGCATGCCGGGATAGTCAGGGACTTCCAATCTACTCCTGATGATGTAAAAATGGGGTTACCAACACAGAGGTTAGGAATCTAATGCCATATATTTGATTTAAGTTTGCTGTGATGGGTTTTAACTTGACTTGTTATTGAATTATATGTTAAATTTAAGGAATGTTAGAAAGCTCTGTAGTGGATATAGTGCAAGTAAAACAACTAGGCATCTAAGTTACAGGATAGTATATTAAACTGTATAAAATATTTTAAAATAAAACTTACAGATGTTTCCATTTAAAAAAAATTGTTCAATTCAGTTTTTTCCATTGCCAAAAGCCAATCATGCAAAAATATAGTAATATAGAAAGTTCTTATCCTTTGCAAGATTTCTGATAGTTAAAAATAAAATATTATGTAACATTTAGAAAAAAAAAACAACTGTAACAATCTAGTCCAACCACCATGTGAAATTGGTTCCATGATAACTCAACAAAGTGGCATTTCAAAATCCCTTTTAAAAAGTTGTTAAAAGTTATGATTTTTTTAAATATAGCCCATAACCTTACCTAATGTAACCTGAAAAACCATTTTTTCATCACTTTTAATGACATTTCAAGGAAGGATGAAGTTGCATGTTGTTGAGTTGTCCGGTCACCGTTTTTGTTTTGCCGTGACTGGGTTAGTAAGCGACTTGTCACTGAAAAAGGTTGGATACCCCTAGATCCAGACTGTAATTATTAATATAATAAATGTGGTCCTGTACTCATGTGTGTGCCCTGCTTTTGTTACTGTTAATATTAAATTCTGCAACTAAACACTAGATTATCATGCTTGCTAAAGGCAAAAAAACTGCATCAGTACACAATATATGTACACATAAATACTGTCAACTCCGCAATCTAGCCACACAAATACAAAAATATAAATTTGTATTAACTCAGTTTTTACAGAAAAATTGTTCGAATTTAGTTTTCTGCCAGAACAGGGACAGTGACAGTATTATGGACGCTACACAACTAATGCAAATTATAAATATTAAGTGTTCACCTAAATAAAACCTACCTTGTTAGTGACTGCAGAAAGAAATGCTGTAAATGACGGTGTAGATATATTGTTATGTATAAGAGGATGCGAGAGGATGTTAAAGAAATACAACAATAAAAATGCAATAAGGACACAAACCACATATTTCAAATGTCATGCTTCTGTTAAAATGTTAGTTGCATACTGGAAATCAAGAATTCGGAAATATATTTGGGAAAATATTATAACACAGGTTAAGGGACTTACTTGACTCACTTAAACCAGTGATTCCTGGCATTATTTAGAGTAAAAAATGTAAACGAAATTTTGGTTTTAATTTTTTAATTTTTTTTCTTCGAAATCAAACCATTTTTTTTTCTTCTGCATGTCATTACTGGTCACTCAGCAGAGTACCCGCCAAACCTCTTACCCCACCCCCAAAAAAAAAAAAATTTATATGTCCAAATATGTTTCGGTTGTCACCGGAGACCAAAATTTCATTTACATTTTTTACTCCAAATAATGTCAGGAATCTCTGGTTAAAGTAAGTCAAGTTCGTCCCAACATCCTGTATGTATTGTATTATGAATGTATAAAAATTTTGGTTGACTCACAACATCCCGACATTTAATAAAAAAAACAACAAGACAGCTAGATAGTTCCAAGGGTCAACAAATTAACCAAAAGATGTTGTAGCCTTTTACCTATTACGAGAGGATTTCACCATTCTCTTGTTAGCTTATCTGTAGGATAACGTACCTATATTAGCAAATTCACTTTGTGGCGTCATTTTTAATAAATAAATTGTAAATCGAAAATATAAATTATTCTATGGATATAATATCAAGAGGATGGTGAAACACCTCCTAAGACTGGTATTTGGATTGTTGGTTTTAGTAAGTTGATCTTCGGAGTATTGCTTCCTGTAATATATAGATAAATTGGGATTGGTAATAATAATTTCAGGAAAATGTTTGAAATTTTGGTTTAATTCATTTTCCTTCTAAAGTGGGTAGGTATGGATTCTCACAAGCAGTTTTACCGGCAATAACATACTCAGCAATAAATTATTTTCGTAACATGGCTACTTAGTTTTTTTTTTAATAAATGGCTACAATGAAATATAATATTAAGATACATAAGTTAAAAATACATTATTAGCTACAAGATTACAGCAAAACAATATGCAATTACGACATTGAAAAATTACTAATTTAGTTATGCATTAAATAATATCCCAAGCTAATTCTAGCTGCCAACAACCAGTTTATAAGCCGAAGCTTTTACCAAAAGAGGACTTTAAAATGTAATGAGGGCAATGTTATTCTGGAAACAAAAGTTATTATTGTCAATACAAAAATCAAACTTTCTCATAAAGAAACTTTTCTGGCGACGAATTTAAGCACCTAGATTTCAAATCTGGTTGCATATTTAAACATTAAAACTGTTAAAATCAAATCTGAAAAAGGTAATTTTAATTATTTTATCAATAATTTTTTTTCATATATATAGAGAATTTACAAAGCGAAAGTCTTAGGAAGACTTAGAAAATGCTTAGGAAGAGACATTTGAATTAAAAGTATTAAATAAATAATGCAATTACATTTAAAAGTCCTCCAAGTTGTGGGAACAACCAAGTTAATAATAGTACAAAGGCAGCCACGGTGCATCTACAGCAAGAAAGAGAATATATTGGGTATGTATGCCAACCTATGATAATTCTGCCCACTGATTCAGGAAGCACGAAGAATTTCAACCAATTTTGGTATCCACAAATTTTGCCAGCCATGTAACGGAGAAAAGGAAATAAACAATAATTATCATCAATGATAAAATTATACAAATAAAAATCGGAGCGAAATAATCGAAAATTCTTCTTTGATTCAGTAAAAAATATATTGATCTTTAACACCTTGAGTTGAATTCTTTTCTTTAATGGTTTATTTTCCCAAGTGTTCTAGAGTTCCTGCATAGTGATCATATCATGATCATGGATATTTAATCAAAACAGGACAAAATGATGGTGATGGGACATATGGTAAGACTAACCATAGACACTTGTTCAGCAATTATAATCAAAACATACAATTAATGTATTATAATGTACATATATAATTATGTTAATACTGAAAATAAAAAAGGTGATGATAAAGCCAAAAACAAAACTCATACAAAACTGACATTGCCAATTCACAAAAATAAAAGGCTTGAGGATAAACTTAAAATAATTCATAATCCACTTGTTGATAGATGGCGGCAATTTAATTATTTTAGGAAAAAACCCTTTTTGCAAGATGTGCTGTAAAATATTGAGATGAATTACATATTTGTTTGAGCCCAAACATAAGCAATATGAACACAAATAGTTTTTTTCTATATACAAACGCAATTTTTTCAAAAAAGGTATACAAATACAATATTGTATTTTTATGCCTTTTTTAAGAATTGAGAGTCTGTATATGGACAAAATTATTTATTCATATTCATATTGCGTATGTACAGAATCAAATGAATAATTCATCTTAATAATTTAAAGTTAACCACTCGGACCCTTAAGCTTTTTTTCAAGCTACCTACAACGTTGCCAGACATATGAGGCGTACCTGACTTATTAAAGTATAACTTGTAAAAAGTGATAAAATAATTAAATTACCGCCATCTATGAAAGAGCAGATCATGAATTCTTAGTACATATACCCTGTGCATATACAAGTAAGTCGCTCGAAAATTCCCCAATGCTGTAAATACTAAAGTTTACAAACTGAATTTTTAAAACCACTTGTGTGTGTCTGCTTAGTATTAGCCTAGTATTCACGGACGAGCCAGATATCACAGGGCTGAATATCACGCAATGAGTATTTCTGCATGAAATTTCATAAAGAAATGAATTAATGCTCGACCGTGAATACTAACTAGGTAATTCTAAATCCTTTAAATATAGTTTCAGGTATTTGGCACTCACAACAAACTTAATGTATTCTACAAGATTGAGGCCCGTAGTACCAAAAAATACTCAATCGAGCATTATTTGATAATTCAAAACAAACAATATTATTATGAACTCAATTGAAATTACGAACTCAATTGATTTGAACTCAATTTCATATTCGTACCATATAATATCCTATGATTCATTCATAAAAAAAGGCTTTTTTTTGGTTTACAAAAGCATGAAATTCCACAAAAACACACAACTAGTGATGGGCATAATTGAGATAAATATTAATTTTGAAATAACTGGTAAATATGTACTTCTAAATTTCGCTTCCTATTTCGTTTGGGGCACTTCTTCATCGGAGCGGAATTAAAATATTTCGAATATGCCGATCATTATGCTCAAATGAATATTTGTTAGATGTTAATAATGAAGTTAATGTGGATTGATATAAAATCATTCGTTTGTAATATTATGAAACTAATTTCAAAATACACAATGTTATCATAAAAAACAGTAAAAAAAAACACTCACACAAATACCTTTTAAGACATCACAGCCTACAGAAATGTCAACAGAAACAAAATAAGAAGTTAGATACAGACTTTTCATTATATATAATGGAAATGTGGAAAATAATTTTGACAAATATGGAAAATTTTTAAAGTAATGCTAAGACAGTCGTAAAGCTAATTTTGTACGGTTCATCAAATTTAACAGTCAACTTCACAACACCACTGGCAGAGCCCGTATTATGTTTACGAAAAGGATATTTTAATGCCGATATGTATATTTTTACACTGTAGCGGGAATTGAACCCGCATACTCCTAATTCAAAACCAAATGCGTAGACCATTACTCTGTGGATCATTGGTTATATTTCATTTATTACCCATCAACCAATAATCTTAGCATGATGTAATAATATGGTATTTTTGTTATATTACAAAAGCCATGCTATATTCACCGTAAGCCATAAGGCTTGGATTAGCATAATATGACTAGCATGGGATTAAAAAACTTAAAATACATATATATATATATATAGGTAGTAAATTTGGTTAACCAATAGTTGAGGATTTATATTAAATATTTACAAAAGAGACTAATAAATATAACATTATTCCCAATCAAGATGAAAAAAATAAAAAAAATGTGACGTGCAAAGTTATAATGATTCCGTCCAACAGTTTTACATAAAATTGAGTTATTTCAAAGGGCCAGAAAGTAAAAGCCTTAGGGCCAGTTGTTTCACAAATTTACACAAAAGTACGAATCCATTCGACGATGAATCGAGAAAATCTGGCTAGAGAGGTCTAGAGAGGTCTAGGTTAGATCTCCCTCAATCAGTCTCTCCCGATCCGACCTGCCACGCAGTAGGTGGGCAAATGCATTCGCCGCCAAGAGCCAGACAAACCTCATCCCACAAACCCGGACACCCCTGCTAAGTCACCAAACATAGGGAATCACTTGGGGTGAGCCATGGCAGGGGTGTTAGTTACCCAATAAATGGTATCCAGGGCGGTGGTACCCGCCTCCCAAATCGAAAATTTCTTAAAATTTCTAGGTTAATTTTCTTGGTTAAATTCTGTTATTATTTCAATTGCGTTAAACAGCTGGTCAATAATGAAGTAACAAAAGAACTTGACTAGAATCTTTACAGTACTCGAAAATTAACTTTGAAATTTGATTTATTGTTCAAATTCTTTGAAACAACTGGTCCTTGACTCTAATTATCATATAACCGCTCTAGCTAAAAAAAATGTAACATGTAACATATTTCAAAAACAATTTTCAAGTTCATAAATTTGACAAACGGATTTTAAGAAACCCGATACATATAATATCAACTAAATTAAGGGTAAAGTAATTGTCTCTGCATTAAAAAGCTTTCTCTTCATTTCCCTTCCCATATACTATTTAGAATATTTATTGACTAACTGTTATCCAAATCTATTATGCATCACATCAGAGAAGATGGTTCATTTAACACATTTGGTGCTCTGGTTTACCTTAAATGGCGAATAAATCTTTCACCTTTTACTAAATATAAAAAGTGGGGAGCACTCATGAGTTCATAAAAAATCAATAAATTAATGATGAACATTGGACGGACATTACCCAAAAAAAATTTGAAAAGATTGAATGTGTGACATACCCGTGGTAAGCGCAGGTGTCCATTCCTGCTCCCCAGTCACTCCCCAGAGAAGGACTATGTTATTATTGCTGTGAGTCGGGGCGGGCACCGGAGTTTGTGGTGGAAATGGAGCATTGGCGAATGGCGAAACCATCGTAGACTTCTTACGACCTGAACAAAGTGAAAATAAAAATTAATGGATTGACTTAACAAATAAAACACCTTGTTATTGAGATAAGTAGACATGAAAATTAAAAAATTTAAGCTAAGGCAGTCTTCTTTGATATGAATAAGGTCTTACGCAATAATAAATTCAATTTTAATGATAGACAATCCGCCAAGTGTGATCAACTCTGCTAGACGGATGTGAAACTTGGCTTCTGAAAAAAAAGAGGCAATCAATAGACTTCAAGCATTCGAAGAGTGTTCTGAGAAAAATTCTTAACGTAAAATGAGATTCTAATCAGACACTCATCAAAAGTATTGCAAACTAGACTGTGCCAGTTGTTTTACAGAATTTGAACCATTCAACAAATTTCAAAGTTAATTTCTAAGTTCTCTGAAAGTTCTAGTCAAGTTCTGTTATCATATCAGTTATGTGAAACAACTGGCCAATAATAATATAATAACAGAACTTGAATAGATATACGAATCGATATCGGTTACAGAACTTTAAAATTGACAATTTATTTTTATTTTTAACCTAATGAGTAAAACCTCAAAACGTAATATTTAATTTAATGAAGTCCTGAATGTGACCGTATCTTTTTCTGATTTTTCTGTTTTCAGATTTTTGATTGAGTTTCGCTAATATTGTCTTCATATAATTGAAAATAAACTTTGAAATTTGATGAAATGTTCAAATTCTGTGAAAAAACTGATTTTTTTTTTTTACACGAGCTCCACACAGGAGGCTCTGAGGAAAATAATTTTCCTGAGGGTCTGTGTCATCTTTGAGGATGCTGTGTGGAGGGTTGTTTTAAGGAAAGGAAGGAGAGGAGAGTTCTGGGAAGAAAAAGGGTTTAAGTGGTGGGTAGGAATCTGGGGTTCAGTGTGTTCTGGTCATCCAAGACCTAGACAAACCTCACCTCTTGAACCCGGGCACCCCTGCTAAATCACCAAACGTAGCGAACCACTTGGGGTGATCTATGGCAGGGGTGTTGGTTATCCAATAAAGGTACCCGGGGCGGCGGTACAAATTGTATCCTAAATTCAAAATACAAACAAAACATTTTCATACTGACGAGTGCTTGTTTCAGATACAATTATAATAATTTTCAAAAAGGATCCATTTTGCACGGTACACACGTACCACTGATAGCTTTGTTGCAAGATCTTCAAGAAGTTGCGAAATTCTCATCACAGGACCTATTAATAATTATCTATGAGTCAATTTTTCACCCTTTATCATTTATCAAAATTTATGTGCATATTTAATGCAGGGCATATTTATTTATGTGCTTCATTATTGCGGGTGCTATATCGACGCCAGAGTGGAGTTAGCCTCTCAGAAGCTGGGCGTACTGTGCAGAACCCTCAGATACTTTAATAGAACACAATAGTACACAATTTAATAGTGCTGACCCGGTACAAATATTCAAATTTCTGTTAAATTAGGCAGTCATCTCTGTTCTGGAGCCCCAATATAGCTGAAGAAAACGTTCAACTCTGTGCAGAAACGTGCAGTCCATTCAATAGGATTGCTTAAGGGATGGGAGATTATAACGAATCTATCAATGGTATTCCTTTCACAATTGCATTAAAAAAGGGCAAAAAGGGTTAACAAAAAAAAAACTTTGTATCAGTTAGATAATATTGAGACGTATTTCAGTTTCCGGAAATAGAAAATAATGCATTTTATTGCATCCGAAACTGCTTACGAATTACAGCTTCAGATGCACAAGAAATGGACTGTAAATGTTTGCTGGAACTGGGTGATAATATGCATGTAGGGAAAACTAGAGAAGCAAGAAAAAAGTACAACCAATCACTTACCACTGAACCTCTATGAAGGAGCCCATAACACATTTACATATATAGTTTATATAGATCCACCGCCGTACCTCGAGGTAATTATTGCCACAACGACTCAAATATGAAACCCTTTCTACAAAAGTCATGCAATTTCCATTGAAAGAATCTAACACAAATTTCTCAGATCAATTAAGTTTAAATCAGGAATTATGATTCTCTATTACAAAAAATGCGACTGTTATCGTTAAAAGATAGAAGAATACTTAAAAAAAATACTTAATACTTACTTACAGCACCGTTATGTCTATTATTATTATTGTCCTGTGTGTGCTATAACAGCACTTTCTTTATTAATTTTGTTCTCTTGTCATTGTTTTGTAAATACTGTATATTCTTTTATTATTTTCTCAATATTATAAGGAGCACTGTAAGATTATTTTAAAATTTATTATAGTTAAGTGCGCTTGAAGTGAAACGTCATAAAACTGCGCTATATAAATATAACGTTATATTATATATACATAATAAAGATCTAATTTTCTTATTCACAATAAACAATAACTGGTTTGACTCCCCTGAACTAGTTTCGTTAATAAATTATCATGTACCTAGTAGAATAACTCGACTCGAAACACCTTATTATTGCAACAATACTCTCAGTAACGCAGAATTAAATTCAATAATACATCTTTTACACGCTTTAGGTAATGAATCTGCTAATATCGATCATGCCGGAAGTCTGTCATCATACAAAAGATGCATTAAACAACATTTGTCTGCCAGTACTACCATGTAATCATAATATAATCAAGTAACCATAATATATGTCCTACCAGTGCGCACTCTAATATCTATGGATTAGAAACACATCATAGGTACTTTAAAACTAATCATCCGTAATATGTAATACCTACTAATAATATATGTAATACCTACTAATCCGTAATACTTACCTTTCATATTTTTTAAATTTTATATTATCTTCAATTTTTGGCTCCTAAGAGCATTTCTTACACTTTATTTTTTAATATTTATAACTTTTGTGCTTTGTATTATTTTTAAAGATATCATGTAGTCTGTACATTTTACTTTTTACTATATTATTTCCTGCGTTTTAACTTTTTATTTTTACAATATACTTATATTTTATGCTTTTTCTTTATACTTTCATTTTAAACACCTTACTTTTTAATTACTACTTATTACTTTAACTTTTTTTTACCTTTTGTTTTTAGATTTAAATTTACATTTATATGTTTTGAAATAAATAGATAAAATAAAATAAATAAGTATAAACCGATGTTTATGTTTACTTTTGATATGGTCAAAAACTTTCTATTTAGTTCAAAAACGAGATTATGAACACAAACAACACAAAAACTTGCTTCCAAGGTAGTCCCAATTCTTCTTCTCTCTTTCAGAAAGCAAATACACTCGAAATTTGGTAGTTTTCTCTTGTCACTGTTCCAAATTCAAAGCGCTTTTCCATCAAGGTAATGTGGTTAGGGAAAGGTAGGTACTGGGTAAATGAGATCTCGGTAGGAACCATGCGTATTCTCATTTCAAAATCAAACACATTTTAATAGTTATTTCTAAATCGATTGTTCATTTGGCGGCCATTGTTATTGAAGTGAAAGTTGTAAGGTTAGTTTTTCTTATCTTATTTAACCCAAAATATGTACTTAAGAATCTAAAATAAGTTCTTAATTTGGGTTTGATTAAAAAAAAAATAATTATAAAAAAAAAACAATTTTAATGCCACTATGTCAAATCATGAAGAAAAGACTTCAAATCAGTTTTTTTAGTATTTTCCATTTTCGGTTACTGAAATAGTTCATCATTATTATCTAACAGATGCAAAGTGATTTTAATATAAAACGTGCCCATTAACCGTGTCCCATTTTTTTGTATATTTACCAAAAAAGCATATGTACTACCTTCGCCAAGATGAAAGGTGAGATGGGAGGGCATAGGCGGCGTGGGCGTGAGGGAGGGCGGAGGCCCCGGGGGCGTGGAGGCCCGCAGCAGGTGTGGGGGCGGGGTGGCACGCGCAGGCGGCTCCACCTCCTCGGGGGTGCTCTCCACGCCCCCCGCGGGGCGCGCCTGGTAGTGGTGCTGCTGGATAAGCACGCCAGTGGGACCTGGAATGAAAAGATTGATATTAATCACATTTGGTGCCAGTTTAGCTTAAAATTGTGGTCACTGCAAATTAAATTTTGGCCTACTAGTTATTATATGTAACGAGTAATATGTATATAAATAGTTTCTTGTCATGCACGCAAAACAATTAAATATCTGCTCAAGTAGAAATGTAAAGATATGCTAAACTGGCACCGATTATTGTAACACAGTTAAATAACATTATTTAAATGTGTTCACTTTACAGATAAAGTACAATATTTTGTGTTACATGCATTTTCAGAAGAATGAACAACACAGATTTTTTTTCTAAAAACATAAGAAAGTCTAAAGCTAGCTCCACACTACTCGCGAAGTTGAACGAGGTTAGGCGAATACGATAGTGCGGAGAGGCACTTCGTCTTACTTCATCCAACTTCGGTTCGCCTCGGGCGACTTCCATTTGTCGTTGGTTTTTGCGCCGGAGTCAAAGGACTCGAAGTTCCATGAAGTGCCTATCTACACTACTCGGCTAACTTCAGTTCGCTTCAATACGTCAATTCGCGAATTTAATATTAAAATTTTTTTTAAAAACGAATTATTGATTAAAATAATGAATTATTAATTAAAATAATTTAGTTTTTTTATTTAGTTTTTTATATTTCTTTCGGTACGGTAGAGTCGTGACGGTACCACCGCGCAAATGAGTTTCTTGCGAAGTTGAACGAGTGTGTAGCGATGTACTTTGGACAACTTTCCGGAACTTCGCTAGTAGTGTGGAGCTAGGGTAAGAAAACTGCATTCAGATGTCACTGATGTAAAAATTATATGTTCTATTTTTGAAAACCTGTTTACATAATTTGAGTAGGTAGGTTAAAATACTTACTTGAGTAGGTACCTACTCAGGAAGGAATAAACTAAAAATACAAAATATAATATTGTAAACACAAACATTTAAAAAAAACTTCGACTTTGTTACAGATCTCTAAACCTATCCGTCAAGTCAGGGGAGATACTATTGCAAATTAAATAATAAAATAAATAATAAAAAGTCATCTTTTAGCTACCTGCACTTCAACTTAGCATTTGAACAAAATTGACAACTAATAAAGAACATTAGAAAAAGTTAATTTCTGGAATTCCAGTTATTCACACATGACCGAGACAACATCACACGGTAATGTAATAAAACAGAACATAAAATAATAGGTCAGGTTAGGTTAGTTGTTCATTTGTTCTTCAGTTTCAAGGTATTGTTTGGGCATGGAACCATTATGGTAACCTGATAAAAGAAAATGTTAGGTTAGGTTCCTTTGTTTGTTCTTTTTCTTTACTCGTCTTCAATGTTCTGTTTTGTCATAGAACCATTACGGCAATCGGATAAAACAGAACAGTGACAAAATCACCCTCAATATGGCTAGACGTAAGAAAAATTGAAGTTAGTCATAGCGTAAAGTACCTGGAACATGTCATCACAGACGACCTTAAAGACATAGAGGATATGGAAAGGCAAAGAAGAGTGATATCTGTTAGAGCAGGGATGATGTCGAGACGTTTTCACTTTTGCAGTCCAAATATAAAAAGAATACTGTTTAACGCATTCTGCACATCGCTGTACATGTCAGAAGTAGAAGGGTTGACTTTACTAAAATATTGATTTTATTTACGTATTGTTATTTACTTTTTACCTTTTCTTATTATTTGTCTAATTTCTTTTGTTATTTTTGCATTGCACTGTGACCCCTGCATACATTCTGGAATAAACTATTATTATTATTACTTATTTAAAAAATGGAACACGATTAAAAAATGAGTTAGGTTAGGATTGCCATTTGCCCATTAGTTGCGTAGCCTCTACTACCTTTGGGAAAGATGTGCGTCCACCGTCTCCGGTTGCTTGTCAGCTTGACGGTGACATGCGAGGGGTCGAAGGGGTTGATGAGGGCGCGGCCGGCCCTCAGCACCGCCGCCACCCCCGAGGGCTCCAGAGAGGAGGGTGAGGGCGAGGGGGACCCACCAGCCAACCCCGTAGAGCTCACGCTCTCATTGCCACAGGAACCCCTCTGCTTACCTGGGGAAAAAATTAATACAGTAACAAAAAATTAAATAGGGGTATTTCAATTCGGGAAGAGGGTATGGGTTTCGCCGCCCCAGGAACCATTTATTGGATAACAATGGGCCTCCCAGAGTGGTTCGCTACATTTGGTGACTTAGGAGGGGTTTGTGGGGGTGTAGGTCTTGGCGGAGAATGCATCTGCCCACCTCCTGTGCGGTAGGCCGGATTTGGAGACTATCGGATACATTTATTCCCAAATCACCCCACCGCTCATGTTAGTTTCATCTCCCTTGGAATATCTGTTATTTCTTTAATTTATGATATTGACCGATTTCTGCTAAATATTTTTAAGATTTAGATTTTTAATTAAAGATTTAAATTTTTTTATATTTAACTTACTGGATATGGCCAGGATATCACCAATATTATGATGGATATCAGGGTCCGACATCTTTCTTCTCCTGCTGATGATGGAAGGGGGACTCTTGTCTCTATGGCTTATTTCTAATCCCGCTACGGAAGTTTTCTTCGTTCGACTTACTCGTTGTAAACTAAAAAAAGAAGTTATTACTTTGTGGTTTGGCATAAAAATTATGTAGAATAAGTAATCCAATTTAGAATTTTTTACCAGGTTCCGTTAGCGGGAGGTAATTGGAATACGTGGGCATCGTATGCGTCGTAGTCAAACAATGAATTGTGAATGTACTCTTCGTCCTTCATTAATTTACTTTTTCTTTCAGTCTCGTAAACCTGAAAAGAAATAAATTTTTAACCATATTTGTTGTTAAATTCTAAAACCAAGAAACAATAGACTTCGTTCCTGGTTGGTAATATAGGTGCTGATTGGAGTAGGTTTTCACGGTGTCCAGAAACTTATAATAGAAGCGGAAAACTGGAGAATCTACATCACATTTGAAGTCGATATTAATTTTTTTATTATTTTAGTTCACCAGTTTCCGGCTTTTTCTACGACATTCTGGATGTCGTGTACAAACGATTAATAGAACGCCTTATTATTTCAAATGCGTATTTTGACAATCTTTAGGACAAACCTCAAAAAATTATGATATTTATTTAGTTACCCTACAAATATCCTAAAATGCACTTTTTTATATAAAAATGGATTACAAAATAATTATACTGTGTAAAGATTGATTTAAATAAGATTTAGAATTTTGGAAACAAAACGTAAACTAATAATTTTTTTTTCAAAAATCTTTGTCTTAAAAAAATAGGTGAAATGCTATTTTGTAATTTCTTTCGGTGCTAATTTCTGAAAATTCTGCATATTGGTTATCTAAGCTGTACGCGTGGTATAAGGGAGTACATAAACTAATTGGCATTGACATGATTGTAGCAGTGAAAAATACTTTTAGTTTGTGTGACTGGGTTTTTGGTTTGATAAAAACTAATGGTTTAGCATTTACTTTAATTGAATTGCAATTTGTTGAAGATAAACCAGTCATACAGATTATTCTACAAATTATTTTGTATACAAATACAGTACTTATAATAATTTTATAAATCTTTAGGTCATCAGCAAAAAGCAAAACATTACCATTGTGAAAAATAGCAAAAATGTCATTATTAAATATATTATATAAAATTGGGCCAAAGAGTGATCCTTGTGGGACACCACTCGTGGCAATAAAGTGATATGATTTAATTTTAACTGTAAGTTTTCTCATCCCTTTAAGAAGATTCTCCTGAGTACAATTTTTTTTTAGTTTCATTATCAGAATGCAGTCTGACACTTTATCAAATATGAATGATACTGACTTTTTGTAAGGGTTCCTGTGTCCTTCTCGGAGGCAGCTTAATCCTGGGAATAAAATTTGAATATGCCACTTTCTTATTGGTTGAATAGAAGGACAGGTTGATCCAATGGGGCATGGAGTAGTCGTCCACGGAGCTCATGGTGGTGTCCTTGTTGTGGAACTTAAGCAGCGGCACGGCGTGGAGGGGCTGCTCCCCGACGCACACCAGGTCGCTGCCCACTCCGTTGTCGATGATCCGTTGCTTGGTCACATTGGTCAGCTCACGATCCACCTCGAACACTCCCACTCCCGGGGTTATGACCACGCTCAGCTGCCCGGTGCGGTCGAAACATCTGTCTAAATAGTGCTTTTCAAACACTGGAAACAAAACAAAAAATCCCTAAATATAATTATGTACAATTAGTAATCTATCCCACCATGTAGCATATTTTGACACAATGTGTTTTAGTTAAACTTCATGGATTGCGCTAGTGACTTGCAATATTCGCCGCCGATGGACCGCATGAGACAGTTTTTTTTTAATATTACATACTTGTTTTTACCTGTACTGCAGTTCGTATAATACAAAATGCGCAATGGGTATATCTATCCTCATCACCATTGAGGTGGCTTCCCACAGAGTGTGAACAAGCGCCACAGCCATGTGAACGAAGTGTCATTGGCTCTCCGAGACCTACGACTGGCGGGGTACTCCAGCAGATGCACAACAGCAATTACGAAAACGTGTAATTTACATACATTCATTTTCACACACACATTCATGGGAACTTAACTTTATTATTATGTATGTTCTGTTTATAAAATAATTTTTCTTATTTATTATAATGTACCTCCTACGTCTTCTCCGTGTCAATGCAGGTATATCCCAGTGGGACAGGCATCAGTAAAATTATTTATAATCACATTTTATATAGATAAATAAAAAATGTTTTAAAAAATTAAATCATCACTAAAAAGTAATGTTACAATAATAATTATTGCTTCCGTAATAATTATTATCCTGACTTAAAAAACCTCTTCTAAACTATTTTGGTTGCTGGCCGATCGTTAATTTGTTCCCTCCTGGCCAGGTATTTAATTAATGAATTGCCCTGGTTTTGCTTAGTATTTTGCGACACTATTAACCCGGCGTCGATGATGTTGGGTCACAATGACCCGAGGCGATTTAAAACGGCCATATTTTTTTTTTCCTGTCAACCGTTCCGACTTAAGCGCTTGGATAGCTCCAGATACAGCCCCCTTCTACCCGCACCGCCGGCGTGCTCAGTGCGACGCCGCTTGCGGAAGGAGTTACACGTGCGTCAAGTTAAAACGGGTAAATATGACCTATAGTTGAAATGAAATTCTATAGTTATGTTGTCATGGTTGATTTTGCATGTGTTTCTTACTAAGATAATAAAAAGTTGATTTATAAAATAAACTGGTATTATTTATATTTTTTTTATGAGCTCATAAATAATAAATAATTTTCAAAATCAAGATAACCCTTTCAGTTTTGGTACAACCCATCGATAAAATTTGGGTCACGGTTACCCGGCGTCATTGAACGCGTAATTATTTTCACTTCATTGACGCCGGGTTAAGAGCACTTCCGTCAGCGTTACTTTTTTGGATTTCCGCCGTCACCGGGGCCGATATGAATTCGATTAGTCACTGAAGTGATTGTTGTTTTAATTTTAATATGGGATAATCCCTTTAATATATTTTAATAATAATTTTAATCGCGAGCCGGATCATTAATCATATGTTTTCGGGCGTGATCGGTCGCCGGTTTTGTGACCTCCGCATGGCTGCGTCGTGCTTGTATTGAGGATTACCCACGTAATCGTAACTCGTATGGAGATGTAATTTGCAAGACAAAATCTTTATGGCCTTCCTCGGCCGTGGCTGCCTGTATTTGAGATGGATGGGTCACCTTTGGATGAAGCATTCTATCTGAAATTGGCATTTATCCGGTGTTCTCTCATCCATCATTCTTCATCTCATCCGCTCATCCGGAGCCCTGGTCCTATTCGTGAGCTTGGATACTGCTCCCTGGCGAAGGGTCCCGATTCTCTGAAGCTCTCCTTAGAGTCTTCCCGGTTCCCAGTCTCTCAGTGCGTTATGTGACATCTAATATAATAGTGTTCCCGTGATTTGAGAAGTAATTATGTTCCATGGTCCAACAAGTACAATATTTCTCTGTATTTAGTTAATTGTCGGTGTATGACACTATACGAGGGCCATCAGATAAGTACCTCACCACCCAATGGCGCCACTATCGCACGAGAAATTTACTATCGTGTAGTACATTCTCGTAGACGGCTCTGCTGAAATTTCAGCCAAATCGGACTCGTAGATTTGTTTTGACAGCGTGTGGAAGCGGGTGTGTCCGCGGATTTTAGAAAAATGGAAAAAGAGCAATATCGGTCGGTGATTCGATTCTTGTTTTTGGAAGAGAAAGAAGGCGAAGATAGTCCTATCGGCCGGAAAGGTGATGGCCACCGTTTTCTGAGATTCACAAGGTGTGATCTTCATCGACTATCTGGAGAAGGGCAAAACGATCACAGGGCTATACTATGCCGAATTATTGGGATGATTCGACGCCGAATTGCAGAAAAAACGGCCACTTTGGCAAAGAAAAAAGTGCTCTACCACCATGACAACGCACCGGCTCACACCTCCACCCTCGCCACGGCCAAATTGGTTGAATTGGGCTACGAACTGCTGTCCCACCCACCGTATTCTCCAGATTTGGCCCAGTGCGATTTCTTTTTGTTTCCAAACTTGAAAAAGTCACTCGCCGGGCAGAAATTTGAGTCGAATGAGGAGTTCATCGCCGCCATGGAGGCCTACTTTGCAGACGTCGAGAAAACGTATTTTTCAGATGGGTTAAAGAAATTGGAGCATCGCTGGGTCAAGTGTATCGAGCTAAAAGGAGATTACGTTGAGAAATAAAAAAATTTAAATTCCAAAATTTTCATTTTTCTTTTGGAGGCAAAGTACTTATTGGACCACCCTCATAGGTTATGTTTTGGGTATTTGAAACCTGGCCTCTCAAAGGGCAATAATGTCTCAATATTATTTTGAACCACTCAAAATATACCAGCATCTGTTAATTGAACTCAATTCTTTTATTTCTATACTGAATGCTAACCACGCAAATATATCCTATCCTATCCTGACGAGATTCTCATCTCTGCCGCCAAAAAAAAAATCTGTGAAGACTTAATGGTTTCCACGATCAAAACCAAGCTACAGTAAACAGAGTCAGTAAATCAATAAATAAGTAAATAAACAATAAATAGGCAATAAATCTTGGGGTTTATTCAGTTTCTTTGAGAAATTTGTATTTTCAAACTGACGGTGCTACAACGTATAAGTTGGCGGTGGCGTAAAGAACTACCATTGTCATATCATAGAAGTTAATGCCCTCCTTTTTTGCCAACTTATCCGTGTAGCGCTGTACATAAATGATTTGGCAGAAATGGGAACAGACTGATTTTGGTCAATAGTGTTAATTTTCTATGGACAAAACCCTGGCCCTTCCGAGATATTATTATTGTTCACAGTGTTGCCATCTATAGTATATAGTAGAACGACTAGAGCCCTTAACGACTGTTCAGAAATATGTACCATACATAAATATCAACCCCCTTATATCACTGTGATGTTGTCTTATACGTGGTCTTGTCTTCTCTCTTATCATTGTGATGTTGATTCTACAGGTAGGAATATTGAGATACAAGAACAAACTAGCTTTGACAATTGGCAGCCTGTAATATACAGTCTTATGGAGTAACATAAAAAATACTTAGTAAACAATTCAACTTACCATTCAGACTCATATTCAAAACTTCTAAGAAATTTCCCTGAGCAGCCGTTGAGTTGGTGGCAGTGGGGATTTCAATGTTAGATCTCTCATGATATTGAAGAACTATTTTTTGATAGTCGGTGAACAGCCTACGCAGCTGCAGCAGCACATTGGACCAGTCTTCGTATCTCTCATTTTGAACAGCAACTCTGAAATAAATAAAAAAAACAACAATTTTTTTTTAAGTTATAGTATTTACAGCTTGTATCAAATGTGATACCATAGCCAATCTTTATTACATAGTTCATTAGGCTCTTTTACTCCTTACCATAATTTATATTATAAAATCAAATTGCCAATTGAACTTAAGATGAAGTCATAGTAAATAATGCAAAATCATATGTTTTTGTTTTGAAAATTTGATCGCTTAGAAGTATTGTAGATACTTCAATTAAATACTGCGTGTAGAACATACCTTGGCCCTTAAAAATATCGGTCATTTTTTTTATAAGTCTTTTAATAAGCCTATAAAAAAATAAAGTATAAGGTCTAAAAACACACTTTCAAGTCCAAACTCTCCTATTTATAAATCCCTTTTCGGATATGGTTTTTTTGTGTAATGTGGCAAATTCAGTTTATTTTATAATAATCGCAAAAAAAGTTGATATTTACACCCAATCTTCCCAAAATAAAATAAAATATGCATTTTCGCGTTGATATTTTACAATACGGCCGCTAGTCGACGAATTCGGTTATTCAAAGTGACCCCTATGGCGTCCACCGAAGAACTACTGTCCACGGCACAGTAGTGAACTAGTGGATCGCCTTAAAGTTAATTTGTGTTTTCTTTCACAAAACTTCAATACTCCCATTCAAGGTTCAAAAACAGGAAACTTTTATCTTTTTAAGTAGATCTATGTGAATTTCGATTTTGTTTTCTTTATTGAATGAATAAACAAATTAATAAAATGGAATCTTGGAGGCAGAAATTAACCCACTTCCCGACATCTGATCGAGCTGAAACTCGGTAGATAGACTCGTTATCGATGACAATGCATTCTATCAACTTTTGGTGTCACTCATGCACTCACATGCGTGCACACACACATTTTTCAGAAACTGGAAAAATTTACACCAGTTAATTTACGACATAAATCTAGATCCTCTATACACATGGGATTTGGCTCAGTTCTTAGCGTTGTTGACTCCAGTCCCTGGGGAGTAAGGTTCAATCTTCGATCAAACCAGTTTTTTTTCTTGGGGGGGGGGGCAGCAAAATCTCATTCTACTTGAAAAGAATATACAAAGTGGCCCAAATTTATCTCACCAAGGGGGGAGGAGGGGGGAGGACTAGATTGGAAGAAAAACTGCTCTCATAAGTAAGTCACATATTAAAATAAAAAAAAGTTTTTATGGTTGTTTTTTTTTTAATAGTTCCATATTCCCCCCCATACACACAAGCCTTGCTTAATTATGGGGGTACATCAAATATTCTACTATGTAATTAATTACTGTATAAAAATTATTTGTAATTTATGTACCTTCTATTACTAATAAAAATAAAAAATATATATATATATATTATGCTGAATTTCATTATCTCATTTAACCCTTCTAGATTTGAGATTAAATTACTGATACCGCTAATAAAAAGATGTCTATGGCCGGCGAATTCTTGAGTATTTCCGCAGTCCAATAAAATCAAAATAATTTTAATATTTCTGAATGTATCCAAAAACTGAAAACCGTTTTTGAAAGGCGATTAAATACGCTTTCAAATTGTATTATTAGAAGTAAGCATGTTATTTTTGAAATATTAAAATTTTGAATGCAAACATTAAAAATTTTCACCTTACATTGCTCTGGTGGAAGTTTGACATCATAAATCCGAATAATTTCTTTTTTGCAGATATCTATGGAATTCAAATCGTAGCGTAGTGTTATCTCTTTCTAACACTGCTTAGAACACATTTCTCGTCATGATAGTAAGGGAGATGTAATGATTTTTATTAGACCGTACGAGCTGTCCCCTAAAAGGGTCAAATTTACTCTAACGATAATCGGATGTTTGTCACCTAAATGTGTCAAATTTTCTCAACGGTTAATACAAAGAGATAGTTAGTACATAAATCGATATTAGGAATGACATTTTTTCAAAGTATTTTTGTGTTTTTTTTTTACCTGTAGAAATCTTCATAAAATCTGCCTCTATAATCCATCTGCAGGCATTCTCGCATGTGTTGTGGAAATTCATCTAGACTTTTTGCATTATAAAAGGTTCTAGAGAACAGGACTATTGTTACTTCGTGGTTGCTCCCATGTTTCTGAAAGTAAAAACATAATAACATCACTGTTAAGTCATTAATGACATTAATTTAACAACACAATCTGATAAGCTAGGTGGCCCAAACTATTTTGTATCCCTTCCGTAACCACTCAAAATTATTTTTGAACTTCGAAAGTAATCCTATATATATTTCTCTATGTTTGTTTGTAAAGATGTGCTTGTTTCATAATTACGCATTATCTCAGTACTGGGTATCGATTGAGATACGGAGTCAAATTAAAGTCGATAAAATGTAGTTTTTAATCAGTACCATGTGGTACACATTAGTGAAAGGTAGAATTAAAATTGAATAATAATAATAGAATAATTTCTAGAGCACTGTTTCTGTGAAAAATCACCTGATTGGGCACTATTAACCCATATAAAAGAAAGTTTTTTTACTATAATACATCATTTAAAAAAAACCATTTGCTGTAATTTTTTTTAATGTATCGTTGAATAAGAAAAAATGTCGTGTAAAACTTTAAAAAAAAAATCTTTTTTTGTTTGTTTGAGAATTGAACCTTCCTCCCCTATTGAATAAAATAGGTGAGCACTGCTAATACCTAAGCCAAATCCAAATTGAGGATGCTCGAGAAAGAAATGGCGTGATCAGATGAAAGAAATAGGGGCTTCAAATGTTTTTTTCATTCTTAGCAATAATGTTATTTCCTCCTAAACCCGAAGGGGACGGCAAGAAACTTCAATAAATAAAAATATTTTTTTGTTAAATCCAATAGGTAGACAATAACCATACTTGAAGAGTCATTTTTATTTTTGTCTTGCTAACTAACCTAGTAGAGGTAATATCCAAATGCAAAATGAATATTTAAGGTTAACACTGCAATTGCAGAGCTTCGTACCATGCAAGGGCACGATTCGCCAATACTGCAATTGCGGTAGGGATGAAACGATACGAGTAAATACAAGTACATATTCGATATTTTTCACCGATACCAAGTACTTTTAGTATCGATACTTTGAAATTGAGTATTGATTATTGATAGGTATTATATATATAGTATTGATAGGTATCGGTCAAAAGTACTCATATCAGTATGCCAATGTCACTATTTTATTTAACATTCACAAAAAAATTGCATATCCTAAATTGAAGTTTTTGAACGCACCCTAACCCTAGCGTCCCTAGCTAGTCTTAGTTTTGTGTAGTTGGCAAGCTTGTTTGTCTATATAAAAATAAAAAAACTGATTGCAAAAAAAGATTTAGTCTCATTGAATTCAACACACTTGCAGCGTTCGCAACAATTTTGGACCCACGGTCAAGCCAACCCATTAGAGGAATGGGAGGACTTAAAGCCCGTTTTCCCAGCGTTATTTAAACAAGCACGCATATATTTGAATGTAGTAGGTACCTCTGTACCTTGCGAACGGCTGTTTTCCAAAGCTGGCGCAACTGTCACTGCTTCCAGAAATCGCCTAACTGGCAAATATCATTTCGAAAAATTAATATTTTTGGGAAGCACTACAAAAACAGACTTTTTTTTTCATAAGTCTGTTTTTGTAGTACTTTTTCAATTTATTTGAAAATTTTTGGGTTATAATTTTCTATGTTTTTCTTATCAATAAATTACTTAAAATACTTGTTATGGTTTTTACTCCAAATTTTCCAAAAAAGATGCGATACGAGTAAGTATCGATACTTTTCAACTGATACCGAGTAAGTATCGATACTCGACGACCGATACAGTATCGAGTAAAAGTATCGATACCTCAATGGTATCGTTTCATCCCTAATTGCGGGGCTTCGGCCCCTTGGGGTTAAACTACACCCAATTTTTACACCCACACTAGAAGTCAAAACTTTACTCCAAATAATTTATAACCACTTGAACGATGGAAATTTCCGGGTGTTCGGTTTTCGATTCGGCCATTTTATTTAATTAATATCATATCTCCAAATATTACATCCTCAATATCAAATCTCCAAATATTAATACAGAAACATATGAACTGCTTACTGCAGTTTAAAGTCAACGTATCCTAGATTTCGCCGTGTAATTTCAAGAATTTATTTTTTTAGACACTATCTAGATAACATTTAGCTCGAGTTTGTATCTTGCAATCATACATAAAGATAAATCACAATAAAAATGTGTGTTAAGAAAATTAAGATAATGTTGGTAGTTCTCAGTCAAAGTATGATACAGTTAAATATGACCAAATCGGATAGGGACACATTAGCGCAGTTAGAAATGTGTCCCTATCCGTAGGCTCGCCCCGGCAAGGCGTAGATCTTGGGTTCGAGTCCTAGATGTGACCATATCTTTTTCTGATTTTCTGTTTCAGATTTTCGATTGAGTTTCGCTAACATTGTCTTCATTAATTAAAAATTAAATTTACAATTATTTTTAATTTGTAAAAACACACATCTAACTATCGCTGGAGTGGATAACCCCCGAGAAATGCCGAGTATGTATCAGTTAGTTATTCATAAATACAAACCTTCCATTTGGCAAAAAGGTCAGCTAGAAACCCATTGACGGCCTTCTCGAAATATAAATCGCCGTGTATATCAAAGTCCCACATCTCTGACGACATCTGAATGAAGAGGTACACCATGGAAGTGGAGGATCTGAAGACGACCTTGGTATCATCTGTGATGACTCCACAGGCCACCCTGTCTCCCTGGGACCACATCTCGTAGACCTGGCATCTGATGGACCCTCCGCAGAACTCAATCTTTTTGTTCAGATAGACGCAGGTGTTGGTCTGGAAATTAAAATTAAATAATAAGCGATGGTCAATTTGTAATGGAGTAACAGAATGCAAACAGGAGCTGTATTGATGATGAGCGGTCCTGATGCGTGATGAAGGTCTGGCCACCATCTTGAACCAGAACATAACAAACAAATTTACAGACAGATAAAATGTCAAATGGTTGAGTTAAAACAGGACTTTGCTAAGCTCAACCAATAAAAATGTTGCAAAGTTATCCAATCAGCAGCTGGGGGTTCCTTCAATCTTCAGACTCCTAATTTGATTTGCAATTAACTGAAACGGTAATACAAATAATAGTAAAAAGTATAATAGGTAATGTTTATTCAACTTACCAAGTGATTCTTCAACCTCCACATTTCCGACCGCCCCATGTACTGGTCTTTGAAAGTCAGTTCCACAGAGTCCAGCGCCACCTCGGAAGCGTTTACTATATTCATGTATACATCTCCACGAGCTCGCAACTGGAAAGTTGCCGCAATGCTCTGCTCCACACTTATTGTATCTAAAATTTTAAAATGGAATTTTATTTAATCAACCCGAGGGGCAGAGAGGATAAACCGTCAAACAACTATAGCTTTAATTACCTTTAAAAGGCTTAAGCTGCTCAAACATAAATAAATTAAACAAAAAAACTGAAACGTTTATTTTAAGAATATTTAACCCTTAGGGGCTGGAACCCTGCATTTGCAGTGTTCAAGAATCATGCCCAAACACGGTACAAATACATGCCCAAACACGGTTGATCTTATCAATTCATTTTGCTTTCGGATATTACTTCTAATGGATTAACATTAACTACAATTACTTGCTGATAGAATTAAATTTATTAAAACTCTCAGATCGAAGAATTATATCCGACTTAATATTTATGTTCAAAATTGTAAATGGTAGCATAGACAGTCCTGATTTAACTAAGCTCATTGAATTTCATATTCCCACGAGAACTACTCGATCTAAAATCCTGTTTAAATGTAACAATAATAAGACTGAGTATATTAAACACTCCCTTTTACCTAGGTTAAATGATGTTACTAATAGATATGCAGATATTGCAGATCTATTTAACTGCACGGAAAGTAGGTACAAGAGGGCTATGCTATCAAATCTTTTTAGTCATTATTAATTCTATTTGTACTATAGATTTTTGTACGTAATTGTCTCTCTGGTGTCATTTCTAATTCAAATGCCACAATCATTTGTTAAACAATTTTTTTTTATTATTTCTATACTACTATTTTTCATTTTGTGACATGTAATCAGTTCTTATGGTATATGTATACCGTTGAAATTAATAAATAAATAAATAAATAAATAAATTAGTTAAAGACAAAAATAAAAATGTCACTTTGTCAAGAATGGTATTGTCTACGTTTTGGCTTTGTCAAAAATATCTTTTTTATTTATTGAAGTTTCTTTTTGGCCTCTAAGGGTTAACGAGTCGATTTTTTATTATTTTATTTGAGGGGTATAAAAACAAAATTGCCACTATCCACCAAAGCAAAAAGTTCAGCATTTTAAAAAAATTATTTCACACTTAATATTTCAATTTTTTATATTGACAATAGGAACTCCAGTCCAATTTTTTTTTATATTTTTAATGAATTTAACCTTCTAGCTTAAATATCTGCATATTTTTTTATTTTTGGAGTTAGTTTTAATAGTTAAAATTGTCAAAGTTTTAATTTTTCAATGACCCAGTCAATGATCTGATGATATTTAATTTTTTTTCACATTTAGTAACTATATTATGAATAGGAAGACCATTTAAGTTTCCTATCAAATGTTACTCCTAAAAATTTAACTTCAGAGGCGTTGGGGATTGAAGAGTTCTTAAATAAAATTTGAACAGGGGGATTTTTACGACGGTTTGAAAAGGTGACGCACTGACTTTTTTGGACTGAAAGTTCAAGACCATTTAAAGTGAGCCATGTGCAAAGGGCATCCATGGCTTCATTAACCGGTTATTTGCCGGAGACGCGCCGGAGACGCGCCGGCGCGCGGTGTCATATGCGCAGGCGCAAGAAAATAATTCAAATATTTGAAATGAAAAACTTTTGGTCTGCGATTTTTACCCTTATATGTACGAATTTGTATGAAGAACAGTGTCAAAATCGCTTGCGCCATCATTACTCTGCGCTGTCAGATTTGCCACGAAATTAACGGTCGCAATCACATCGCGATGTCTGTGTATCGCGAATAAAACGTCGTAAAACCTATTAATTTACGTAATAAATGCAAGTAATGTGGTTTTAGTAGATAGTTTATTGTGTTGTGAACGTGTTTCAGTCAATAAAATATACAATAGCTCAAAATTTATCAACAAAACATTCAATTCAAAATTCAAAGTGGTGGTTTTTTTGTGCCTTGTATGGCGGCAGTTGACCGGTTAAGATATTTGACAGCGAGTGGGACGATTTTGGATAATGAGAAGACATTAATCTTTATGTCTTAAAAACTGTAGAGGAAAATCAGAATCGCTTACGCTAATAACTCTGTAGATACGGGTTTTATTTCATGAATGTAGCCTGAATGAATGTCTAAATTCGTTTGCATTCATCGGCTTTCCAAATATGAAATTATTATTTGAAAATATTACAGTCATTATTTCTTTGAAAACACCTTTTTCGTATAGGGTATTATTTATTCAGGTTTATTTAGAAATAATAAAACCGGTTTATATTCAAATTATTATTATTTTTACAGTTGTGTACCAAATTTATATTATTTTTTAGATAAACTATATTCGCACAAAAAAATCATAATTTTTTTCTGATTTTTGAGCTAAACTTGACAAGGCAATTTTGGCGCAGCTCTGAATATTTTTGTCTGGCAATCGAGTGTATTCTGAGGATTTTCTGCTCTGGCTTTCAGCAGGTTAAGAGACGTAAGTTAAGTTTCTAAAACTTTTGACAGAATTATGGGGAGGAATGCAGATCCCGCCAAATGTGGAGGATTTTAATAAAAATGCACTTTCTAGATGAGAAAAGTGTGGAAAAGTTGAATGAAAAAGAAATTAAGGTGCGCTCGGCAAAATTGAGGGAGATACAGCCGTTTAAAGAATGTATGAAATGACACTTCATGAACCGATACTATCAGCCATTTTGTAAATAAATTATTACCTTAAAGTTGGTAGCACTCGTAATCATCCTCATCTGTTGTAACATGGTTTATGTAACATGGTCTGTGCCCCTTTATAATGCCTGCTCACGTCAACGCAAGAAAAACATCCCAGTTTTCAAGTAGTTTAGCGGCTACGCCAGGTTTGTGTAACATGGTTTGTGACCATTATTAATTCTGTTTTTCATAATTACGTGTATATCACACGAAGTTAGCTACAATCGTATCAACCTTCGTTAAAGCAAGTCTGAGATACCAACATTATGGTAACAAAATGGCTGACAATATCGGTTAATGAAGTGTCATTTCATACATTCTTTAAACGGCTGTATCTTCCTCAATTTTGCCGAGTGCGCCTTAATTTCTTTTTTATTCAACTTTTCCACACTTTTCCCATCTAGAAAGTGCATTTTTATTAAAATCCTCAACATTTGGCGGGATCTGCATTTCACCCGAATTATGCTTCAATTACAAATTTAAGAATGTGAGAACATGGTGACGTTAGATCTAAATTTTCAAACAGTTCATACCCCTGCTTTTTCCATGAGTTTCCTCTTTTAGGGAGGGAACTTGTAAAAGTAGTCTGGAGAACTCATTGTCGGCATGGTAAATCTCAACAATATCGCCTTCTTTGATTCCGGCATAATCCTTGGGATTGATAACAAGATCTTCAGCTGAAAAACATACAAATATGTAAGGAATGCACACAATCGTCTGTTTTGCCATTTCCAATAATAGGCGTATAGCAGATACCTACAAAATAATGTTAGAGAATATTAGTTGTATAAATTGTGCAATTGACTTGACAAACTATCGGGCTGGTAGAGGTATGACAGTAAAAAAATAGCAAACGAGTATAATTATTAATATGTCAATAATTATCAAACGGTTAATAATTTTGTGTTCGTACCACTGAAGCTTTTGTTATGGACAATCAGCTTGAAACTCTTCATCATAACTTTAAATCTGACCTTCAAACATCAAAAGTAAAAGACCATTCAGTGAAGAATGAAGGCGGTGACAACTGGACCGCTTCAAGCGAAGATACAAAGTGCAATTTGGAATAAACTGATACCATCCTTATTGATATTGGCGATTGTTGTTAAAATATTTACTAACAACAAGAGAATTTAAACGTGGAAAGTGATAATATATGGACTGTTTTGACAGTTTTTAAGAGTGTTGCCAAAAAAGAAAATATTTTTTACCATTTTAAGACGAAAATATTTTTTCTAATATGTTATTATTAATAAATCTCATAGAAAATAGAAGTGGGTTGATTCACTCATTTTACGGAATCAATTCCGGACCTATATTCGACTGAGTGGACTCGATTCACTGGACTCGCTCCTTTGATTCCGGCGATTCCACCGGACTCACCGAATCAAACTCATTGTGGCGTTCCGCCGGAGTCGTTGAATCGGCCGGAATCAAACTCAGTTTGGCTCTTGCTGATTCAATGCCAGAGTTGATTCCGCCGGACTCGCCGAACCAAACTCATTGTGGCGCTCCGCCGGAGTCGTTGAATCGGCCGGAACCAAACTCAATTTGACTCCTGCTGATTCAATGCCGAGAGTTGATTCAGCTGAACTCGCCGTACTCGGTGGAATCGTGGAACGTTACGGAGTTAAGGAATCATGTGTTTAAGTAGCCGGGCGTGTGTACATTAACATGCTATTGTTTATTGCGAGCGAGAAGTCTTATCTTTATATAGCTAATAATAATGTATTTGACATGAGTGATATCTTTGTCGGCTTTATGAGAACCGTGTAAGATATTTACGATAAATTTGAAACTTACGAACAGTGGAGTCCTTGTATAGCAGTGAGCCATGGAACCGGCAGAGGAAGGATGAAAGTAAACTGAATGCTGTTGAAATGAGATCCCTGAGGCGTATATGTGGTGAAACTATGTATGATCGTGAGAGAAATGTGGAGATCCGCAAATAATGTAAGGCTGATGTAAGCATAATGAGTAAGATTAAGAAGGGGACCCTCAGATGGTTTGGGCAAGTAGAGCGAATGAACGAAGAAAGTAGTGTAAGGAGAATATATGCCAAAATGTGAATGGTGGAAGATGTTGGGGACGCCCGGGGAAGACATGGCAAGATCAAGTGAATCAGATACTTGAGTCGGGCCATGTCAAAAGTCAGAATAAAAGAAGAGTATGTTTGAGACGATGTATGAATGTGAGTGAGGCAAGGAGTGTGTGCCAAGATCGAGTTGTTTGGCGGTCATTCCTCTCAGGAATGAGAAAAACCCCTGCGGGGAAACGGCATGATGGTTAGTTAGATATTTTACGTTCTTCATAAAACTAGTAATTCACCAGAGTATCACCGGCGCGAACTTGCGGGAAGGCAAATTTGCTCCGTGATGACCGACAAAAGGTAAAAAGCAGTGCTCCTTGCTATCTTTTGACTAAGATATAATGCTATTTCTTTTCGAAAAATATTTTCACGCTGTCATCGCGCCCCGCTAGAGCAATACAACGCCGCCTCGCTTGCGCCACACACCTCATCCCGTGAATAAGTCCTGTATTCTCACTCTGTCACTCGTTCCCGAGTGATAGAGTGACAAATCCCCGCCCGGCCTGCGCCGCGCACCTCCTCCCGTAAATGATTCCTGCCGCCCGGCCCGCGTCGCACACCTCCTTCCGCGTCAACCTCGCCCGAGTGCGAGCGACTCCGGAACTGATTCATAACATTTTGCGGACTCGGAACGAATCAAACGCATTCGGACTCGGAATCTTTGGATTCGTTCCGGCCGGAACGACACACTTCTAATAGAAAATAGAAAACGAATGTTTCAAATCAGATGTCAAAATCGCGTTCCAAGTAAACATTCTTCTGAAGTGCGTTCAATTTGATTTATCAATAGATTTGATATTTTTTTACTCACTTAAAGCAACGAATCTATTGTGGATATTTTAAAAGTATTTAACGGTCGAGAATTTCTCGTAAACTTGAAAGCGTGCGGCAAATTTTTAAGGTTATAAACGCTATGGCGTTTCAGGCAACTCGAATATATTCCAAAACTTTATTACTAACTCAAAATGTATTTCACATGCAAGAAAATGTGTGCAATTACAGAGGTTGGTCACACAGAAAACCATCAAAAGTATTTCTTCCTCAAGATGACGGTACCCTGAAAGAGGAAAAAATCATTGACATATCTGAATCATTTGAAAATAAAAACTACGCGAAAGAAATACAAAAAGCAAAGCAGTTAACAAAAGAAGCTCATTTATATACAGAAAATGTGAATTTTAAAACGAAAAACAAGGATACTCGTGTAAAAATGGTATCTGAGAATAAAAAATTATTTGATTTTGAAGAACTTGATGCCATTACTCACAATCCGCAAGATATCAAGCCTCCCAACCCCCAGACTGTTCAACCAAAAAAAACTAAATCAACTGACTTCGCAAAGAGACATACTGCTGCTAAATCTTCCTTGGAAGGTAAAGAGGAGTCCAGTGAAGTCAGACCCCGTAAAGAATTGGAATCTATATTTAACGATGATGGCAATCTGCGTTATGAAAAACTTGATTACAATGATTCAAAAATCAGGTAGGAAAAATCATGTCTGTTAAAAAATGTGTTATTTAGTTTATTGTCAGTGGCTGAGTTGGCATTGCGTTTGGGTCCCACCCGGTGTGACGTATTTGAATCCTCGGCTGGCTAAGTCGTCCATCACGACACAAGCAACATTTTCCGCTTACTGTGGTGGTGGTAGGAGATTTTCAAATATTATCTGGTTATTTATAACTCAGGAATGTTCGTCTTTCTTAAAAAAAAAAACTTCTTATTGCAACAAAATTATAGGTAAACTTTTGATCGAACTGGACATGCTTAATATGAATATTTTTTTTGAAAAAACCTTTAGATTCACCTTAATTACTATAAAAGACATTAACTTGTGAAAGAGCCGCCGCAGTTTTAAGCACAGATTATGGAAATCACATTTCATTTCAACAATTATTTCAAGAAACAACTATTTACGGCCACAAAATAGGTTATTAGTTTCTTAGTTTAGGTAAATTAAGTAAGTCATGCGTATTTAGTTTGAAACGAAACTTTGCAAATGTCAAATCCACACAAAAAAAATCATTACTGAAACCGATGGTTCTTGTGGTACCTAATTAATAATAATAATAATAATGGTCTTTATTCCTGAATATGGGGAGGTGAGTGCAATCCCACACATCATATATAGAGTGTGAGTATGTACATTAAAAACATAGCTATTTATAAAATAGAGTAAAGATAAAAAAAATGAGAAAAATTAAAATAAAAAAGTAGTAGGCATCATCATCACTATTGGCTCTACAACCCCTGGTGGGTCTTGGCCTCCTCAAGAATCTTCCTCCACTCATCTCGGTTTTGTACCAGCTCTCTCAGGGTATCTCGCTCATAAGGGTATGCAGGTATTGAGTAGTAGGCATCGTTAGATAATAAGTCTTCATAAAAAAACAAGTCAAAATCTTTAATTGAGCTCTTATTAGTCCATCGGGTCTGAGATTGTGGGAACCAGTGTCTTTCTCCAATGTTCTTCTATGCTCGATCCTGAAGTCAAACGGGATTCTATTATGAGAATATTTCTGGAGTGGTTTATCCTTCCCCTCAGTCCTGCAATCCTGGTTCTTAATAGAACTTTAAATCCTGGAACTCGCCCCCCTGTTGAACATTGAGGAGGCACTGCAGTGCCTGGGGAGTTCGAACATCGGACGGTAAGCATTATTATATTGCACCCAAAGTTTAAAAGTAGTTTACTTTTCAAAATTTATGCCCATAAAGTGTAGCGGCATGCGGCGGTTCTTTCACAGTTTACCTAAAAGACAATTTGCATTCGAAAATAATTTTTTTTTCATTTTTTAAATTGCTTAAAATGAAAATTTATTTTCGCATACGAGACTGCGTCATTTTTTAGCCATTTACAATAATTACTGTCATTTTGTTGGTAGGCCTGAGGGGTTATTTATGCGTGATGTGAACATGATGGGTTGTAACATAATTTTTTTTAAATATATATAAACTAACTAACTAACCATCACGCCGTTTCTCCGCAGGGGTAGGCAGAGAGGACGGACCGCCAAACAACTCGATCTTGGCACACACTCCTTGCCTCGTTCACATTCATACATCGTCTTATACATTCTCTTCTATTATTCCGACTCTTCACATGGCCCGACTCAAGTATCTGATTCACTTGGTCATGCCATGTCTTCCTCGGGCGTCCCCGACTTCTTCTTCCATTCACATTTGCGTCATATATGTTGCAGTTTGAATGTGTAACTCCAAGAATTAAATATATGTAAGATTATTAATCTGCAGTTAAATATTCCTAATAAAACAGTTAATTAAACTTGTGTTATGGTGACTTAAAAAAAGGTTTATAAGATGAAACTACGCATATTTTTTTATTTTTTGTCAGCAAAATTGTGTAAAAAACAGCCTAATGATGGAGGTGGATGATGGACTTTTACCCATTCGAAGATGATTAAAGTATGATGCAGGGTCTTGTTCTGCTAATTCTCCCAACAATGTATCTGAAGCTCTCAACACGTTTCTCTTTAACCCTTTCAGACCTGAATTAAAACTGGCAGTGTAGAAAAATATTTGAAGCTTGATTACAACTCTGGGAATTATTTATAATTTTTTGAAATTTTTTTTTTTTTTTTTTTTTAATAAGTTTTGGAAGTTATGCTATGTTAGGTTGAACATACATTAGGTCTCAAAGGGTACTTTTATATTTGTATGGGAAAATAATAATAACCACTAATACATACAAAAATGGATTTTATTTAATGAAAATTAACATATTTTATGAAAGATACAAAAATAGAAGTTATGCTATGTTAGGTTGAATACTAAACATTAGTTATCAAAGGGCAGTTTTTTTTATTTTTATGGGAAAATATACTCACTACAAATACATACTAAAAGTATTTTATTTATTAAAAAATAACATTTTTTAATGAAAGATTTAAAAACATATATAATGAAAAAGAAACATAATTGAAATAAACAAAAAAAAAAAGATCTTGGTCAATGATGTTGGATCTCAGGCCGGGTATGAAAGTCCTTGAAGCAGTTGCGAGTAGGTGTAAAGCATAGATGTACCTGGCACCGTTGGCATTTGACCTGAATAATGCCTTTGACACAGTGTTTGCACCTCAAGGGGTTTTCAACATACTCAGGAAAATGCCCCCAACCACCAAACCTCACATCATCAACAGGTCTGACTTGTCTTGCCCGATGCCTACTAGACGTCGTCGGTTCCTCCTGCGATTCATTTGAGGGTCGACCTCTCCGACGTGGGTTGATTGCACTACTGGATGTCAGGGCACGCCCAATCTCCGATCGAAACACTACTAGAGTTTTATATTTTTGACCTTTTTGTGTGCAGTGACGCCTGTATAATAGCCAAGCATTCACCACACACATGTCAACGAGGTGAAAAATTATTCTCAAATAGTAGCGTTTCGATCGGATATCCGTCCGGTATAGAGCAATTAACATGTCGTTGAGGTCAACACCACCCATGAATCTATTGTACTGAGCCACGATGGCAGGACATAGTACGTCTATGTAGGAGCGGGAAGTCTTTGACCACCGACGGACAGTACCAATTGGTTCTCGTCCGACGTATGAAGATGCGAAGTGAACATTTCTATTATCAAACCATTTCAGGGCAAACACACCAGATTCAATCTCAGTCCTGTAGTCATATGCCCCACGGCCCTCTTCCTGTAACTGACGGTCTGTTTTAAAGGTACAACCCCGTAGTCGGTTATTACGAACAGTGCCAATGGACCATATGCCTACAGATTTCAATTTAGAAATGAGTGAGTGAGAGGTAAACCAGTTGTCGAACGAAACCTTGAAGTTTCCATTTTGGGGAATGCCTCTGCAGAGTCGTACGACAACATCTCCACTTATTCCCAGTGAAGTCCTCTCACCCACATTGGTGTCTTTGCCCGTGTAGACTTCAAAGTCATAAACGAAGCCACTTGCTCCCGCTCGGGCGAACATTTTAATCCCCCATTTATGGGGTTTATTTTTCATGTATTGTTTTAAAATGCTCCGCCCTTTGAATGGGATCATGGCTTCATCTACACTGTTGAATTCTTCTGGTTCGATCATAGATAAATTGTGACGGAGAGCATCTATAAATGGGCGAACTTTAAATAGTTTATCGTGCCCAGGTTGACCACTTGGCACGCAGTTTGCGTTGTCATTTAGGTGGAAATATTTCCTGAGGCTGATGAATCGGTCTCGCGACATCACATCACATATCATGGGTAGTCTAAGTCCCTCTTGCCAATATTGGCGAATATGAGGAAGCCTAAACATACCCATCATAATATGCATGCCGAGAAACCTTTCCATTTCCTCAATTGAGGTGCAAACATTCCTGCAACTTTTCTGAACAGAGTAAAGGTTGGTCTGTTCCACCATACTTAAAATAATTTTATCATCAATGAAATATTTGAAGTATTGGAGAGCTGTTTTTACTTCACTCGGTTCAGAAAAGTTGACTATGCATTCAGAGTTCACCGGTTCCAAATCTCGACGTCGCCAGCGTACATCAGCTCTTGCAACTGTCTCTGGGGCAACGTTGTCTGCTTCCTGGGTGGGTTCTGCCTCATCCATGTCCAGGGGAGGATCCTCTTCCTGACTGTCCACTTCAGTGTCCTGAAAATAGAAAATATTATGTTTTGAACACAAGATAAAATTAATTGATAATACGGTTTCATAAATATGCATTTAAATGTGAATTTTAAAGACTTCATGACTTACTACGACTTCAAAAGGCCATCCCAACTTCACGTGCGAGGGTTTGATGATCAATACAGCCCTCTTCTGCATGATAAAGGTCTTGGATTTCGTCTTCTTCCTCATCCCGCTCCAGCTCAATGTCAGAAACATCTCCTTCTAGCAAAAGTGCTATTTCAATGTCATTGAGACCGTTATTCATCTGTAAATTGTAAAAAACCACATAAAATATAATGACAAATCAATAATGCATTAACAAATAACATTTGTGCTAAACTACATACAGAAATTAAATGGTTTTGAATGACAATAATTAAGAAAAATCCGCCATATTCGTAAAAAAACTACCATTGAAACCGAATGTTAGGTTGACCGAACATGCTTTTTCACTTATAATATTCTCGTAAATATTTCTGTAAGATGGATGTTTCTATTGTTATTATTTTGTAATGCGCCTTTGGGCAACAAAATAAATGTAAATTGAGTAAAAACAATGGATAACTCACCTTATATGATGCAAATAATAGCGAGAGGAATTCGAAGCGTCGAGAGCACGCGAACTGTCAAAATGTTGTTGATATTTTCGGCGGGATAACGAGTGACAACATAGCGGACAAAAATAGACGCCACAGAGAAGATTGCCAGGTATTAGAAAACAAAAACCCGAGTCTTTTATTCGATGTAGTTTGGGAAAAAATAATTCTCAAAGTTAGTGTTCGTTTGAACATACATACGGTCTCAAAGGGTTAAAATCCATAACCACACCCACCACCGTCGGCATTTTCTTTGCTTCAAATTATCACAAATCAAAAGAATTTCAACGCGGATGGCTTCTTTGGAATGAACGAGTAAACGTTCATTCCTGTAGCGCTGTGTGATTGTGGAATGAAAAAAAAATAAACATTCGCCCGAGTAAAGCGTCTGATTCCCAGTGTCTAAATCCACCTTTATTTCACCATTTATCTCATATTTTTAGGTTTTATAAAAATATAAATTAAAATACTGTTAACTTTATAAACGTGTGAATTCCGTATGTTAGTTACCGAAATTATCCTACCTTTCACTTAATTGGGGCATTATTCAATATTACTATTTCTGTATATTGTCTATGGTCTATTGGAAATGTTTAAATGCAAAATGGCATTTAAATGCAGACTACACTGTACAAAACATTATCTATAATATTTCACGAGAGGAACATTATTGACATCTTTTGTTATTCGTTAGAAGCTTAATCAAGCTAGCAACTAAGAATATTAGCTAATTGCGGGAAGTTAAAAATAAATTAATTTTACTTCATAAAAATCACCTACACACAGCTATTATGCAAACTATATTAATTTGACTGAGGGATGTTTTGTTTGGATATCTTCTAGCAATCTCATAATCAAGTTGAAGTCCCGCAAGATGCGGGGGCGCTGCGGCCAGGTGATGCTGGAGGGCTGGCGCCTGGTGGCCGAGGGTCTGCAGGCGGGCTGCGAGCTGCAAATGCTGCTGTTCAGCCGCATCAGTGACTTGGAGCGGGTGCAGCCCTTCATGCCGCGTGCCGGCCCGCGTATCTGCAAGATGCCCTATAAGGAGATGCAGATGTGGTCCAATCTGGAGACCAGCCCTGGTATAGTTGGTATGTAAACTTCACCATTTATCAAAACATCAAATTTGTTTGTTACCGTTGTGTCTTTAAATCAGCAATTCCTGAACTTTTTGGACACAAAACCCTAAATGGTCAATAAATGTTGGTAAATCCAAAGACTGATTACATCTAAGTCATCAGTTCCATCCCAAAAACTGAGTGACTACAGCTATGTCACCAGTTCCATCCCAAAAGCTGAGTGACTACAGCTATGTCACTAGTTCCATCCTAAAGACCGATTACAGCTATGTCATCAGTTCCATCCCAAAGACTACCGCTATGTCATCAGAACAACATAGAATTTTGACTGTTTCTACGAAGCCCTCTGAGTTGGAGGGGGGGGGGGGGAATAAATTGAAATTTGTTGCATGGATTAATGTTTTGTTATAATTTTACTTAGGAACAAAAATTATATAATGTATTCTGAGAAGCTGTTTTGTGTGATAATTATTATTGACCATTCAGAAGCATTTTTTTCTCTTTTTCAAATTGTAGTGTGTATGTATTGTGGATTTCTATGTAAGTTTATTTATTTTTATTTCTCACGTAAATTTTTCAGGTATCTTCAAAACACCAAATTCACACAAAATCAAAGCTTCTAATGAAGTTCTGCCCATAAATGTGATATGCGACAACATCAGAGAACCTGGAAACCTGGGTTCCATTTTAAGAACGGCTCTTGGAGTCGGCTGCCAAAGTGTTATGCTTACTATAGGTACTTACATAATTATATATTATCCCATTATTTATCTTTTCTTGGTGACAGTATACGGTTATTTGGATATAAAATAAAATTTTATGTTTTTAACACAATTTATTATTACATACATCATTTCCACAACTCATTACTCTAACATCCGACCAATTTGAGATCTCGTACACAATTTCAAAAATGTAAGTTGGCGGTGGCGGGAACTAACATTTTATCTAATATTTTAATCTGGCAACCACACCTAGTCATAGACCACAGCGCCCTCCTGTTTCGCCGACTTATATTTGCCGTGCTGTATCTCCTGTTCAGATCGCGATTAAAAGACATTCTGTCTGTTTAAAATGGAACATATTATATATTTAAGTAACGAAGAAAATCTACCAAGAAAGTACCTGCCTCAATTTCATTACACATTTTTTTATTAAATTATAGTATACTCTTCCTGCTTTGGAGGTGTGCCATCTGTGTCAATGTTTAGTTCTAGTTCTTTGAACCCTTATTACATCTGTCATTGTCACAAATCAACACGTTTTTAACATAATACTTGCTGTACTCAATAACAAAGATTTACTCCAAATTCCTGCAACGCATGCTACGAGTACTTCATTGGTCAACGAAACTTTAGGTTAGGTACCTTGCGACAAGACTTTACAACCTTCTTTCACATAACAAAATTAAAAAAAAATATAATGTACCTAAACATTTGGATCAAAAGTAATGATAGTGCCTTTACCGGTGCACTCATCCAAATTCGAAGCCATTGATTTAACCAAACCATTCAGTAAACACTGTGAAGTGTGCTGTTAATAAATAAATGTTAATTATTTCAGGTTGCGCTGACATTTGGGATAGCAAGGTATTACGCAGTGCTGCCGGTGCTCATTTCCGTCTTCCCATAGAGACCGACGTAGCTTGGAGTCAGATTGAACAAAAGATAGGCAGCAACAGCTCTGTGTTCATCGCTGACAACAACTCTAATGAAAATCTCATGGATAAATTCACAGTGAATAAGAGACAAAATGATGAGGAAGGGCAGGAAGATAATGAGAACTTATTATTGCCCTTGACTATTCCTGTGCTCCCGTACTACTCTGTGGACTATTCAAAGTTATCTTCAACCACTGTAGTTATTGGAGGAGAGACCATGGGTATCAGTGAATCTTGTTACAGGTTTGTTAATGTCGGTTATTAGGTTTTATGTGTGATAATTTGCAGTGGCGGCTCGAGCACTTCTTTGATGGTGGGCATCGACATTTTTTATTAGTACCTACTGTACCGTGATCTCACCACCCTGAGAATATAATATAAAATTTCTCAAACAAAAATTTGAATGGTCAAATCATTCTAATTGAATATCTAAATACAAAATATTATAAAATGTCTGTAGATATATACCAATTTATAATATAATAAAAATAAGGCTTTATCTTGCAAGATTATTATCAAACTTAATTTGAACATGAGCGATTCCCGCCAGAAATTATGCAAACAAATGGTTCAGTATTTTGTTGTGAAGGGATTCATTGAATTATCCCCACGGTATTTGAAATTCACATACCAGTGCGCATGCGCAGTTTTCAGATTACGTACGATCGAGAAAGAAACTCAAATAATGAACCAAAATGCCTAAAGGGACAACTTGGATTGTCCCCCAGGTCCGCGGTAGGTTCTACGCACTGACAAATGAACTCTGAAGGTTCGTGGGCTAGTCAGTCATCTGCTGGTCAGTCTGGGTGGTCGTCAGGAATAATTATATTTTATTTCTGCAAATGTTAATTGCTTTTACGTTTAAAGAATTCATTCATTTTGGTGAAAACCTTCGACTGTTACTGACAGCATCAACTGTTATTTTCTTTAGAAGGTTTCGGGTGTAACTGGTGGGGATTGTCCCCACTGTCCCCCCGTGATGAACCGCCATTGATGATTTGCGATCTTGAAAATGAAAATCATTGAACTGTGAAAATCATATTTTTGTATTTGAAAATTTTATTGCCTAAAATTATTATAGATTCTTTAATCAAATATTCGTACATACTTCAAGTAAAACACAGCTTGGCCTTGTGTTTAACCGGCCATTTTGTAAGTTTTTTTGTAAGTCTAGCAAATAAAGCATCATGTCTGAAAAAATGTTTTTGAAGTGTTAAATCTCCTGGTAACAAATCTGTTTTCAGAATTGGTTTTACACATTGTAAAATTAAGTCCTTTAGAGTATGACCGGAAAATATATTAATGTTTGTGCCTGAGCTTTACAAAATAAAGTAAAATGCGCTTGTTGGCAATGTTTTTTTAGCATAAATTAAAAAAGGCGGCGGCCAGCGTTAATTGTAATTTCAACCTTATCACCACCGCTGCAAGGAATAGGTCATTTCCTTTGAATTCCAAGGTCTTTTATAAAGTGCTTTACTTTAGGGCCCGTTCGCATTTCCTTTTAAAAATCTGATGACAAAAATCTGGACGCCAAGCGGCTTGTTCACACCTCCGTTTAAAAAACAACGATAAAAAATCAGATATCGGACGCCCTGTTTGCACTTCCATTTAAAAAATTGGATGATCACGTAGAAGCTGCGCGCATGCTGGGACTGGGAGCGGGAGGGTTGAGGGGTCGGGGTGTAGGTACAAACCTATGAGCGTGCGAGGTTCTGACACGACTTTTAAACAGATTGCTGTGCTGATCATCCATCTGACAAAACGTCCCGGATCTGTCAATTGTGTCAGACATGTGTGAACATTTTTAAACAGAAGTGGGAACGGGCCCTTAGGTTTAGATTCTGATGGTGCAGGTTTAATTACGTTATCCACCCATTCAAAAATATATATCTAGATCTAGTTTTTGTGAATGCTGTTCTTAAGTTTACAGCCTAAATTCGATTCACAGACGAGTTTTAATGGATTTTAATAATGCAAAAGTTTAGATGAAACTAATCTTCAAAACTATTAACAATTTATATTATAAAATGACATTTTGGAGCTCAGATAAATTTGGTCCCCCATTTTATTTGTTACTTTTTTGTATATTGTGAAATAAACGCAATCGTAATAAAACTTGTTTTTGGTCCAGGGGAACAATCCCTTTATTTTCCTCTGGTCACTGTTCAATGTTCCTCTGGACAGTACTTATTCCTTTGTACTGTGAACAATTAATGCTTTATAAGTCATAAACACAATAAAACAATGACAGCAATACTTAGTTTATTTAAATAATACAACAGTTGATAGTCTAGTACAGGGTTTCCCAAACTGTGTTCCGCGGAACCCTAGGGTTCCGCCGAACCTGTACAGATGTTCCGCGACAATTTGTCGGAAGAATTTAATTTAATATATTATACACATATTCATATTTCAACAATGCTGATATTATTCTCATTTAAATGATTTCTGGGCGAGTTTCAGAATAGTACCCCAATTTATCAAAAGAAGCTATTGTTGTTATACTTCCGTTTTCTACGAACTATTTATTCGAAGCGGGATTTTCTAATTATGCTGCAACCAAGTCAAAGTCCAGGAACAGGCACGAGACGCCACACCAGATATTAGAATACAACTTATCAATATTGTGCCTGATATTAAGAAGATTTGCAATTCAAGGACTCAAAATCATCATAGTCATTAATTAGGTGTTTTATTTATTCCATTTTTTGTTGTTCTTTATAATAATTTTTTTGTTTATATTCCAATTTTATGTTGCTTATCTTCCAATTTTTTGTTATTTATATTCCATTTTTGTTTTTGTTTATTTTCCATTTTTTGTTGTTTATATTCCATTTTTTGTTATATGTATATATATTGTTTGTGTACTTAATAAATAATGTGTAATAACATTTTTTTAAACTTCATTATTAGGAATTGCACAATCTAATAAATAAATGAGCCAAGTGTTCCGTTAAAATTTACGGGTTTTCAAAGTGTTCCATTGCAGAAAAAGTTTGGGAAACCCTGGTCTAGTATATTTTTGTTGCCATAATTTTTTGTGGATTTATGTACTGTCATCCTAGGTAGGTAAAACCTATTTTAGAGTCGTCTATTTTTTTTATACGGGTAACAAAATATTCACAAAAACGACTCTGGAGTAAAATGAATGGCTTATTAGTACCGTGCCAAAGTACCTGATTTTTACGTACACAATTCCGCTAACCATTATAAAACAATATTTTATTGTAAAAGAGATACATTTATTTATGCGACACTTTCACAAAATTTCCCTTGTCCAGAGGAACAAAGAGTGGTCATTTTTTACAATTCAAAAGTTTTCATTTATTAGAAAGATAAAGATAGTTATTAGTATATTATAGTTATTAGAAAGATAAATTACCCTTGCGTTTTCTTGGAAAAACATGCATTCTAAAGTAGAGTTTAAATAATACAGACTATATCTTCACAACATAAAATCGCTCAATAAAAACCAAAAAAAAACTTTTTTGATGAAAAAAATACAATCAGTGTCCCTCACTTTAACTTTGACGGGAGAGAATGGAGATTAAATCAGTGTTGCCAACTTTAAAATGCGCATTTGTTGACAGTACTTAATTAATACAAAAATTGATAGTTTAGGAAATAACACTACTGTCCAGAGGAACAATCGTCCAGAAGAACACATATTGCCCCTAATAAAATTATAAACTTAAGTTGAATAACTAACTATAATATTATAGGTTTGCTAACAAGAGGTCTGGTCTCCGTGTAAACGTGCCCACCATCCGAGGAGTGGACAGTTTGAACAGCGGCACAGCACTGGCCGTCGTCGCCTTTGAGATCAAAAGACAAATTCTCATGTCGTTCGCCAGCAAGCAGTCGAGCAATGCAGAGAGTCTTACTTTAAAGAATTAGAAGTAAGAGTACGATGAATAATGTAGTTGTAATAAATAATATTAATTATTGTGATTTATTGTAGTTCCACCCTCATATGTATTTATATGCAAAAGTATTTGTTTTAAAATGTATGTTGTATTACAAAATAATTGTTTTCTTTCTTATAAATTGACTACCTTTCATATCCAGTTTCCACCACTTTTATTCCACTAACATAGTTCAACATATTCCATTAACCTGTGACTTGCCACACCATTCCACCAAAATTCACGAAAAAACACTTAAAAACCACCACTTTGAATTTTGAATAGAATGTTTTGTTGATAAATTTTGAGCTATTGTATATTTTATTGACTGAAACACATTCACAACAGAATAAACTATCTACCAAAACAACATTACTTGCATTTATTACGTAAATTAATAGGTTTTATGATGTTTTATTCGCGATACACGCATTTATTGCGACGTTTAAATTCGCGGCAATTTATGACGGCGCATTGTCATGGATGAAATCGTTTTAAAAATATTCCAGGGTGACTAGGTGAATGAAACTTTTAGCATCCCCTAAAGTAATGATGGCGCAAGCGATTCTGACACTGTTCTTCATACAAATTCTGTACATAGAAGGGTCAAAATGGCAGACAAAAAGTTTTTCGTCGACAATATTATTCAAATATTTGAATTATTTTCTCGCGCATGCGCATATGACGCACGTCCTGGAGCGTCTCCGGCCAGTCACCGGTTAACCCCTCGGGCTAATTTGTTCGGTTTTTGGAACAACTCATATCTATAGAAATCGTTGCCTCCCTTACTATCATGGTTATGATCTAAACAATGTTAGTAAGAGAAAACATCACGTTTTATATTCAAATCTAAAAGTTGACCGCAAAATAATTCAAATGTACACCTTTATGAAACCAAAGTTTCTCACTGTAATATGAAAAAAAAATTATGAAATTCTGGATTTTCATTATTTTTACATGAAAAGACAAAGAAGTAAGTTGACGATAACATGTATAATACATTTGCCTAATAAAATATGTGTATTTTTATTTTTTTCGTTATCGGTAATTTTAGGTAGAAAAAACGTAAGGTGAGCGATTTTTAAAACTTTCTTATGTTTGCATTAAAAAAAGTTATATATATTTCAAGTTATTAAATTTGAAAGCGTATTTCATCAGCTTTCAAAAACAGTTTTTAGTTTTTGGATGTTTCAGAAATCTTCCATTTATTTGGATTTTATTGGAAAGTGGAAATATTTTGGCCTTCCGTCAAAATAGGCCTGAGGCCTGAGAGGTTAACATTGTAATATTTTTTAAAGAACGAAGAAGTTTAAAGTATAAAATTACTTCAATATACGTATTGGGTTATAATAATTATCTTTAAAAAAAGTAATCGCAAGTTTTTAGTCCCAGACGAATTATATATTGACGTCCCGAAGAATGTCGGGCCTGCTAAAAGTTAAAGCTCGTTTTATTGACTTATTTTTATTCCCATTTAATGATTTAAAAGTGTAAATTCGGAACTTTTGATGAAATGCAAAACAACACTTCATTTTTTGATCTCAAAAACAGTAAAATTGTGTACGCTGTTAGAAAATAAAAATATACACACAGTTTTCAGAATTTTATTAAGAAATCCAAAAAAGAAAATAATAAATGTTAATCAACTGCTTTTCTAAAAAATTTCTACAAGAACTATTCAGCGAACATGTCTTGTTGTGGGACTGATTTCTTCTTTCTCGGTGGTTCATTTTCATCTTCTTCACCCTCCTCTTCACTGTCTTCTCTCTGTTCCACCTTCCTCAATCTCTCCTTCTTTCTTGCTGGTTCTTGGACAGGCAAATCTTCTGTGTAACTTCTGGCGGCCATCTTCTCCGTGTTGTTGGTTTCTACTGGTAAAACAGCCTGAAATAAACAAATAAAAATCAGGTTATTAGCTAGATACGTTTCAAGATTTTCACGGCCAAAAGTATTTTCGTTATTTGTTTTTGGGGTGTTATGCCGTGTTGCGCTACCTCCTTCTTTAGCCAACGTTTCGGACAGCGTTGCAGTGTCCATCATGACAGAGCGGATGATCTTCAAAAGGATAGCAGAACACTTTCGTACTTGTAAACTCGGCCACCCTGATAAATCGGCAATCGCCGAGCACTTAATCGAAACCGGCCATTACTTTGGATTTGTGCCTGAGGTCCTGGGAAGACCCAAAACTCATAGAGCATGCCTGATTACGGAGGCAATTGAAATCTACAAAAATCCATTTAATATTAATAGAGACGACGGAGTTCAGCTCAACAGCTCTTGGTATCCGGTAATTGACGGCTACACCAAAGCTAAATGCAAAAAACCATGTCTAAGTATAAAGTAATACCAGCTCGTGGTAAACAATTTTTTTTTTATATCGTTATATTGGCTTAATTCGCTTTAACCATTGTAATTCTAATTCTAATATTTTTACCATTGTGATTTCTAATTTTAGAATTCGTTCAAAGATGGAGCCACTTCCGTCGGCAACTCGCAAAGGGACGTGCCCCAGGCTAGCATAAATACCACGATTTAGTGAACTTTCTATTCCGCTCCGCGACAATGCTTGTCACGGTTATTTTGTACCGGTGACTGTAGTGGAGCTGGCGACACGATATTGCTTCTAAGTAAATAAGCACACATTTCACCACCAAAAATTACACATCTGCCCTGATGATGGACACTGCAACGCTGTCCGAAACGTTGGCTAAAGAAGGAGGTAGCGCAACACGGCTTAACACCCCAAAATAAATAACGAAAAAAAAAAAGGGTTATTAGCTATCTTATGGCTTTTTATATTCATCTTTAAAACTGACGAGAATGATGGTCTAATCATTATCAGTTGAGAAATAGGATATCAGATCTTTGTATGCGGAATTTTGAGCATAACCGTACCATGGATAATTGGAACAAGAGGGAGGGGCCATGAACCATTATTAGCACCAACATCGTTCACCCATAAAATGCAAAATAATGATAACATAACATTTGTATAGCGCAGTTTTATGCTATTTATCTTCAAGTGTGTTTTGCTATAATAAAGTATGTTTTGCTATAATAAAGTAATTTAAAAATAATAATTTAATATTCGGTGGTCACATATTATTCTTAAAATGACTCCTACAGAGGGCTCCTTACGTAATATTGATCAAAGGCTAGCTTTACACTCACAAGCTTTTTCCCATAAATCGCTTACGTAAGTGATTTATGGCCAAATTACTAATGTAAATTTAAGAGGGCACGGTTATACTCAACAGGAAAATTGTCATTTTTAAATCCACTTCTAGGCGTAATGAAACTTTTTTGCCAAAAAATCTAATGGTTTTCGAAAGATTGTTATTTTATCTGGTAAAGGTATGTTTTAAATTTTGAATTTTTTTGTTATACAAAAAATTATACTGTTAGTTGATACGCAAATTTGTTAATTTTCAAAGGAAAAATATTCTTATACAAGACATATTTCATACCATAGGGAACGTACCCATACTACGTGACACGTTTAGGGGGGGGGGGGGGTCTTCAAAATGTCACGCTCCATACAAATGAGCGGCGGGTTGCTTAGGATTTTGGTCACCGGGGGGGGGGGGGGGGGGGGTTAAAAATTGCAAAAAGTTGGTCACGTAGTATGGGTACGTTCCCATATATGTAATCATACAGTATTATAAATCAACACATTATCTAGTGATTGTATGTTTCAAAATTTTAATTTTAGTTCAAATAAAATCATAAAAAAAAACGCGAGCACATATTTATGACGAAAATTTCTCTATTTTTACGGTCTTACAAATTAATATATTTCAGATTTTTTTTGCACATTTACTTTGCTTAGACATTATTGAAAAATTATAAATACTTAGGATCAAAAAATAATTATAGAAAGTATATAATACTAGCTGACCCGGAAAACGTTGTTTTGCCATATAAATTATTTCTAGTTCTTCTTTTTTCGTATGGTGGGGGGTCAGAGGGGGACATCTAGGTCTGCGAGCCAGTCTACCGCCTCAGGCATTGCCCTGTGGACCTCATCAATCCCGCCGGGGAATGAATGGAGCAGACATTCATTGACCACATATTCGGTGGTCTGCATCGCACCGCATTCACACATCGCCGACTCTTTAAGGCCCCATCTATGCATCATCTGAACTCAACGGCTTATTATGGCATATCTTATCATATTGATGGTAGTCCAGAGTTTGCGAGGCAATGAGAACCCAGGCTGTCTCTCAGTGGGGTCTTGAACGAGATAGGCGTTTTTGACGTTGGCTGATTGCCACTCAAGCTTCCACTTATCTTCTGGGGTGAGAGGTGTTCGAAGGAGTCTTTCTCCTTCCGTCCAGAAGGGTTTTGGAGACTTAAAGCGGCATGCCAGGTGAGAAACGACATCATCGTTCAAAGGTATTTCGCTTTTTGGCAGCGCCTTCTTGTATTCCCTCCATTTTGCAATCTCTCGCCTGTTATTTGGCGGGGTTATACTCGAAAGTACGGGGAGCCAAGAGAGAGGAGTCGATTTTAAGGTTCTGCTGATGGTTCGCATTGTGGCATTAAGTTGGAACGTCGACCATGGAAGAGTGGGCGGTTCTAGCCCATACTGGAGCACAGTATTCAGCTGCTGAGAAAACCAGGACAATGGATGCCGTTCTGAGCGTGTTGGCGTCGCATCCCCAGCTAGTACCAGATAGCTTATTGACTAAATTTAGTCTTGTCATGGTTTTTTGCCACTGTTTCCATGGGTTTCTGGTAATTCAGGCTCCTGTCCAAAGTTACTCCAAGATAGTGGGGATGGGGGTCATGGTAAATATTTTTTCCATCAAACCGAACACAGTTTTGCGTTTGCCTGTGAATTACTGAGATGGAAAGCTGTCACAACTGTTTTCGACCCATTTGGCTTTAGTCGCCAATTGAGGAAAAATCCTTCCATAGCCTTGAGGTCAGAATTAAGGATCTCTTCTGCTGCATTAAGGGTTTTGGCTTGGACTGTGATGGCGAAGGCATCTGCGTAAGCAAATTTTCTGCCTTTAGTGTGAGGAAGATCTCGAGTATAGATGTTGAAGAGTGATGGGGCCAGCACTGAGCCTTGGGCAAGGCCATTATTCAGGGGCATTTTTTTGCTTTTTAGCCTGCCTAGAAAAACCCTGAAAGTACAGCCAGTTAGTAGTTGCTCAATAAGTCGTACTGTGTTGCCATCCTCTATGGTGTCGTAGAGCTTGACAAGCGGTTCAGCGCCCTTGAGGTGATTTTCCACGAAAACGGCGCTATATAAATCAGCCAATTATTATAAGGAGGCCTTTGTGCCACACCGTGTCGTAAGCCGCAGAGAGATCAATGAACGCTGCCGCATTGAATGAACAAGCCGTTCCTGATGAACAAGCCGTTCCTGGAAACCAGATTCGATGTGTGTTGACAGAGCTAGCACCTAGTCACAGCAGTTACAGCCTGGTCTGAAGCCAGTTTGCTCTTGTGGAACCACTTTCTCCAGAATTGGGGTAAGTCTGCGGAGCACCACTCGCTCTAGGAGTTTGTACATGGTACTTAAAAGCGAGATGGGCCGATAGCTGTTTGGATCTTCTGGTGACTTGTTGGGTTTGAGGATCGCAATAACTTTAGTTTTTTTCCAGATATTTGGAATTACTCCAGTTTTAAAAATTTCAGTAAACAGTTTTGCGATCCATAATATTGTCCGTGGCCCAGCATGTTTCAGAAAGTCTGGAAGAACTCCGTCGCATCCAGCTGCTTTCCCAGCTTTTGTTGAAGTGAGGGCGATGCCTACATCATCAGCTGTAACGGCGACCACTTCGTTAGGGTTCACCGGCCATTTTAGCCGCACCGCTTTCAGAGATTTTTTGATCTGGTGGCTTATGTTAGACCTTGTTGTCGTTTTTGAAATGCGGAGTAGTTGGTGAGCAACAACATTTGGGGACACTTTGGGGGTTGTCTTAATTGGCTGATTTGCAGCTCCGAGTCGCCTGAGTGTTTGCCACGCTTTTCTGTTAGAGTGTTCGAAAATCATTTCTTCCATTAGTTCGTTCCACCTGTTCATGCGTCCATTTTAAGGGTTCAAAGTTTTTTAGACAATTTATTAATGAGAATTTATTGATATGAAGGGTATGGAAATAATTAGCCAATTTTGAACAATTACATAATTCAACGAACTTAAAGTGGAAACTTCTATTAGTTTCTTCACCCATTACTATTGCTGAGCTATCTATATACTGCTGAGTATTTGTTGTGTGTATATTATAATAAAATATATTCAGGACTGGAGTTTCTGTTTTAATGAAATTATCTGAATTACCTGTGACTCTCTCCTGGAATCCTCCTTGCTCTTGCTCTGCGCCTCGGTGAGTTCATTCTCCAGCTCGGCGATGGCTCTCTCCAGGGAGTAGTTGTGAGACACCAACTGTACCCAGGCCTGCTCCAACCCTCGCAGCTTGGAGCCGATGGCCGTCTGGACTGACTTGCGCTCCCAGTTCACTGCTGCTGTTTCTTTCCTGGAATTAAAAAATAAACATGTAAAATGGGAATTAACAGTTTAGAAGTAACTGGTTTCACATCTACCAAGAAATGATCACTTGTCCTTTTAAAGAAAAGAACACATTCTCGTTGACAAATGTCAACTGTGTACAAATATTGGGCGGCGTTTGGTGTTTTCCGACTGCACTGGAGTAGAAGGGATAAATGAAGCAAGATCCTAAGAGCATCTTCCATCAAAATACCGGTAAAACAAGGGCAACATTCCCAACCGACGCCAGTGCTCTAAAGTCTAAAGATTACAATCCATTTGTTAAGATAGGAGAATCTGTTAAAGGGTCTGCCCCTTTCTACAAAGTCAAGGGTTTTTTTTCAGGTATTGTGGGGCTGTGAACCAGAGGTGACGATGAAAAGGCGGTGGAATATTATTAAGAAGTAATAATTTATCTTACCTTAGAACTGCAAGTCTTCCTTGTGCCCCAGATACCATTTTATTGATGACTTCTAAGTATGCTCGCCATGTCTCACAGGCATAGTCCAGCTGGAGTTCCAGATTCATGACTCTAAAAGGAGATAATATTATATGATTCTGACAAGAAACGTTAAGAGGTCTTTCATGGAGATTAAATTAAAGATTGGAATAGGGTACTTAGTACATTAAATTTGTTATAAGAAAAACTCTCTTTTATAACTTTGAAGGTTATTCCGTTTAGATTATTATTGTTGTCTTCTTCTTCAATGATATATTACTTTGTACATTATTACCTTGACCAAAATATTTTAGGACTTTATTCATAAAATCGAAAATACAAGTTTATTCATCAAAATCGATAAGGTCCCCTAAAAAGTACTTCCCATCGACTGCAACGCACTTACACCAGCGCTTGATCCAATCCTCGAAACACCGCCGGTACTCAATTTTCGATAAGTCAGAGCCATTTTCGATTTTTTCACAACAACCTCAGGCCGGTCCTTAAACTTTTTGATCGAGGTGGTATTTCATTTGCCATGAAAATGATTTAAAAAATAAAAAGTTTTAGTAAGAGAACTGTAAAATGTTAATCTCAAACCTGGTGGCTTGGTGTTCAAGTTGTGCGTGTGAATTGTCCACTGCTTCGTTCCAGGCCAAGGCATCGCTGAGTCTTCCTGCCACTGGAGGAGGGAGTTCATATCTTCAAACAAAATTTAGCAAATGATACACTGACGATAATAAAAAAGAAAGAGATTTCCACTGAAGAGCAACTGTAATTTCAGCAATACATAAACAAAATGATAAATTATATTGAAGGGTGAAGTCTTCCTAGTTACTAGATGAAAATTAGATGTAATGAAATTGATTGCAATTACATTATAGTAAAATTTAAGATGACAGAAAGAGTAACCTTTTCATGGAGAGAGGTTCTGGCGGTAATCTCGCATTTAGTCTTTCCAATTCTCTCCTCAACAGAGGAGTCTCAAATGTGGCGGAGGAGGGGGCGATTGAAGATGGGGGCAATTGCTCCAGGTAGTTCTTGGTAGGGCGGTATCTCCTGCATTCTTCCTCCACCATCGCCAGGGCCTATAAAACAGGAAAAAATATTTCAAAATTAACAGAATACTTAGTAATAACCAGGTTTATCTATTACATATATAAGTTTATCTATTACATAGTATAAAGTTAATGTATATATATATATATGTACCCGCCTCGGAACAGACTTAGTCTAGTGAGGCGGGCTACTAACTTGTTTGTATATGATTATTGTTACAATAAACGCCCGAGTTACCGGCATTAAAAAAAAAAAAAAAAAAAAAAGCAAAGTTGCTCCCGCTGTCTTAGATCTTTTAAACTACGCAACGGATTTTCATGCGGTTTTCACCAATAGTGATTCATGAGGAAGATTTAGGTATATAATTTCCAAGGTTTTGTGTAAATTGGTTGAAATATATAATATACAAAAACAGAGCAGGCAGCGGGCTGACAAGCGGGCGGTGTGGATTTGATATGTATGCAATGCATGGCATTGGTTATAAAGGTTGGGTAATGGCGTTGTGTTTTGTTAGCCACAGCAATGTGTGGCAGTGGCGGTCCGTGAGTTTTCAGTGAGCTAGAGTGCTAAGATTGGAAAATACAACAGCTGAGAATGATTTTTTTTTTTTCAAAATTTCAACTTTTTGTATAAGGTCTTTCAGTATGTGGATGTGGCGCGTCCCTTGACACTGTTTTTAATAAACATGTTTTTAATAAATCATGTTTTTAATAAACAATAAACGTGGTTAAAACTAAGTATTCTATTAATTTTTAATTAAAATGGTGCCATTTGCTGTGTTTGAAGAAGGTAAAAATATGTTATGGATAAAAAATATTATCATTTTGAAGAATTTGTTGGAAAAAATTCGGTTTACGGGAGATAGTCCTAGATAATTTTTTATTTTTTTTTATACTAATTATGGGCCGGAAAATCCGAATCTGAAAGAATTAGGCGTCGGCAAGCAATATTAACTGAATTACACGACTTTAAAATTTTCTAACACTAAGGAAAAAACGTCATTTTTAATGCACTGACGTAACAAGTCATAGAAAAACAAGAAATGTACAAAAACATGTGCCGGCAGTGTTACCAACTCTCAAAAATATTTATCCCTATATCAATAACGTAAAACTTTCCGACACGATACTTCCTCACATGATAATTCATCACATAACACATTAACCTGATGAATTACGACTATCTCAACGGCCGTATTCTTAAACCAAAAGTATGAAAATTCGTAGTCTTAAAAATGCGTAACCTAACCTAACCTAACGCTAGGTTTGTGTAACATGGTTTGTGCCCCTTTATACCGCCTGCTCGAGTCCCTAACCTAACGCTAGGTTTGTGTAACATGGTTTGTGCCCCTTTATACCGCCTGCTCGCGTCCCTAACCTAACGCTAGGTTTGTGTAACATGGTTTGTGCCCCTTTATACCGCCTGCTCGCGTCAAGGCAAGAAAACATCCCAGTTTTCAACTAGTTTAGCGGCTACGCTAGGTTTATGTAACATGGTTTGTGATACAAAATTGAGTAAAATTTATAAAAAATAATTACTTAAATTAGTTATTGATATTATTGCTTAATGGCAACACTTAATTTTATGTGGTGTAACATCTTTCTTGTTTTTCTATGACTTGTTATGTCAGTGCATTAAAAATGACGTTTTTTCCTTAGTGTTTATAGAAAATTTTAAAGTCGTATAATTCAATTAATATTGCTTGCCGACGCCTAATTCTTTCAGATTCGGATTTTCCGGCCCATAATTAGTATAAAAAAAGAAAAAAAATTTATCTAGGACTATCTCCCGTAAACCGAACTTTAGCCAATTTGTTCAAGCCTCGACTACATTGAGCAAGTTTACAAGCTACTAGCCGGTAGGTTTAAAAGCAGGCAAATCGGCGAGTGCGATTGTGATGATGACACATAAATAAATAAAATAAATAAATAAATAAGTTTTTATTCCAGTATGTGGGGAGGAGAGTGCAATCCCACACATTCCATAAGGGTATAATATACACATACATGTACAAAGTATTTGAAAGGAAAAAAAGAAAAAGAAGGTGGATATGAATGTACACGAAACAAAAAAAGATAATAAGCTAATAGTAGTAGAAGGAAAACAAAAGAAATAATAATATTAAGCTTTCAGGATTCTGTGAGCACATAAGGAGCCAGTATTTTTCTCCAGTGTGCATCAATACTGGATGATGGACTGAGGCGGGCTTCCGTGACGAGGATGTTTCCAGAGCTGGTTATCCTTTCCCTAATTCCTGCCACCCTGGATCTAATAAGGGCTGCAAAGCCAGGAACTCGCCCGTCCGTGAACATCCGGGAAGCGCTGCAATATCTGGGGAGACCAAACATTATGCGGAAGGCATTGTTATACTGAACCCGAAGTCTTTCTATACTATTCTTCTTGTAGTTTGCCCAGAGTTCACACGTATACAGTGTTGCGCAGAAGGAAAGGAAGAGCGTCCTTTTTACAGCAGTACTGCAAAGGCGGAATCTTCTACTGAGCATGTTTGCTTTTACACTGAGAGCTCTTCTTTGCCTATCGATGTCGTCATCGTCCATCAGATTACTACATAAAATGATCCACTCGCTCAGTAGCTATTTACCAGTTACTTAACAGATCATACAACGAATAATCCAGATCAAGCAGTAGTTTGACAGTTACGAAATCAGCTGTTCGAGGGCCGTCATCCGCCGTACACGCTAGCGAGTAGAGTGCAAAGTTGAGCCTCTTTCAACTTTTTTCGTAGGTTGTACACAACCTGCTAGTTAGCTAGTAATATAGATTACATTGGACGAGTGTTCTAGCAGATAGTGAATTCACCGGCTAGTAGCTTGTAAACTCGCTCAATGTCATCGAGGCTTGAAATTTCAGGCTAATGGCAAAATAGATATAATAAAGTAGGTTACTACCAAAAAAAAGCACCAGAAATATGCCAGCCAGTAGATAAATCTCGAAAAAACTCTATACAAGGTGCTTGCTGAAAGTATCGAAAATAATTTTTAAATTTAACACAGTAAGTAAGTATATGCAGATTTAATTTAGAAGAATTCTTTGTATAATCTACAAAGCTATTTATGTATTGGAATAATAAAAAAAAATTACATGAGCTCCACACGGGAGACCCTGAGGATAAAATTTCCCTCAGGGCCTATGTCATCTTTGGGGATGCTGTGTGAAGGGTCTTTTTAGGAAAGGAAGTTCTGGGAAGGAAAAAGATATAAGGGGTGGGTAGGAATCTGGAGGTCAGTGTTTCCAGGAGTGACTGACGTATGAATTCATCCCTCCGGGAGGAATGCAGATCCCGCCAATGTCTGGAAATTAAATAAAAAGGCACTTTCTAGATGAGAAAAGTGTGGAAAAGCTGAATAAAACAAAAATTAAGGCGCGCTCGGCAAAATTGAGGGAGATACAACCGTTCAAAGTATTTAAAATTTCACTTCGCGAACTGATATTGACAGTCCGCCCGCCATTTTGTTATAACCTAATACGATAAACATGGTTTGTGATACAAAAAAAGTGCCCCTTTATAACGCCTACTCGCGTCAAGGCAAGAAAAACATCCCAGTTTTCAAGTGGTTTAGCGGCTACGCTAGGTTTGAGTAACATGGTTTCTGATTCTGGCGTACTATTAATTCTTTATTAGGTCTGGGATCCAACATAAGCAGTGAAAAAATGGCGAACGAACTGTCAATATCAGTTCGCGAAGTGAAATTTTAAATACTTTGAACGGTTGTATCTCCCTCAATTTTGTCGAGCGCGCCTTAATTTATTTTTTATTCATCTTCTCCACACTTTTCTCATCTAAAAAGTGCCGGTAAATTTTGGGGATCGCTGGCAACGGTTAATACGCACTTTTTTTTGAAAAAATCTTTTGATTCACCTTAATTACATTAAAAGACAACTATTTGCATTGGGGGAAGTTGAAAATATTTTTGTGTAACACGGTTTGTGATACAAAAGAAAGTGCCCCTTTATAACGCCTACTCACGTCAAGGCAAGAAAAACATCCCAGTTTTCAAGTAGTTTAGCGGCTACGCTAGGTTTGTGTAACATGGTTTGTGATTCTGGCGTACAATCTCACAAGTCGAAAGCTAATTTTAACTTTACGTAATGAAATTTAGAATGAAATATTTTCCACTTCCCCAATGCAAATAGTTGCCTTTTATTGTAATTAAGGTGAATCAAAAGGTTTTTTCAAAAAAAGTGCATATTAACCGTTGCCAGCGATCCCCAAAAATTAATAAAGTGCCTTTTTATTAAATTCCCAGACATTGGCGGGATCTGCATTTCACCCATCCCTCCCGCTGCGGTGCAAGGCGATGTTCTCTCCCGATCCGGCGTGCCATGCAGCTGGGCAGACGCGTCCGCTGCCGAGACCCGGACAAACCTCACCCCGTGAACCGGGGCATCTTGCTAAGTCACCAAATGTAGCGAACCACTTGGGGTGACCTATGGCAGAGGTGTTGGTTATCCAATAAGTAGTTCCCGGGACGGAGATATCCACACCCGTCTCTCAATTTAGGAATACAGGTAACGATCACTTTTTAACACTATATTACGAAATTTTACTTACCGCTTCCCTAACGCCGGGATCATCGTAACCTTGATCGATATACGGCAGAGCATCTACCACGACTTCTCCGGCCATTTTTTATTGATTTCGATTGTAGTTCTGCGAAGGATCTGATACCTGATACAATGGTTGAAATATTGTCTTATCCACAAAAAAACAATACTTTACTCACGCTTTCGCAAACTTTCGCATTTGTTTGACGTATAAGTTTGGTGTAGCCAGTTAATTAATTAATAACAATAATGGCATAGACTTTATGTCCATAGTAGACGCTGGCACCGAATTTTAAGGAAAAATAATTAATGTAATAGCAACATTATTATTATTGTAAAATAATCCTTATTCACGAAAAAATGTCAATCGATATAATTGTTATCATCAGAAGTAAAATCCCGAGACAGCTAACGATTTTATGTTAGCTTTGAGGAACTTCGGTCATCATCGGGGCCACGGACATATGAATATATCTGGACCTGCCCTAAGTGATAAAAACGTATTATTTCCCCCTCCACATGGCGCCGGCTGTAGCTCCTCCTTGGAACCGGCTCGCTCCATGGGGAGGGGATATAGCCTCGCTTGAATCTAAAATGTGTGACGTCATCATTCTTGCCGTGAACAGCGAGAAGCTGACATCCATACATTTAACGAAATAACGGCAGCTTGTGCTATACAATATATCTAAGTATCAATATGCACATAGCGAATGTGGGCGGTACTCCAATGTGCTCGTCACTGGTTACAGGGGTAAGTAAATTATGAAACATTTGTAAAAGTGTTTTAACTAAACACGGCAAGAAAATATTGATATGTGTATTGGCGCGAGTCTTTTTGGGGCGAGCATTTGGCCTTAGCAAATAAGTTTTGAACGTGGCAAGCAATTCGCGCTCCCATGTAAAAAGGTCTATTCATTCAAAGCAGATTTTGCTTTTAAGAACTAAATGGTGATATTGTAATGCGAGATGCCTATATACTGTCAGATTGATTGTTCAACGAAAGACAGTCATCTTTCCCCCCTTTGCTCTCCATAGTTTGGTTTTACCCCTCATCTGTAACTGCTTGTCTATCCATTTGGATGTCTATGATCGGGGCAGATCTGCTCTATCACGATAATATAATTTTTTTTTTGTTTAGTTTAAATTTTACTATGAGATGTTTTGCGATATATTATTTATTCACTGTTTTAATATATCATTTTTCCTATTCCTCTCTCAGGTGACTTCCGCCTGACGGCCTCGCCTCGCCACCTATCATCTCGTCTCCTTGAGAACTGTGCGATCACTATTTGAAGGTGTCTTAAAATCTGTTTTGATATTGACGTACATTTGAAAAATCTAGGATGGGACAGAATTTGAACAATTCACAAAATTTAAAAGTTTTTAAGTCTGTTAAATTTCAATGCAAGTTCTATTGTTAGGTATTTATGGATATCAAGCAACCAGCTCATGTTGAAATAATAACAGGACTTCGCAGAACTTGAATTTTAACTCTGAAATTTGATGAATTATTTAAATTCAGTGAAACATCCCGTCCTTAGCAAACATTAATTTCTTATTAGGGGCCGTTCAAGTATTACGTAACGCACTTGGGGGGGGGGGGGGGTCTGGTGAAACGTTACGGTGCGTTACGGGGGGGGGGGGGGTCGAACGACGCGTTACGTAACATGTTTTTCTTTATTTAAATAAAAAACTAGGGAATTAAAATCTTCCATGTTGGCAAACCTTTTAGTTTATATTGTACGGGGAATTCCTCGACTGTATTGTGCCTCATTTTTATTTTATTTTCGTTGTCAGTATTCGTTAGTGTTTTAAACACGAAATACGCATAAACACAATTTGCTGTAGTCAGTGTTGTTAATGTGAGTTTGTAGGAATTATAACGTCGTCTAAAGCGGTAGATTTACATCATCAGCTGTTATTGGCCTATAAAGGCTCTCATGCTGACTTGCCAGCTCAGCGCAACCAAAAAATGCCAACCAAATTTGGAAGACAGCAAAAAAAAATTATAAAAATAAAGAAAAATTTATGGAACATATAAATGATGTTATAAAGAGTTTTAGTTAGAACAATGCTTTTTAGTTATTACACACAGGTAAGTTTACTGCTAAAATATAATAATATATTACCTAAAGATAGGTTTCGTAGTACATGCATAGGTACACTCAGAACATGAAAAAGGTTTTCTCCACTTTGAATCGCACTGCGGATTTTTAAATCTCCCTTTCGAGAACTTGAATAACTACGTTCAGGACAAAAAAATGGTTTTGTCTGTTGAAGGTAAACATGTGATTTTTTGTGCCTCTTTGTATAACACGAATAGTTGCAGTAGAAACATATAAGTGGTTTTATAGCACTATGAGTCAGCAAATGATTTCTAAGAAGTTCCTTTGTACAACATGAATAATTGCAGTCGGGACATGAAAAAGGTTTTTGTCCAGTGTGAGTAAACATGTGAATTTTTAGATACCGTTTTGTAGCGTCTGAATAGTCGCAGTCGGGACAAGAAAAAGGTTTTTGTCCAGTGTGGTTCAACACGTGAACTTTTGGATACCGTTGTGTAGCTTAACTTGTGTTGTAACTTACTAGGTAAAATGTTTGCGGATAACTCAACCCTCGATGACCAAGGTGCTGTCCCGACGTCGGTTCCTCACTGCGGTTTTCATATGAAAAATCTGAGGATCCGGCATCGGGAAGTACTCCATGTTTTACGAGGGCTTGATGTTAATAAAGCTAGTGGGCCCGACGGAATACCTGCCCTGGTACTGCAGAGGTGCGCTGCAGAATTAGCTCCAATTTTGACGAAGCTTTTTAAAATGTCCCTGAAGACTAGCTCTGTGCCCTCTGGTTGGAAAAAAGCGGTTATACATCCTATTCCAAAGAAGGGTGACCGCTCCAACCCGGCCAACTACCGCCCCATAGCGATCACATCAGTTCTGTCTAAGATGATGGAACGTGTGATCAACGACAAACTGCTCACATACCTCGAGAAGAACAAAATTATTAACGACCGTCAATACGGATTCCGTCGGAACCGCTCGTGCGGTGATCTTCTCGCGTATGTGACGCATGTTTGGGGGCGATGCCTGGAACGTTTCGGTGAGACCCAAACGGTTGCACTGGACATCTCCAAGGCCTTTGACCGGGTTTGGCACCGAGGACTTGTCAACAAACTGCATTCTTACGGACTTCCCGCATCCTTGTGTGCGTGGATTGCCGACTTCTTGAGGGGGAGGTCGATTCAGACGGTAGTCGATGGTTTCACCTCTTCCTCACACTCGATAAATGCTGGCGTCCCGCAGGGATCGGTTCTGTCTCCAACTTTGTTTTTGTTGCACATCAACGACCTTTTGACATGTGCACCAATTCACTGTTATGCGGATGACAGTACAGTTCATGATAGCTTTTTGTTTGACAAGCCCCCAAAGGGCACACAAACTCCAACAGCTCGTAGGGCTTTGAAGCAAAGAATGGACGGCTACCTCGAGAGTGTTTTCTCTTGGGGTAAAAATAATCTCGTTGAATTTAATGTTTCAAAGACCCAATCTTGTCTGATTACGTCCAAAAGGGATCGAAATGAAAATCTAGTCTCTTTCAACGGAAGCAATCTTCCGAACAGGCCCTCCATTGATATGCTTGGTGTAACCCTAAGTGACCAGCTCAGGTATGGGGGCTCCATCGAAGCCAGAGTAAAGCTAGCCTCCCAAAAACTGGGCGTACTGTACAGGGCCCGCAGATACTTTAATAGTACACAACTGCTAACCTTGTACAAATCACAAGTACGCCCCACGGTTGAATTTGGCAGCCATCTCTGGTCTGGAGCTCCAAAATACCTGAAAAATACCCTCGACTCTGTGCAGAAACGGGCGGTCCGTTTGATAGATTCTCCCATCTTAACAGACGGATTGCAATCTTTAGAGCACAGGCGTCGGGTGGAAATGCTATCCTTGTTCTACCGGTATTACAATGGAAGATGCTCCGAGGAACTAGCATCATTGATCCCTTCGGCACCGGTGCATAGTCGGGAAACACGCCTAACGCGTGCCCAACATTTGTACACGGTTGACATTTGTCACATGAGAACGGGTCGTTTCTTCGACTCGTTCTTGTGTTCAACAGCTCGGCTGTGGAATGATTTGCCGGCCTCTGTGTTTCCTCCTTCCTACAACATGGGTCTCTTCAAGACCAATGTTCATTCCTTCCTCTCCTCAAAAAGACCCTCCACACAGCATCCCAGATGACAAAGGCCCTGAGGGAAATTATTTTACTCAGGGCCTCCTGTGTGGAGTTAATGTAAAAAAAAAAAAGCGCATGAATAGTCGCAATCGGGACAAGAAAAAGGTTTTTCGTCACTGTGAGTTAGCACGTGCCGTTTTCGTTTTTTTTTCGAGAAGTAGAATAGTTGCAGTCAGGACATGAAATGGATTTTTCTCCACTTTGGGTAAACATGGGTAATTTTTAGATTTCTCTTCATAGTACATGAATAATTGCAGTCGGAACACGAAAAAGGTTTTTCTCCACTATGAGTCAGTAAGTGACTGCTTAGATATCTCTTTTGAGGACACGAATAGTTGCAGTCAGGACATGAAAATGATTTTTCTCTTCTGTGAATCATACTGTGATTTTTAAATCTTCCCTTTGATAACTTGTATAACTGCATTCGGAACATGAAAAAGGTTTTACTCATCTATGAGTCAGCTTGAGAATCATAGTCGAGTAAAGTGTTGCTCCACAGGGAAAGCTTAGGAAATTTACTTTCCTCAGGGCCTCCTCAGAAGTGTTGGGTAGGACACGATATCAGGATGAGTTTGTATGAGGTACTCAAATATTGAAATGAGGTGTTGAGGTGTCCCACCTCATTTGAGGTGAGGTGTTACAAAATATTTTCGCTTACGGGGGGGGCTGGTTTTTTTCCTTCAGCTTGATTTTCTTGGTTCAGAGGTGTTGGTTTTCTAATAAATACCGGGGTGGCGGTACCCATACCCGCCTCCCGTGTCTGTTATTTTTGTAATACGAAAAATGAATATAAAAAAGGCCTAACCCCTCCCCCGTTCACCACCTCTGATCCCCTCCCTGCATTCCCCTCTGATCCCCCCCCCTCTTATCCCTCCCCCTCCTCAGCAACCACCTCCACCTCATCTCAACACTGCCTCATCCTCCCTCCCTTGGGAGCTGTTGGAACTCTTGTGCGGTATTTACATAACATATAACAATAAGTAAATAAATAAAAAATATTAATTTTTTTGGAGCAGTTGGTACTGGTGTGCGGTATTCACTTATCAATACATAAATTTACAATAAAAAATATTTAGAATAAAAAAAAAAATTTAAGCAGTTGGGACTGTTGTGCTCATAAATTATTGTTTTGTGCATTCACATAACAATAATTTACAATAAAAAAATATTTCAAAAAAAATTTTTTTCGAGCAGTTGGGACTCTTGTGCTCATAAATTATTGTTTTGTGTATTCACATAACAATAATTTACAATAAAAAAAAAATTTCGAAAAAAAAATTTTTGGAGTAGTTGGGACTCTTGTGCTCATAAATTATTGTTTTGTGTATTCACATAACAATAATTTACAATAAAAAAATATTAAAAAAAAAAAAATTAATCGAGCAGTTGGGACTCTTGTGCTCATAAATTATTGTTTTGTGTATTCACACAACAATAATTTACAATTAAAAAAAAAAAAAAAAATAAAAAAAAATTCGAGCAGTTGGGACTCTTGTGCTCATAAATTATTGTAATGTGTATTCACATAACAATAATTTACAATAAAAAAATATTTAAAAAAATATTTTTTTTGGAGCAGTTGGTACTCTTGTGCGGTATTCACTTAACAATAATTTAGAATAAAAAAATAAAAAATAAAAATTTCGAAGCAGTTGGGACGCTTCTGCGGTATTCACAATATATGAATTTATGAATTGGCTTACCCCATCACCACCTCACGGTTCTAATACAAAAATGTCATAGAATATACAAACACTTCACGCCTCACCACCTCATACATTTGTCCCAAACTATGCGTGACATGACATGTAGTTTAATACATCAACCACTTCACACCTCACCTCGTATTTGTCCCATACGTGACAACGTGACATGACGTGTAGTCCAATACAACTCGAACCTCACCTCATATTTGTCCCGTACATGACATGAATGTAGTCCAACAAAACAAACCACCTCACACCTCATATTTTGTCCCTCCTTCATATTTATCCCCCCTTCCTTTTTGTAGTAATACAAATATGAAGGGGGGACAAAGAAAAAGAGTTGGTGCAAATACATATTGTGAGGTGGGGGGACATTTTACGTGTTTGTATGGGACATTTGAGGTGCCTCTTGTATGAGGTACTCAACACTACTCCTCAGTAAAGCTAATGTAAAAAAAAGTATGTGCTGTAAAACCATGTAGGTTTATTCTAGGTAAGACAGTGTTACATTGTGGATATCCGGAGGAATACAAGGCCGATAAAAATAAAAATAATTTCCATTTTTTTTTTAAATAACAATATGAATAAATAAAATATATATAATGTATCGCGAGTTAGAAACCTCTTGTTTTATTTATTACCGCAAACGCGATTAAATCAAGAAAAGGGTATTTAAACGACATTTCAGTACGTTGCGCAACTTAATTGTGACTTTCAGGTAAAAATTGTAACTTGGGTGTTACGTAACGTTTAGGGGGGGGGGGGGGTGAACAGAAAAACGTTACGGCGCGTTACATGGGGGGGAGGGGGGGGTCAAAAATCTTCAAAAATTGCGTTATGTAATACTTGAACGCTCCCTTACTTCGTATTTATTTTATAGTTATCTCCAATAAAACTTTGTGATTGTTTTTTTTTTAATTAGGACCTTCGTCGTTTCTAATGTTCTTCGCATTTATGTATTCACATTATTTGGTTGAGTTTCAACTCGGCGAATAAGTGTGAAAGCCTACGCGAAGGATCATAAGCAAGCGTCAACGCCGGTCTCCGACGTCCACTGGAATCTGGCCTTGACGACTGTTCTCGTCTCCATCTCCTACACCGAGTCTTCCGATTCAGTGGCTTAGCTAGCATAGGTGGCACCCGGGGCGGAAAACGTGGTATCACCCCCCCCCCCCCCCCCCTCCCTCCCCCCATTAAAGTTTACTTTGAGAAATTCAAAACGCAAATTTCGACTTCCTAAAATATAAAAACATTACTAGCTAGTCAAATATGTAAACAAAAATTTCGTAATCCTCAAAATTAAAACACTTTTAAAAACACTAACAGAATAACAACTTTTTCAAAAATCAATAGGTAATAGTTCCCTTCAAGAGGTTCCGTCAATCACAATACGAAAGAAATGAGAATGACACAGGTGATAAGCGAGGAATATTTCAGGGGTATCCCCAACAAAGTAATGGTAAGAGCTAGGAACGAAAATAAAACAACAGGATTTTTGGGAAATTCCGACCGACCGAGCCATAGAGCTACAAATAACAGAGTTCCGAGTGGAGTCTTCAATTCTAATATGCTGCAAAATTCTGAAGAAAATCATTTGCTGGCATGAAAACATAATTTTAACAATTAATACTTAGGGAACGTACCCATGCTACGTGACTAACGTGACCCACTTTTTACAATTTTTAACCCCCCCCCCTCCCCCGTCGGTGACCACGTGTAGTATATTCCAAGAACCCCTCCTTCCCCCTTCAGTTTTCGTTAGTAAGTCATAAATATGGTTTTGAATCGTTTCTTGACTATGTGCTGCAAATCAGAGGAAAACCATTTTCATGTTAAGGGTGTAGTTTTAATTAAAACTAGTTACCGAATACAGATTCACTCTTAAATTTAAACCAGTTTTGTTTATTTGTTTATTTGTTTATTTGTTTATTAGGAACATACACAGTACGTAAGTTTACAAGTTATAAGGAATGTTAAATAAAGTAATTACATGCTTTAGTACCTATTACGTAAGTCCGTATAATATCTGGGATAATACGCCTGGGATTTGAACAGTTCTTAAAACTTAACTGATGAATGAAAGAGAAGAATAATATAAAGGAAAATTGTATACAAAGATAAAAGAGATTTTTTTTTTTTTTAGAACAAGAATTACATGCTAACAAATTGTAATTAGTTTAGTGAAAAGATGAGTATTTTTATAGCAATAAAAAATACATGCTCATGAGTAGTAATTAAAGTTTAATGAAAATATAAGTGTAAATAAGAAGTTTTAAAATTAATTATATCACGCCAACAAATTTAGTAAATTAGTTTTGTATGTTTGCAGGGAGTTGTGGAAAATGTCTAAGTGTAATAATTTTTCATAGTGTGTATAAGATGTGATTGCGCGAGGGATTGGTGAGTTTTGTGCTGCATTAGTATTATTGGATCCTATGTGAAAAAGTGAAGTGTGCCTGGTACGCCTCATTGGAACATTTAAACCAATGACAGATAGCAATTCGGGACTATCTATTTTATTATTAAGCAGGTTATGTAGAAATATCAGATCTGACAGTGTGCGTCTTTTTTGTAAAGATAACATATTATTTGAAGTTTTGTTGTATTTCTTGAGTAAATATTTCGAAAATTTATTCTGTATACTCTCTATTAAGTCTATGTATACCTTATATTGAGGATTCCATATGGTGGAAGCATACTCCAGTGGACTTCTGACCAATGAACAGAATAATATTTCCAGAGTCTTAGCACTTTTAAAAACTTTACATACTCTTAATAGAAAACCTAGCATCTTATAAGATTTTGATATAATGTATTCGATGTGCTTATCAAATATTAGTTTGCTATCCAAGTGAACACCTAGATCTTTACATGTAGACAAATATTTTAGAGGTTTGTTATTCAAGTTGTAAGGATAGGTTATTTTATTTTTATTTCTAGTAAACGTAATCGAGTGACACTTGGATATATTTAAGGACAATAAGTTTGATTCACAGTATGTGCACAAATGATCAAGATCTCTTTGTAATTCGATGCAATCGGATAACGACTGAATAGGTTTAAAAATTTTCATGTCGTCCGCATACAATATAAAGTAACTATTTGGGAAGCATACAAGAATGTCATTTATATAAATATTGAATAGGAGTGGTCCGAGATGCGACCCCTGGGGCACACCTGAGACGATTTCTATTAAGCAAGATGCGAAACCATTGACAACCGTAATTTGGTGTCGATTATTAACATAAGATGCGATCCATCTATAGAGATCACCGTGAATTCCTAGACCTAAAAGCTTCTGTAAAAGAATATAATGGTTAACACGGTCGAATGCTTTAGAGTAATCAGTGTAGATGGCATCCACCTGGCATCTCATGTCCATTTGAGCATGAAGAAAATTTGTAAAAGACGCAAGATTTGAGGTTGTGGAGCGATTTTTCATGAAGCCATGTTGATTAGTTGAGAGTAAAGGTGAGATGGTAGAATATAATTGATCGTAAACAATTTTTTCCAATACTTTACTTAAAATCGGTAATTTGGATATCGGTCGATAGTTGGAGACATCGTTTTTACTGCCGTTTTTAAAGATTGGGGTAATCAAGGCTGTTTTCCACTTGTCGGGAAATGTTCCTTCAGATAGCGATAATTTGAAAATAGCAAAAATGGGGGGTGTCAATTGTTTACTACAGTAGTTTATAAAGATTCCTGGAAGTTTATCGTTACCCGGTCCCTTTTTGATATCGATAGACTTAAGGTATTTGAAAGTTATGTCTTCATTGATCTCGATTGAGCTAATTACGCTATTTGAATTTAAACAATCACTAGCATTGCTTGTATGAGCAGGTTGATCATTCGAAAATACAGAACCAAAATACTCCGAAAATAAATTGGCTACTCCTTTACTGTCATTAGCAGTTTTTTCGCCATAAAACATATGATCGGGGATGGCAGGAGATTTTCTTTGAGAATTGACATAGGACCATATTTTTTTAACATTGTGCTGTATACCGGATTCTATCGTGGAAATGTAGGTTTTGTAAGCCGCTGAAGCGACCGTCTTTTGCCTTTTGCGTAGCGACCTCCGTAGTCCAGTGGCTAAGACTCTTGACTCACATTCCGGAGGTCGCGGGTTCGAACCCGGCATGCGCAAATAAATTTTATTGATTAATTTGTGTTATTTCACAATTAATTCATTTAAAATAATATATAGTATATTTGCGGCATGTTCCAGAGTGGAAGATACTATTAGTATCGCCCTGGTGTAAGACCACCATTCAGAATTGAAACGTTGCTTGAAAATGGCTTTAGCCGTGTTTAGTGACCAGATCTGAATAGCCAGGTACTTCCCAACCTTCCTCTTCCCCACCTCCTTCCCCTCCCCACCACCTTCAGCCTCACAACATACCCCAATTGGGGATGCCATAGTCTCACTGGCTCCAGACGGGAGCAGTTGAGATTCTTGTGCGGTATTCACTGTAAAAAAAAAAAAAAAAAAAAAAAGAAAATGAGAGATAGTCAAGAGGGTTCCGATGTCGCTTCCATGCTCTAAAGAACTTTAATTTTTCATTTGTTATTTTTATTAAGGCTGCCGTGTACCATAGTGGATATTTTCCAGATTTCACAACTTTCTTGGGAATAAATGCATCGATGATTTGTTCAATTATAAAGTAAAATGAGTTTAACGCTGTATTTACATCCGGTGCATTTATAACGGCAGACCAGTCGGTCTCTTCCAGTTTCCCATTAATCACGGTATAATCTGCTTTATGGAATAATTGTATTGTTCTAGGAGTTGAGAGGGTAGCATTATGGGATGGAATTTCTAGTTCAATAATCAATGAATTATGATGAGCATCCTCTTTAACTAAAGGATGATCTGCAAGCGTCACCTTAGCTGGAGTGTTACAGAACACGAGGTCCAATATTCGTCCATATTTGTTAGGTGAGTGGTTAAATTGAGTTAAATTTGCAAACGATAAACAGTTACATAGTGTGAGTGAACATTGGTCTCTGTTAGTTGATATTTGTTGATTAGTCCAATCAATACTGGGTAAGTTATAGTCGCCAATGATTAGAAACTTGTCATTGGGAAAACGGATCGTTAAGTCAGAAATGGCATTGGTATGGCTAGTAAATAACGCTAATCTTTCTGAGGATGTTAATTTTGGACCGACGCTAGGTAAGTACACGCAGCACATATGGAAGTTATAACAATGATGATTAGATTTTGATGTATTGACAGTTATCCACATATCTTCAGCGTCTGAATTCCAAGAGCGGGGAGTAACAAAAAATTCTTTTTTAATACCTATGATTACGCCTCCGCCAGTTGATTTACCAGTGCGATGGATATCCCTATCATTTCTGTAGACAGAATAGCGGTTATCAAATAATTCCTCATCTAGGATGCTATCAACCAACCAACTTTCGGTAATGAAAATCAAGTCATAATTATTGAGCAGCACATTTTGACTAAATTCCAACGTTTTTGAGCGCAGACCTCTCGCATTTTGATAGAATATTATTAAAGAATCAAGCATTGAGAAATTTTGTTAAGTACATTAATAACTTCGGTTTCTACAAAATATACTTGATTATTTTGTTCGAAAGTTATGTTCATAGTCATAAGTCCACTGGGAATAACAAAGCATAACATACAATTATCAATTTTTTTTTTTTTTTTTTAATGTTCTTTATTCAGTAAAGTTTATACATTACAGTAAATGGATAATTTTTGGCCATTACACTAGGCACATGCCCGTGTTGTAGTGGCCAATTTTATGTTAAGTATAATAATACAAATTAAAAATAAGTTGAATGAAAAACAAAATAACATAAAAATAAAAAATAAAAATTTATACATCTAAAACAAGTATGATGTATAAAGGAATTAAAAATAATGCAAAATATCTACATAAGTTTAAGATATATGAATATAAAAAATAAGTATGGAAAAACAGAAAAATTTAAAAATAATATGAAAAGTATATGAAAGAAAATACGTATTATTGAATTAAAAATAATACAAGGAGCATGTATCAAAAAAATTAAAAAATACAAGTACATTTGTGTAATTAAAATACTATTAAAATGTAATGAAAATACAAGTACATTAAGTGCAAGTGTGTTTGTAAAAAATACAGATACAATATAAAATCAAAGAAAGTACTATTTGGTAAGAGAGTAGGGATAAGTTATATCTTTATGAGCGATTTGCATGTGCGTGTTATGGTAACATAGGTATATAGATATATATCAGAAGTTTTTGTGTAAATCCACGTTTGAGCTAAGGCTAAAAATATGTACTCAAATATGGAATTATTTTCACAATATTTTTCGTAATAAATGCTTGAGTATAAGAAACATGTCAGTAGTGTTAAACATTTTTTAATGATGAGTATGAAAGAGAAATATATTGTTCTGCAATATACAAGTTATTCAAATTATTTACTGGTGGTATAGGTTCATATGTTCCTTAAAGAAATTTCGCCCCTTTTCAGATATCCATTTATGGACACCGGTTGCAAAGTGAGTAAGTGTTTTTGATGTTTTGATGTCGTTATTTAACGTGTTGAATATTTTAGGTGCGATGTATGAGTATTGCCTTTGTGAAAAAGTGGTTTTTGTTACAGGACAAATTAAGGTGCGTGAGTATATCATAGAATGTATAACTGAGCAGTGAGTACAATTATCAGCAGGTGGGGTTAATGTAAAAAGGGTAATATTCATTAAATTAAGAAAAAAATCAGGAGAAAAATAGTAGTTACAGGATAGATGATTTAACATGGTAATGGTGATTAAGCTATTAGGTTTTTTAACTGCGAGTCGCATGAGATATGTATGGGAGGTGATGTATCGTTCTTTCTAAGGTAGATTTTCCCGTTTCGTATCCATAAAAACTGATACATGTGTTCGTTTTTAAAGCCTTTGGCGGACCTCAATATAGATTTATTTTTCCGCGTGAGATGGTCGTTAACAAAGATCCTCTGATCAGCTCCAGCCATTCCGATGCCCTTGGTAGTGATTCCTTTTTTCTTCTTAATGGCTGCTATGAATTCGTCCTTCTTCTTGCGAGAGGTGAATTTTGCGATGATGTTTCCCGGGCGTCCGTCAGTCCTGTCTTGAATATGATTACGCTTGCTGACTCTGCTAACATATTCAATTTCGTTTTGATGGAGGGGGCATCCAATAACTGTTGCGATAGTTGACATCATTGTAGGCAGATTCTCGTTGGTGGTCTCTGGCATTCCATGTATTTCTATGTTGTTAGAGAGAAGCTCCTGCTCCCTTTCATTATTTCCCCTCTCTAACATGAAAACTGTTTGTTTCAGCTCAGAGACTTCCATTTCCAGCTTATCTACTTTGGCTAATTTTTCGTTGATTAGATTAATTTTGCTTGAGAAATCGTCCATGATAGTATTATTGTAAATTATCACCTTTTCAAATTCAGCCATTTTATTGCTTATTTTTTCTAACTGCAGCGACATTTTTTTTATCTCCACAGTTAGGAGTTCATTGCTGTGGTCAGTGGAGCTAGTGCGAATTTCCGGATTGACCAGGATTTGTATGCAATTATTGCACTTCCATGCATCCTTTTTTCCTTGCGACATGCGTTTGTAGACGCTTGCCGTAATATTGGCACATTCAAAATGGAAAGTGCATTTGCAGGTTGAGCACCTTATACACTCAGCCTCTTTGAGATGCTTAACGCAAATCTTGCAAGTTGTATCCATATTTATTTTACTTGCGGTTGCAATAGGTTGCAATACTGTAGGTAGCTTGGGGTTTTTGTCAGTTTTTGAATAATAACTTTATTAACTTCAGATTTGACACTGTGTACACTTTAAACAAACACTCACTTTCGTATTTAATTCACCTCAACTTATATTATGTTGAAATAATTAATAAGAATCGTTTTTAATTAAAGCCGGTGGACTCTTACCAGATTAATTCTTAGGTTAAAACAAGTCTTGTGTTCAGAATATCACAAAATATCGAGATGCGGATGCATGTGCTGACGCATTTCGAAGGAAACCGTTCCCGTTTTCTAAGTGCAGTTAAAAATTCAAGTCGCATACTATGTGGTGCTGAAATCTGAGGAAAACCATTTTTGAGTTCTGGATGCAGTTTTGAACCTGGGGAAACGCACACAGAAAGGTAAAACCAGTTTTGTTCTCCAAATGCAGGATAAATTTCGAAACCATTCTAAAATTCCGAGTGGAGTTTTCAATTCCAATGTGCTGCAAAATTCTGAGTGAGTGAAAATATAATTTTAACAACCCATTCTTAAGTTAAAACCAGTTTTGTATTCAGAGTGTAACGATAAAATTTCAATTGTGGGATAGTGAAGGTGTTAGTCCCCAGCTTTAATTATTAATGCTCGCAGTACACGCAAATGGTTTTCATCCGATCTTAGCAGCACGTAGTCTGCAACTTTCAAATCTTGATAGCTGAATTCGAAAATGGTTTCCCTTGAAATTTCATTTGAAACTCAGTTCATCTGCGGACCCATTTCGAAAGAAACCATTCCCGAGTTCCACAATTGCAAGATATTCCTCGAGTTGCAAGATATAAAAGTTTCAGACGATGTACTGCAAACATTGGAAGAAAACCATTTTCATGTCATGGGTGTAGTTTTAATTTAAACGAGTTACCGCAGATATGAAAGATTTGAAAGTTTCAGACCATGTACTGCAAACATTGGAAGAAAACCATTTTCATGTCATGGGTGTAGTTTTAATTTAAACGAGTTACCGCAGATATGAAAGATATGAAAGTTTCAGACCATGTACTGCAAACATTGAAGGAAAACCATTTTCATGTCATGGGTGTAGTTTTAATTTAAACGAGTTACCGAATACACATAAAGGTTAAATTTTAATAAAATAATTTAGGTATTATGATTTACAGCGCTAATAATGTGAAGGTGACCTCTTATCCAAAAATCGACAACTGATCGAAATCTGAGGACGCTCTTACATTTGGTAGACAAATTCAAGTGTAAGCAGCTAGTCGTTTGGTGTATATACTGTCGGCAGTTGACTTGATAATCGGTGTAAATAGCGCTTCGTCAACAGATTCAAAACGCATATGTCGACTTCATAAAAAACGTTTTCTGAAATCCTTCAAATTACTTACTATTCCTTAAATATTTATTCATGCACAAAAAACAATATAATACAGAAAAAATCATACAGATGATTGATTTTTTCTTCAATTGATTTTTTCTTCAACATTTTTCTTCAATCAGTTATAGATCGATTCTGGTGTAATTGTTCAAGTCTTGCGTCTATTAGAAAAGTGAACTATTGAATCCACTTAGGTAACTTGTTTTTTAAAGTGGTCTTTCAGCACTAATAAACACGCTACCAGAATAACAACTTTTTACTAATTCACGTCAATCAATAGATAACAATTCACTTCATGAGTTTACGTCAATCACAATATCCCCCCCCCCCCCCCCCTCCCCCCTTTGCTACGCCACTGTTCTGACATCGCCCACCATCTCTTGCGCCGTATCCCTTGCCCTCTCCCTCGCCTTCCGTTTTCTACCATCTCAGGCCCATACCCCTCGCCTTGTCCCAGTGACCTCTGCTCTTTGACAACACTCCCTAGCTCCCGCCCCTGGACATTTTCCCCGCCCACCTTCCTCAGTTGAGCCCCCTCCCCTCCGCCTCCCGCCCCTTCCACCCCACCCCTAAGGCCCTTTCAGTTCACCCCGCTCCCACCTCCTCCGCCCCACTCCCCTCCGCGGCCACCATCCCACCCCTCCCCCTCCCCTCCTAACCATCCCCTCCCATTCCGCCCCTCCCCTTCGCCCCTCCCCTTTCGCCCACTCGCCTTCCGCCCACCCCATACCTTCCGTCCCCAGTCCTCCTCCCCTTCCTCCCCCCCCCAGTCCTCCCCTTTCCACCCCACCCCAACCTTCGCCATTCCGATTAACAAATAGTTCATGCAAATCTAGTGGTTTGGATAGAGCGTCCTCTGCGTGCAGTTTTATTTTCCTCAAGCATTCTAAAAGTTAATGTGTTTATCATCAGGTACATTTTCCGTATTATGTACTTACCGTAGAATGGGTTGATTTAGAAACTTTTTTCTAAATTTACCTTCACAGTGGGGTCAATAGAGGCATTTATTTTAATCTTCAATCGAAACACGTGAGAAAATTCGAGTCTTCGTAAACACACACAGCTGCTGGGTTTTTATTTGTTATTTGAAATTCGGATGAAACGGAAGTGCGTCACTAAAAATTATTATTTGACGGGTCCTCGGTTCTAATTAATTGTGATTTTTTATTATTATTATTTTATTAAATAATTTATTAATTTTTCGATAAGCCGCCGCATTTATATGCACAGATTACGGAAATTATACTTCATTTCAACAATTATTACAAGAAACAACTATTTATGAACACAAAATAGGTTATTAGGTTCTTAGTTTAGGTAAATTAAGTAATTCATGTGTTTTTAGTTTGAAACGAAACTTCGCAAATGTCGAATCCATACAAAAAAAACATGGCCGTAATGGAGATGGTAATTTTTAAACTTTGAATGAAAATCGTATTTTAATGCATATTTTCCCGTCTATCTCGACTGAAACCGAAATTTCTTGTGGTACTTAAGTTTAAAAGTAGTTTAATTTTCAAATTTTATGACTATTTAAAGTGTAGCGGCATGCGGCGGCTTGTCGATAATTTAAGAGGGCATTACCAGAGAAAACCGGAAATACGTTATTTTCAAAAAAGTTTTTAGACGTATTGACTCTTTTCCACAAGAAATTATAAATGGATTTCGAAAGATTGTTCTTTTATCTAGCATTCGTATGTAATAAATTTTGAGAAAACTTTTTAATTTTTAATATAATAAGGTTATTCCATAGGTCGTTGGCAGATTTGTTCAATTTTCAAAAAAGTTTTTGTATTATACCACACCCATTTCAAATAATAAAATCATGCAGTAAAATAAATCAATACTTTATCTAGCAAACGTATGTTTTAGAATTTTAATTTTAGTTTCAATAAAATCATTAAAAAATATGTACGTACATGTGTTTCTTGGCGAAAATTGGTCCGTTTGTGTACTTATTTGCGCACTTACAAACTAATATATTTCAGATTTTTTAACATTCTTATTAAATTTAGACATTATTGAAAAATGATAAATACTTATAATCAAAAAATAACTACAAAAAGTACATTATTTTAATAGTTTTATCATCACGCCTTTCAGCATTTTTGGATGAAGGCATAAATTAAAGCCAATTTGAATTGAAATAAATTCGATATTGAGTTATAAAATTGCAAAAAGTTGGTCACGTTGTATGGGTACGTTCCCTAACCTAATTTCGCCATTGCCACCTTCTGTTAGACCGTCATATTTTGTCAGTTTCATATTTCAAATTTCAGAATAAATTAACAATATTATCTTCAACTCGTTTTTTTCCATATTATAATTGATTGAGAGAATTGGTTTGTCACCTAGATAACGTCCTTGGATAAATTTATCCGATTTTATTTATATGGAACTTTTGACCTTTTTACAAAAGTCTGAATTAATATTCAATTTTTGAAAAGAAAAAAACTCTTTTTATAAAAGGCCTGGGTTCTGGGTTCGAGTCCCAGTTGCGACAATTATCTTGTTCTATTTTATTGTGTCTTGTTCGCTTTCATATTTTCGTTTAGATTTTAGATTATTATTGTTATCTTATTCTTCAATGATATTTTACATTGACGGGAATAACCTTCAAAAGTTGTATAGAGTTTTTCTTATAAAAAATTGATCTACAATATTTCATAGTGTGACATATTTTACTATTATTTTATTGTAATTGCAACTCTTGGTAAGGAGAGGATGGTTTACTGCTGATTACCATTTCTTGGGAGGATGCCGGTGATTAAAGTAGTATTTTATAATGATGAGTAGATCAAACTGATCTGCTCATCTACTGGATAGCCCGCATTCGGCACATGCGCGTCTACGAATATACACAGTGCGAAATAATTGATGTTGTGTTTTTTAGCAGTCTCTCTGTATGACAATTTTTTTTAAGCAATTCTTTGTGGTTAGACATTATATTATAAAAAATAAAACAACACTTTGTATTTAACCATGAATTCATTATTTATATATCTACCGGTTTCGCTTCGACCAAGCTTCGTCAGGATAAAATAATAACTGTTATAATCAGTTATTATTTTATCCTGCCGAAGCTTGGTCGAAGCGAAACCGTTAGATATACAAATAATAAATTCGTGGCTAAATACAAAGTGTTGTTTTATTTTTTATATTATAATGACAAATTATTCTTCATTAATAATCATAATGAATATAATTTATACGTCGTCTAAAGCTTGTTCTACCTCTTCTTTTTATGAGAAAGGTGGAGTCTGGATCGAGGATTAGGCTTGTTGTTACATAGCATCTTGGGTTATTGAAACAAAAATATATATACGTTAAATAATGGGATTGCTAAAGCAAACCACAAAATCTTTTACATATGTTTCTAGTCACCGCGTACGTCGTTTCTAATTACACCATTTTGATTGAAATTCACCGGTAAAAACAGATTCAAATTTTGCGGTTAATAAAAGTAAACATCAGTTATCTATTAATATATTTGGGAAATATGAGAAGCACAGGCTGAAGTAATGACTGGAGGTGGTAGGGATTTACTAAGTTTTGCGGACCAAAATCGGGCATGAACAATTGTTTTGACAAAAATGCTTGAAATTTGGCACTTCTACCTTGCCAAAAGCAGTGTCAGGGTCAGTGTTAGGGAACGTATCCATACCAATTTTTGCAATTTTTAACCCCCTCCCCCCGGTGACCAAAAACCTAAGCAATCCGCCGCTCATTTGTACCAAGCGTGGTATTTTGAAGACCCCCCCCCCCCCCCCTCGAACAGGTCACGAAGTATGAGTACGTTCCCTTACCAGGAAACATACATATTATATTTACAAATTATGGTGAAAATTTAAAACATAATAATGATTGAGAAAAATGGGAGGCGTGTGAAGTTATGACTCTAATTTGTTTCTGTTCACCCCATTCTCCGGTAACTCATAATAAATATTGATTCACTTAGTTGTGCCATGCCTTCTTCGCGCGCCCAACTTCTTCTATCATTCACTTTCACGTCATCTCCGGACGCCTCTTTCTTAGTTCACCACGTTAACCTAGAAAATTATTTGGTTCATGTCTTCCTCGAATGCTCCCGACTTTAACCATTCAAACCTCTCTCTAAGCACTGCTGGCGGTAATGAGAAAAACTTTGAAAATTTCAGCGAAAATATGCAGACCTAGATTGCGCCGTCAATGTAGCTAATAAGGACATTGAATACGAAGTTTGGAATTGGATTGTAGAAAACGTTGGGGACGATGCATAGCACAATCAAGTGAATCGAATAATGGTGGTAAAATAAGGCGTGTGTGAGGAACGAAAAAAGGGGTGTAAGCAGAATGTATGATGTGGAAGTGAATGATAGAAGAAGTCGAAGTCGCCCGATGAACAAATACGTTTCTGTGGGTATATATTCAAGTGAGTTGAATATATTAGGCTTAAGCAAAATGAATAAGGCCGTTTGTATATGTCCGTTGTTTTCACCGGACAACGGACCGTAAATAAAAGGAGATCCTTGTATACATACAAGATATTTTGACGGATGGATGTTAGGTTGTGCGGTTGTGCGGTTGTGCGGTTTATCACCTCAGTTTTGAACTGGTAGCGAAAGAGATTACACGTGTGACATTGAGGAACGGAAAGAAAAAAAATCTTATTGGCGTACTGTTTATACAAGGAAAAACAAAAATAATCAGAAAAACGTGAAAGGTCAGTGTTAGAGAAAAAGATGGTGCATTTCATACTCTTTTTGAAAAGTTGGAAGAAGATGACATAAAATTTTACAATTATTATTTTCGGGTGCAGAAAAGAGCTTTTTAACTTATTATTCCTTATTTCCCAAAAACGAGCGATACGTTCGGTACCGTCTACAGAGGTCGGCAAAGTGCGGCTCCGGAGCCGCATGCGGCTCTTTGGCCCGCTAAGTGCGGCTCTGGCACAAATGTCCACGGACAGACGCGCAAGACGCTTTTGCCAAAGATTTTGAAAGGGAAACATTTTTAATTTTCCGCTGAAGCATCGCCACAAAAATAATTCCTCCATTGACACTATTTGAAAACAACCATTTTAAACATGAGAGAAGCATTTCTCATCAGGTTTCAGAAATTTAAAAGCAGCGCAGCAACCTTAGCTCGTTAAACACGCTCTTAATGCTTCGATAACCGATTTGAAATTTTATCCTTTAGGCATTGACATAGGTAACTTTGAAATACAATTGCTGGATTTAAAAAACATGGAAATGTGGAGCTCTAAATATGAACGTCTTTGTGTTGATTTGGAAATATTGGACAAGAACAAATGTGAGCTTAGTTCACAACCCAAATGGTCTGGTTTGAAAGATCTGGAGAAGGAAGATGTGATCGTCTTCAAAGCCTGGAATAGCCTCACTCTTACGATCAGTTGAAAAAAACTCAGGTTTGCTGTTCTTTCCATTTTCGAGTCTACATATTCATGCGAACAATTTTTTTCAAGCATGAACTTTATCAAGAGTAATCTGAGGAGTCATCTTAGGGAACGTACCCATACTACGTGACACGTTTAGGGGGGGGGGGTCTTCAAAATGTCACGCTCCATACAAATGAGCGGCGGGTTGCTTAGGATTTTGGTCACCGGGGGGGGGGGGGGGGGTTAAACATTGCAAAAAGTTGGTCACGTAGTATGGGTACGTTCCCTTATTGATGAGAACCTGAAATCGTGCCTAAAATTAAGAATGACAACATAAAAACATGACTTACTCTAACATTCCAAGGAAATGCAATGACAAAACGTGTCAGTCATTGTCACGATTTAAATTTATGGAATCCTTAATTATACGTTATTTTTTAATCAATGACTAAAATCTTTATTAAATATGAAATCAAGTTTTATTCAGCGAATCCGTAATTTAATGAAGGTAAATAATAAATGTTTGCTAAATAAATAAACAGTTTTGGCTCCCAAATTTTTTTTGAATCGTTTTAATCTACATATTTGGCTCTTTGGCTAAAAAGTTTGCCGACCCCTGGTCTACACCATATGTTCGCAACGTGGGCGATATTGCCCCCATGTGGGCGTTTGAGACTTTCAGGGGGGGGGGGGGGCAGTAGATGACCCAGATAAAATTAGGGTGCGTTGAGTTAGCACAGGGGGCATTGAGATGGGCGTTGAGGGCAGAGCAGGTAAAATAAATATGGTCTAAAAAAGGCAAATAACAACTAATCATGCACCAATAAAGTAAAGTACCCTTTAATATTGGTTAATTTTTGTTATTGTATGTATATTAATCATTATCACGTGTGCGAAAATTCACTTATTTTGGTCGTTCGGAAAGTGGAAGATAATGAAAGATTCCATTACATTCAGATCTACACTAAATTGGATGATATTATTATTTTTTTTTTTATTATATATATAATATTATCATCTTACGTGTATTATTATTATTAAGAATTGACCAAAAGGATAACAAAAAATTTAATATATTTTTAATCGATTCCGTGACAGTTGAGCCCCCTCCCCCACCCACCTAAAAAATGGGGGGCCTCTAGAAAAAAAATTCTTAAAGTGGGCGGTGGGCAAAATAAGGTTGAGAACCTATGGTCAACACTCATCCATTCACTGACATAGGCGACCGCACAATCTTATGCCGGACCGGTGTTCGTCTCACCGAGGGAAGGCGGGGGTGCGCATCCGGCGTAAACTTGTCGCCGGACCGGTATCCGGTGCTTGTACACACATTCATTATAAGGGAACGTACCCATACTACGTGACCAAATTTTTGCAATTTTTAACCGGTGACCAAAAACCTAAGCCCGCCGCCGCTCATTTGTACCAAGCGTGAAAATTTGAAGACCCCCCCCCCCTAAACGTGTCACGTAGTATGGGTACGTTCCCTAAGCCATACAACACTGCGAGTCCGGCAAAAAAAAAACGGCCCGTTGTCCGGTAAAAGCGGCCTAAGACAGAAAGAAGATGAAAAATGTGTGTTACGAGTTTCTATGACGTGGACGGTGAATAGTAGAAGAAGTCGGGGACGCCCGAGAAAGACATGGCACGATGATATAATAATAATAATGTTTATTCCAGGATGTGGGGAGGATAGTGCAATCCCACACGTCCCATAAAGTTGTAGATATTTACACAACAGATAAAGTAAAAAAAAAGTAAATAGAACAAACAAATATAAAAGATATAAGTGATAATATAATAGAAATAAAATAAATAATCAATTATAATGTAGGACGTGGTCTGGAGTGAGCTCGGGCCCAGCGCTCGATCAGGAGTGGCGCTTGGTGCTGGAAGGCTGCGATCACCACTGTGTTATCGGAAGCCATTAGCCGCATCCTGGCTCCAGTGACCCGGTGTCTCATCAGACCGGCGAATCCGTGTAGTCCTAGCTCCGTAAACATTGAAGATGCGCTGCTGTATCTTCTGTATCCAAATATAATTCTGCAAGCATCATTATATTGGATCCGGAGTCGTTCTATTGAGCTGGTACGGTATGTTTGTATCGTTCTATTGAGCTGGTACGCTGACACCATGTTTCACATGTATATAGGTTAGTGCAAAATGCATTGAACAATGTTTTTTTTACATTGTTACTGCATTTGAAGAATCTTCGGGCAATCATATTAGACAGTATACTGATACTTCTCCGCTGTCGTTCAATATCACTGTCATCCGAGAGGTCTTCAGTAATAATGTGTCCCAAGTATTTTACATTCTTAGATGCGTTTATGTTTTCCTCATTAAGTTTTACAGGGAGCATTTTCTCGGGATTTTTTCCATGGTGGAATGCGATTAGTTCCGTCTTCTTGGGGTTGTACATCATGTTGTGGTCATTTGCATATTCTTCACAGATTTTTAATAATGTTCTCAACCCCTTAATCGACGGAGCTAGGAGAATCATGTCGTCCGCATAACTTATGTGATTTAGGCATAAATTATTAATACGACAGCCCGCCCTGGTGTCCAGGCGATTTGATAATTCGTCCATGTATACATTGAACAGGATTGGGGACATACACCCTCCTTGCCTTACTCCTGATCGCAAATATATCGGTTGGGAGTACGTACTTGCCCACCGTACAACGTTTTCCTGCTGAGAGTGCCATTGGGATAGTGTGTTGATATACATATTAGGTATATTTCTAGCTTTCAATTTCTCCCATAAGGTTTTATGACAGACCCTGTCGAACGCTTTGCTCAGATATGAATCAATTATGTATCTAACTAAAAAAAATAAAATAAAACTTTTTCAATTCGTGAAATATTATTTCCACCTTAAAACCACACCCAGTTTAAGTATGTACTAGAATTTACATCTTCAAAACTTTACTCCAAACCATTCTAACCCCGATCAACGCCAGGTTCACTTCAGCTGGTTTAAAACATAAAGCATGACTTTGAAGTGAAACTTCTATAGCACCGTTGTGATTTAAAACCCGATGAACGAAAAATAGCGATACTAAAAAGAGACAAACACATACATCTATAGGAAGCCTATGAGAGGCGGTGCTTCATAGTCTATCGGTCTCCTCTTTATGCGGTGCTTTGTAGCCTCCCCACTCTTATCTAGTTTTCGGAAAGTTTCACTTCTAACGCTCGCGAACTGCAAACTTGTATTTTTTTAATAAATACAAGTGTGCAGAACTCGGAAATAACGAAAGCTAGTGAACTCAGAAATAACGAAGCTAGTGAAACTAGCAATGGAATTTGTAAATCGATAACATCCATCGTCGTGGGACAGTATGTTGCGAGGGAACATTAAGAAGTGTTAATACTTTAACGATTATAAAAGCACTCCATTAAATTAAAAGCTATCCAACCGCTGACGGCACACACCATCAGGTCCATCAGCTATAACTACAGCATACAACTTATCGCTTTCCCTTGATAACACCCGCGGGTCACTTTATTAATGAATCTTATCTATACGGTTTTATTCCAAGGGTAAATAATTTCGATACATTTTTTTTTTCTATGCACCACCTGGGTTACCTATTAATTAATCACGTGGTCCGCGGATTACTATGAAGATTCATCCAAAACGTGAGTTAAAAACTCATCCATGACACCTAATTAAAAAGCACCTCTAAATTTTGTTGCAAATAAATGCATGAATATTTTGTGTTGTGTTTTTTTTACGTGGTGACTTTGATTTGATTGCGTTGTAGTAAATGCTCGTTTTAAAAGGACTGAGCTCCGACTAGTTCTAGACCAAGTGCAAGAGAGAGAAGAAATAAGATCCAAACTTTGTGATAATAAATGTAAAGCAGTAAATTGAAGGCAGCTTGTCAAAAATGATGGCACGTAAGGAAAGGGATTACTGATTTTTTAAGGGATTTGTTACTCCGGGGTGAGAATTGTATGCGAAGTGCAGGGAGGCTGCGCCACGGTCCAGACTAGCAGTATCACGAATCCCACTTGGAGTTTGAGGGTGACAGATGTATCTTGGAGATTCTAAGAAGCAGAGGCGTGTGGTGGTATTCGAAGACATAATTTCGAAGTAATCTTTATTTTAAATCTAGGTAATTTTTAAAAATAATTTTTGGTTTTTCTTATGTAGGTATAACAGCAATGATTTTTCCTGGCTATTTACCGTATCGCTATTATTATACACAGCTATCAATATTATGCCATATATTAACACCTGTCGCATACGCTTAAATATATTCTAGAAATAAGACGATAAGTTTTATTACTATGATTTAGTTTTGGGGTATTACGCCGTGCTGCACCTCCTTTTTTAGCCGACGTTTCGAACAGCATTACGGTGTCCATCATCAGGGCAGACGTGTAATGAATTACATATCCGCCCTGATGATGGACACTGAATAACGAAACTAATTTTGGCCGCGAAAATCTTGAACCGTACCTGTAAGTTTTATATTTACATAATTTCGACAGGTATGATATAGATATTATGAAATCGATGGCGTGCCTAAGTATACTTTATACCGTAGTAGTGAATACCCGGCATGCGTTGCAATCCCACATAAATAATTTTTTCTCTCTGCGTGCCTTTTCCCATGCGCCCCATTCCCGCCCTCGTTCCCCTCCGGCGTCCCATTCTCCTCACGCGTTCCCCTTCCACTTTCCCCGTCTTCCAACCTCTCACAAATCCCCCTCCATCGTTCCACTACCCCCTCCCGGTTTCTCCTCCCTCTTCCTTCCCTCCCTGCCGCTATACTGTTTGCATTAAATAAACACATTTTTCAAACTTGCGTGCCACCCACTGTAAAAAAGTTAGGCAATTTTCATAACGCCGGAGCTCACCATTATGTATATATACAAACCTTCACGGGCATGCGCACAACAACTCACCAAAGTTCCATCGCAATCGGATGAATGGTATAGGAAATAATTTCATAATTATATTTAGCCAGAGCTCATAATTATACATAGAAACCATCGCGGGCATGCGTACAACAAATTCACCAAACTTTCTTCGCAATCGGTCGAATGGTTTAGGAACGCATAAGGGACAAACAAAGAAACATTAATTTTTATATATTAAGGATAAGAATATAAGTGATATAAAATAACTGCTTAGATTGTTAATTTTTCAGAAAACCGAAGTGCTGATCACACAAATCTAGAAAAGAAAGTGTTTTGAGAAGAAAAAATAATCAATTGAACAATGAATTCAAGGATCGATTAAATAATTATGGGTTACCAAAAACTTGAATCTGATAGAGAGGAAAGAAATATTCTGTGTTTGTATGTACGAGTTGATTATTTATTTTGTATGTACGGAGACATGTATTATATTCATATAGTTTTCTTAATGTTAATAGTTTTGTTTTCATATATATTTTGTGAATGTGGATCTGTAGTGAAACGATTTTATGTCTACCATGTTTTATATTACCTGTAATTCATTTATGTATGTTAATTTGATTTTAAGATTTTAATAAAAAAAAGTTTAAAAATAATACCTACTTTGTACAGCAATACTGTTTGCACAGCTATTTTAACTATCAGGGACGTGCAACTTGCTAGTGTTTACATGTCGCCTCACAAGGCCAAATCTTGTGAATTATGTTACTACAAGGAGGAAAAACATAGCCAGGTTTCTTCTTATTTAGAACGTTTCTCCCAATTCATTGTCATGTTTGTCATTAATTATATATTTTTTACAAATTCTGTGTAATGAAATATTATTTAATTTACATTGATTTTTTTATTAAAGTAATTAATTATGTTTTATGATTTCGTGGTACATGAATCATCTAAAAATTAATTAATAATCTGTACAATTGGAAAATAGCTGCGTTTTTTGCTCCACAATTCGGGAAGCTTGAAAAGCTTCAAAATCACATATTGGTGGGATTTTTTCGTTTCGTTTAATTTAAAAAAAAAATTATTGAATAAACGGCATAAAAATTGAAGTGATAGTTTTAATACGAATTCGATGTTTCTACCCACAATGTGTTTTCGCGTTTAATATGTAAAAAAAATTAAGTGACATACCAAGGAAGCATTCCGAAAATCCATGGAAATTGCACTGTCGTTGTCTATTTAAAAAGGTTAACTGTTAAAAAATCAAGAAATGTGCCGTATTATTCCTCCCGTCTTCGAGTATCTTAACGTAAGAATCAGTACAATATTATTTCATATACCTACCTACATTGAATCCATATTTGAGTATGTTATGTAGCATATACCTATTATCATTTAAGGTCATCTACTAACTTAAGAGTAATGCGCTCTATTAATGTCGCAATATTATTTTTATTGAGGAAACCCGTTCGCCGAGAAATTTTAACAATGGGTATTTTACCAAACTGTTACTGTCACTATCTCTCTTACTGAAAAAAAAAGAAAACTGAATAAAATCGTCAATATCGAGTTTTTGTATTCCCCATTTTTCTCCTCCAAAACTGGACGTTTTTACTAAGTGTATTATTTATTTTATTTATAAATTTTCGGGAAATCGACAGTTTATATTTATTTCAGTTTGTACATAATATTAAATAGCCAAAATAAAACCAATTACGGATTTCCTCCTTGTGACTTTATTTCTACTGAGACAGCATAATAAGAATAAGTAAATTAATTTTATAAAAAGGAATATGAATCTAAAATCATATAAAACAAAAAATATGCATATATAATACTCAAAACATTTTTTTTAATATAAAATGAAAAAATTACAAAACAAAAAATCTATCAAAACATTGGAAGCCATGGAGAGAGGTTGTACATATAAATCAAATCATAACAGAAATATAAACAATAAAAACATAACATTATTCAAGAGCTATTAGAGAAACACTCTTTTACGGACCTTTTAAATTCAGTAAGTTTGCAATTGAAAATGTCCACATTGGAAAATACGCTATTATAACTATTGCGTAGTCGGTTCAGGCAAGAATTCTGCTTACAGTTTGTCTTGCATTGATCCTCCCTGAACAGGACAGAAGAGCGTGTTGAACGTGCAGGTACATTGAATTAAATTTTATTTAGCAACTCTGGGCATTGAATTATAAGAAAATATTCTAGGTTTGTACATTTTGATTTAAAAAAAAAACGTTTTATAGTTTGTTCTGAACGTCTGTCGGTGGCTTGCAAAAAAGGCAATTTTAACGATTTTCGGAGGGTCCTAACTCCTAAAAGAAGTAACTTATCCAAAAAAGTAAAACGTACTGACACTACTGACACGCTAATGGTTGATATCTGTATTATATTAAAAAAATATTTGCACTAGTGACAAAATCCAGAGATGGGGAATTCGTTTGTATGGATAAAACGCCGCCTGGTTTCATCTTATCTTTATTTGAGTCGGTGGATAATTTAAAATTTCATTATTTTTTTCTATCGTTACAATCGTTACATAACGATCATGGAAATTTGAAATGCTATGAAGGACAAAACATGAGTTAAAAACGTAATTTTTCTTCGTTTTTCCCCTTTCGTTCTGCGTCGTCGAAATATTTCTAAGAAAATAAGTGTGTACTTTAATGGAAAATTAAAAATGAATTATATTTCTGTTATTGAAGAAATTAAAAAAAAAATGTTAAGTGTTCTGAAATATCCATTTAATTTCATTTTATAATAAAAAAAATATATTTATTAGTATACAAAAACAAGAGATATGATTTAAACAATAAACAAAAATTTTAACAAAACAAAAAACGCCTGAAAAAAATGCACCAAAAAGTAAAAAAATAATTTCGTATTCTTCTACAACTTCATAATCAACTTACTTTTTCTACTCATCAATATGTAGGTACGATTGATATTTTTGGAGTCGGTGTCAGTCAAGGTAGGTTTGTAACTACATACATAGTTATAGGCAGGGCTGGGCAGTATTTGAAATACTTGTAATTGAAATACGTTTTTGAAATACAAATACGTATTTTGTATTTGTATTTCAATTACTTCCTAAAAATGTATTTTGTAATTGGTATTTCAATTACCTGGGGCTGAGGTATTTTGTAATTTGTATTTCAAATACTTATGGCTTCAAAATACATTTTCAAATACATTTAGCGATCTTAATAATGATAATGAAAAATAAACTGACATAGATAATACGTAGACTAAAAACGCTAGAATCCAGAGCTATATGTTATGTGTGTTAATATTTAGAGTTGGCAACACGTCCTGTGATATAATAGCACTGTTATTGTACATTTTCTATCATATTTGTATCATATTATGTAATGCTTGTCATTGCTTTGTATTGTACATTTTTGTGTCATAGTATTAGATCAAGCACTATAGGAATAATTTGACTGAATACTAAACTATTTTTAAGTTAATTACAGTAGAGCGCACTTGAAGTGAAATAACTAGTGTCCGACCGAAACAGGATTTTCTACCGAAAACGAAACCGAATATTCGATATCTTTCTCAGTTTCGGCCGAAACCGAAACCGAAACTTTTTTAGACATGTTAAAAATCTATTGTTTACTTAAATTCGGCTTATTTTTTACACTTTTATTCACTATAAAGTAAGGACCTCATAATTTGAGTACTATAATTTTAATTGCGTTTACAATCACAACATTTTTTTACATTAACTCCACATTAGAAACCCAGAGGAAAATAATTTCCCTCAGGGCATATGTCATCTTTGAAGATGCTGTATGGAGGGTCTTTTTGGGGAGAGGAAGGAGGGAGGAAACATAGAGGCCGGGTTCCACAGCCGAGCTGTTGAACTCAAGAATGAGTCATAGAAACGACCCGTTCTCATATGACTATATAGTATATTTCGGATAGCGCCGTGTACGGAGACTAGCATTAAAAAGTAGTATGTATATCAACAGGGTACTTGTGGTTTCGTCACAATTACGAAGATTGTAAGTATCTCCATGAACGGAGGGCCTTACACCAAGCACATTAAAAGAGGGACTGTTCAGAAGATTGCTTCCGTTGAAGGAGACTAGATTTTAATTTTTATTTACACTTGTTAAATAAAATTAAAATTAGAATGAAATAAATAAAAATAATTGAAGTTTGTGATTACATAAACTCACAATACAAGCACGCCGGACCGGCCAGCGAACTCAGTTGATGATGGTGGATGACACACGAGCCACGAACTCACCGGAAGTCAGTCAAACGGCACGCGATAATTCACAAATGCAGAGTTTCGGTGCGGCCGAAGGTTCGGCAGATTTTCTGCCGAAACCGAAACTGATGCCGAAACTAGATTTTTTTACCGAACCTTCGGTCGGTCACTAGAAATAACACAAAATAGCGCTATACAAATGTCGTGTTATAATAATAATATATTATTATTATATTACCTAACACCTGAGTCCTTTACCACAAATTTTACAAGTGAAGCGGAGATGAGATGTGTCTTTTGAGCAATATGATTGGTCAATTTTTGCACGTCTCTGTTTCACTCTGCTCAACATTGCTTCTATTTAAACGCACCCTTAGATAAGGGCATTTATGACAATTTATTGCAACCAAAGGTTCTACCAAAACCAAATGTATTTTGTATTTTGTAATTTGTATTTTGTATTTGAAAGAAAAAAATGGTTAAAATACTGTATTTTGTATTTTGTATTTCAAATACATGACTTGAAAGTATTTTGTATTTCGTATTTTAAATACATGCGAAAAAGTATTTTGTAATTTGTATTTCAATTACAGCAAAGCATGTATTTTGCCCAGCCCTGGTTATAGGTGAGATGTGCTTGTGTCGCACAAGCGACTTGACGAGGCGAGGGGAGCTGTCAACTGAAGACGCCGCCTGGCTGACACCTTTGCTGACACCGACTCCAAAAATAACAATCGTACCTACATATTGATGAGTAGAAAAAGTAAGTTGATTATGAAGTTGTAGAAGAATACGAAATTATTTTTTTTACTTTTTAGTGCATTTTTTGAAGTCGTTTTGTGTTTTGTTAAAATTTTTGTTTATTTTTTTTTATTTTTAGTGAATCTGAAGTACACTAACTAATTTGTCTGAATATGGGTAGACCTACTAAATGTGCTGCTCATATGAGACAGACATAATTTGACCATAACGACGTGAGGGTCAAATATATTTTGTCCCATTATATTTTCGAACTGGACCAAATTAAAATAGGACCACACGGGAAGCACCAGCTTTCAAATAAAAAAAGAATCATCAATATCGGTTCACCCAGTCGAAAGTTCTGAGGTAACAAAAAAAAATACAGTCGAATTGAGAACCTCCTCCTTTTTGAAGTCGTTTAAAAAAAACTTTCGCTCTCGTAAACAATTAACATTTTGTCCCTTACAGCAACTCAAATAATTTCCATGATCGATAATATTACTTGGAATAAATTAATGTTTTTACTTATTGTAATTTTTGCAATAAGTAATAAACATTTTATTTTAATTTAAAACATTCACTACAACAAGAGGACTATTTATGTCAGAGAAGATGGTAAAAATTTCATTCTTATCAATCATATTTAAAAATTTCACTTTTTTTTAATCATAGCATCGACCACACTATTTTTCTTGGGTGTACGATCTCATGTTTATTGTAGGTTAAGATCTAAGGAAAGGTAATATTCGTGCCTTATTAAAATAACTTAAACTAAGAACCTTATAATCTACTTGGTGATGTTATTTCCATCTCCTCCGAAGCAAACTATTGTTTTTCTTGTAGTAAAAGTTAGGTTACCCTCGATAGTGTCAGTGGTAAAGTGAATAGGAAGATAGGTGATAGGTGCCCGCCCCACGGAGCGCCCCTGGTCCGGGCGGGCACGGCGGGGAGGGGGCGCAGGCGCGCTCCTTGGGTCGATACCCGCCGCCAGTTCGGCCCGAGACCGCGCCGGAGCGCGCGCGTGCGCCCCGCCCCTCGCCCCCCCGCACCTACCACCGCTCCACACACGCGACATTACCGAATCTCAGCCCGCACTGGACGGTCGCATCGCGCCGACTTACCCCAAACGTAAATACACGCCAGTCCACTCAAAAAGGACAACAATCATGTCTTAAACCACCGAAGGATAGACTTCTTCGCGAGTGGCGCTCGGTTTTTGCACTTTTCCCGCGCTGTCATCGGTTTGGCGGCGAAAAAACTTGGTTAATTTGAATAAAGAACCTTTTGATTCCGACAGTACGAAGTGAGGATTTGAAAAGGGACCGCTCGGCGCCTATTTTGAAGTGTTTGTGATTAGTGTGAGTGAGTGTCCCTCGGTTCACGTGTCGGCTTACTCGAACGTGACATACAACATACAACAGTCTCCACCTCCGCAGTCAGCTGTCGGCCGGAGATTGCATTTTGTTTATCATTCCTGAGAAACACAATTTGAATTTCCTTGAGAATTCAGTTTTCCGATCCCTCTAGATTCGAAGTGCGTTTGTTTATAAAACATTCTCTATTCGAACACCGAAATAGTCCGGTGTTTTCTTGTTCTGTTTGACTTGGGAATATCATTTTCCCGATTGTTTTGTGAAAGTTCGAATAAAAGATAACATTGGTGAACTGGAGAATGTGCTAAAGGATTTAAAAAAGGGAGAATTGACGATTCTTTGAAGTTATAAGATGGGGACCATCGCCCTACTTATCTAAACTATCGTTGTTTATCTCAAAGCTTTTAGATGCTGAAGTTCACCATGATTCTGAAAGTTGCCTTGCTGTGTATTATAGGTAAGCACTCACATCAAAGTCTGCATGTTTGTATTATTTGTAGGTTAGAACTCTTGGGACACCTTTATTATTATGACTACTAGAATAATATTTATGTCAAAAATGAACAGGAGGAAAATGTGGAGAATCCTTTTTTCCTGAAAAACAGGAGGAAAATGTGGAGAATCCTTTTTTCCTGAAAAACAGGAGGAAAATGTCGCCCAAAGTCCTTTTTTCAATAGGTTATAAGGTAAGTACATAGTAAGTAAAAGTAAAAAGCATATCATTCAGAGAATATTGAAACTATCTAGATATGTCCACCTTACTATTTGTCGCCCCTATGACGGCCTCCGTGGTCAAGGGTTAAGGCTCTCGACTAGCAATCCGAAGGTCGCGGGTTCAAATCCCAGCGTCCGCAAGTAAATTTTATTTCATTGAATTGTGTTATTTCACAATTTAATAATTAAAAATAATACCTACAAGCAGTGGCGGCTCGTGACTTTTGGGTGTGCTAGAGTGCTGAAATTAAAAAAATGGCATAATGAAGTTGTTGTAGCCGAAAAAAATTTTTTTTTTTTTTTTTGAAAATCAGTTTTTTGTATGAAAAATTTCAGAAAGTTTCTGTTTGGCGGTGTGCCGCACCGATTTCCTGAAAAATCGTCATACAAAACACCGATTTTTGAAAAAAAAAAATTTATTTCGCATACGATAACATCCATGATGCCATTTTTTAAATATTAACACCCTAGCACACAAAAAGTCACGAGCCGCCACTGCCTACAAGGTATATTTGCGGCACGTTCCAGAGTGGAAGATATTTTCAGTATCGCCCTGGTATCTATAAGACCACCATTCAGAATTAAAACGTTGCTTGAAGTGGCTTTAGCCGTGTTTGGTGACAAGATCTGAATAGCCAGGAACTTCCCCACCTTCCTCTCTCCCATCTCCTTCCCTTCCCAACTTCCTACTACCTTCAGCCTCACGACATACCCCAATTGGGGATCCCATAGTCTCGCTGGATCCAGGTGGTCGGGAGCAGTAAGGACTCGATCTTAAAATGTATAAGATCGAAATGTTGATATTACGAGGCTGTTCAAAAAGCAAATATGTAACTATAGATAAATTATTTTATAAAAATGGCCCAATTTTTGGAACTACATAATGCATTAAAAGCAACTTGAACGGAACTTTTTAAATTAGCAATAACGTCGAGCGCGCCGATGGATATCAAAGGCGTGCAATAAAAAGTCGCGAATTCTCAAATTTTATCCGATTCCTAAATGTATTGCGTGTTCGTTTCAATTAAAGGGAGCCCCCATTAAACTGGGTAACTTCGCATTGAAAATTGTTTGGCATCTAAATAACGCCGAACACGATTATGATAAAGTTAACCAAATGTTCAAAAGAGCCGCTTTTTGTGTTCTTGACCTATCACATCTAATGATTATATCTATGAGTGTAGTTTTTGCACTGATAATTCGTGGTGGAATTCCATTGTATTAGAATTTGAAATTAAAACATTTTTGTACTTTCTTCCACTAATTTATATTTCACCAGGACCGGTTTCATCATAAATTAGTGGAAGAAAGTACAAAAGTGTTTTAATTTCAAATTCTAACACTGATTACATCTATAATACATACATTCAAATCATTCAAATCATAATCATTGAATATGGAATAATCGCATGGGGAGGTGCAACACTATCAGCTATAGATTCATTATCGAAGGCACAAAAATTAATTATGAAAGTTATTCTTAAAGTTCCCATAATAACAAGTACTGTAGATATATTCAAAAAATTCCCTGTATTAGATATTCGACAAATTTACACAAAAACAATCTTAACTCATCTGTTTAAAAATAAAACACGTACATTTTATGAAAATACCCAAAATATTGTAAACACACGGCACAAAACCAAAGAACTCATGCAAACACCTAAAACAAACACAACATTAGGTCAAAGAAATTTTAAATACATTGCGCCTAAAATATACAATAACCTACCTGACAAAACAAGACAATCGAATAATATTAACAAATACAAAATTCTGATTAAACAATGGATCATCGAAAAAGGTCGTGCAATAATTAGTCACCTCACCCAAATATAATCCTCTATTTCATTATTGTTACCACTAACCAACCTGAAAATTTTCTCTAATATTTTTGCTGTATTGAAAAGGGTACTAGTCTGTCTCGACACAGGATTTTCTAATGAGACAGGCAAGGCCAAAAAATATATGTAAACCTTTTTATATAGATGCACATAATAAAAAATAAAAAAAATAAATAAATAGGTACTTCTTCAGATTAAAATATAGCATTATCTTTTCAATTGTAGGTTTATGCGAAATCAAAATCATATGACTTGAGCTTTGCTTTGTGTAATTTGGGGCGAGAATTTCATAAGAATTAGGTAAGGTATTTACGCACAGCGAGTATAATATAAATATGTTTGGGCGTGGCCATACAATCCCTAGAGCAGTGGTCCTTAACCTTTTTGGTATGCCAGTTTCATATGCATTCACCGAATCCTTCTTAATTGGAAAGCTGGGCGTATCATCAGTGGTGGTGGATTACCACAAGGGGGGGCGCAATGGGATAGGATGGACTATTTTTACGACTATATTTACCACAATGGGGGGGGGGGGCGCAATGGGATAGGATGTGCTATTTTTACGACTATATTTACCACAACGGGGGGGGCGCAATGGGATAGAATGGGATATGGGACAATAGTGACAATATTCTTCGTAATTTTTTTTTCGGGCTGTGTCCTGTTCCGCCGAACCCCTGAGACCTGCTCACCTAACCCCTGGGGTTCGATCGAACACAGGTTAAGAGCCACTGTCCTAGAGTCTTCACAGACGATTACGTTTTATATGGTGTATCATAAAAAATATTGATTTTGGTTGTCTTGCGTAACTCAGGTTCAATGAACTCAAATTTGCTTTGAATTTAAGTGTAATGTGAAGAATTTGGAGAAATGATATTGTAGGTACCTAAAGTAATATAATATGTGAAGAAAAAATTATTTTAGTTATAATTTTCAAATCTTGAATTGATTTGTCAAGAAAGAGTGCGCAATACATAATATGTGTGGGCGTGGCCTAGATTATACTCTGTGATCGACCAATAGGGTCTACTCACCAGGATAGCATGCTGAACCGCCAACTGAATTATTATTAATAAAATAATATACTTTTTTGTTTAAAACCACGAGATTTATTAATTTATGAACCGACCGGTTTCGCTTACTTCAGGGTACAAATTAATACTTGTACCCTGAAGATGCTTAAGGGCCCGCAACTAAGATTTGTACCGATTTATTACATATTTCCCTTAAACACAGTAAGTTTTAAAGCTTAAAAAAAAAAAATGTTATTCTTGAAGATAATATCTAGACTTTGCCGCGCCGAAACGCAAATTATATAAAATTCCCTCGATAGAAAAAAAATCACAAAGTATGCTCCAAAAATTATTATTAACACGTTTGTTTCAGTTATTTTACAAGTTATATGTATGAAAAAATTCACAGTGTTTCTTTAAATGCTGTTTAAGATAATGCCCACGAAATTATTGCTCTATTTTAAACGAGTCGTGTTTTATTAAACATTTTCGCAATTTTCGCATCGAATTTGTCGCTGTAAATGTTAGCGTTCTCCTCTAACATTCGTAATTTCGTATCTCTCCATCTTGTTCTTTTCGGGCCCGGTTGCAGAGCCTTAAGTAAGCGAAACCGGTCGGTTCATAAATTAATAAATCTCGTGGTTTTAAAGAAAAAAAGTATTTTATTTTATTAAATATGTCAAACCACAAAGTGATTGCTTTCTACAATAATATGAATTATTATTATTCCGTCGGCGGTTTTGCTCTACAAACGATCCAATTTGCAGAGACCCTGCATGCAGTCCTGCAAGCAGTTTTGCAAATCTCCCACTCCGTCGTTACCTTCGCATACGACTCCGGTATAAACAACGACACCAAACGATGACAATCCAGAATGAACTCTACTCAACACCTCTTTTAAAAGTCATTAATAGCTATGAAAAAAATTGTTGTAAAATAGCCTACTAGGTACCTAGATAACTGTTTTAGTAAAACTTATTTTTTTTAAATATTTTTTTTTCATATATTTTTTCAATCACTTATGACTTTTCAAAGGAGGTGTTGGGTTGAATTAATTCTGAGTTGTCCGGTCACCAAAGGGACGCAATGCAAACTCTCTCTGGTAGTCTCAGAGAGTGTAAAACAGAGGTTCCCAACCTTTTTGGACCCACCGTCCACTTAATAAGTATATTTTTCTTCAATATCCCATCAACAATCATAGTACGACTAAGAAAGCGCCGCAGGCGAAAATTTTACTACGCCCAAAGAACCAATGAACGCTGATCTTATCGTTCAAAGATTTTATTGTCTCGAAAATTTTTTTGATTTCATTAAACGGAATTCTTTTAAAATTGTATAATACTTAGAACACAAGAAAAAAGTTTGTCCGAAACTAAATTCGCAAAATTCGTCCAAAAGCATTTAAAAATCGCCCTCTCTCTTGGGGGTCGTCCATTAATCACGTGATGTTTTTTTAGTCACTTTTTAACCCCCCCCCCCCTGGTGATATGTGGTGAGGTTTTAGACCAGTGATGGGCAAAGTACGGCCCGCGGGCCAGCTCCGGCCCGCAAACGTATTTAATCCGGCCCGCCGACGATCTTTCAAAATTATAAGTATACCTAACTATTATATACTATAAATGTCGAAGGATCGTCGGCGTCAAAATATAATTATCGCGGGCTAATCTAGCCAGCTGTATAAAGTAAATTATTTGAATTTGAAAAAGGAGCCATTTCTAGACTAGCAACGTAGTTCATGTGTTGCGTTGCGATGCGAATTTGAAACTAGGTTTCAAGATTTTAAGAATATTCAGTCATCGCTTGATGTTTTTTCAATGCCGTTTAATGTGGACCCGGAGAATGTCCCTGCAGAATTGCAGTTAGAAATTGTTGAAATGCAGTGCAGCTCCCATTTAAAACTATTGTTCTAATTCCGAAAAATTAGATTTTTATAGAAAATTGCCGAAAACTGAATATCCAAAGATAATTGATAACGCCAAGAAAATAATAGCGATGTTTGGGTCGTCGTATGTCGGCGAACAGACTTTTTCGACCATGAAATTGCGAAAAACTCAGTCAGAAATCGGTTAACTGATGAGCACCTCTTCTCGATGTTAAAGGTTACTTCGTCGCAGCTCAATCAAAAACAATTTCATATGTCTCACACACCAACCATAACAGGGCCTTTAAATCAAAGTTAAATAATTGTAATCTGTAACTTATATTAGCGTTTGTGTGTAAAGTTTTATAATTAAAATATAGATTTTAAAACAAAATGCATTTTGGCTATACTCCTGGCCCTCCTCTGAATTTTTTTTAACTTTCTGGCCCGCCATGAAGAAAGTTTGCCCACCACTGTTTTAGACTAACCCCCCCTTCCCCCCCATCCCCAATACTCAGTCATTATCATCTCGGACCGCTACATTTTTAGTTGCCTTATTACAGATTATATATTTCCAAATCAAAAGTGACTGTGTTTTAAACTCATAGGTAACCCTTTCCATTGGAAACATTATAGTATTATACAAGGTTTGCATAGATAACGAAGATGTCTTAGGTTCCAATTCCTCTGAAACAATAACGAAGAGTACAAAAACTCCAATTCTCATAAATACAGGTCTTCTTTTCATGTGAATTCGGGATGAAAAAAAGGACGTGTTTTATTTTGTTGCCGATTTTCGATGGCGGACATTATTTGACGTGTGATAAAAAGACTATAATATTATGTGTTTATTACTGATTGTGTACGTGCATTACTTTTCGGTATTGAATATTTCGCGTGTATTTTTTATGATTTGAGGTTTTGACAGATGGTTTGAGTTCTATGGTTATGTTTTGCCATTTCTTGACGATTCGGTGCCGATTCAGTACCAAAATATTATTTTTTCTCTACATTAGAATTAAATGGCAACTTACAGTATGCAATTGTAATTATGAAAATAATGATCGTGTAAAGCAGGGGTACCCAACCCGAATCGTTTGGTGGGCCGAAAAAAATATTACTGAGCTTAGGTGGACCACTCGGGAGGCGTTAGATCCGTCCATGGGATATAGGTAAATGGCAGATATTACCGTTAATTTTTACCGGTAATTCGGTGTCAAAAATTGCTGTTATTATTGCCGAGATCCTCAATGTTAGAAGGCATAAATTGACTATACATGCGCCCATGTGTGCCCTTTGCATTCGCCCTCCACTTATTAAAATCAGGTCAGTTGCATTCGATCTTCCGAGAAATGTGCGTAAAAAATATACTGGTTGTATTGATTGCGAAAGTAGATTCCTAGTGCGGTTATGTGCTAAGTGCCATCACTTTTCAAGGAATTTATCCAAACTCTAATCGAGAGTCCTAATCTAATAACAAAAAAGTTTTAATTTCACAAAATGTAGTATAAGTGTGATAAAGATAAATTTATGAGAACTTTTTCTTTTTTTTTGTATAAATACTAAAATTAAAATATAGAATGTTGAAAACTTCATTTGGACCGCAAAAAATCTTGGATCTGCCCATGGGCCGCAGGTTAGGCAAGCCTGGTGTAAAGCAAAGATTGTTCATATCGATTTTACAGTTACCATGTGTGGATCGGTATCAAAAATTATCTTGTTAAACGCTCATTAGAGTAGGCATCTTCTTCTCTGATATTACATATTACTATTAGGAACTTGTAGGCTTAACACCCCAGTAGAAGCCTAGTAGTAAATTTACCCACGCGTTGGAATCGTTGAATAAAACAATTTTTATTATTCGCTGTTGCGACGCGAGAATCGATCTTTCTTGCCCTCCATACTTAGGCTTCCCCCAACATTAGGCCCATCGATTTTATGCCGAAAGAAAAAGGAGAACGTTTGCACCTGGCCCTACAGAAATAAAACCATCTTGCTACCTTTGTATCTTTTATTACTGCCGCTTCTCTAAATGCAAGAATCAGAGTTGGAGGAATATGTAGATATGTGGGACGATCGAAGCAATCAAATATGAAGCTCGGAGTAGTATAGATAAACACGGAAGGGAGAATTTTAAGGATTTCAAGGAATTATTGTGAACAGATAATCTTTCCTGTTACTCCTTAGCTTCGCCGGATCGCGCGAACCGGCTTTTATCTATACTAATATTATATATATGCGAAAGTGTGCGAGTTAAACCGATTTTAAAAATTCTTTCATCAATAGAAAGCTACATTATATACGAGGAACATAGGCTGTATATAATGGTAAGCTCTGGCGTTATGAAATTATGAATATGAATGTATTATATTTATTATACGTTTATTTATCGGACATTACAAAAATGAGCTATATATACTCTGTTTAAGGAGCTAAATTTCACAAAATTTATGAAACTGGGAAGACTTCGGTGGCTGGGTCATGTGGAGAGAATGAGAGCATCAAGCACCAAAGTCCCTGTTGAACTCGAGACCGATGGGGCGAAGGAGCCTGGGAAGACAAAGATTAGGTAAGGTGGAGGAGGCGGAGTGGGAACGCGAGAGAGGAAGGGGACGCGGGAGAGGAAGGGGAGGCGGAAGGGGAACGGGGCTAATGGGAAAGGATACGCAGGGAGAAACAATTTCTCTATTAATTGCCATAGCAACGCATGCCGGGTAGTTATTATAAATCTGAAATTGGTATGGCATGGTAGGTACTCGTAACTATGTTTGGTTTTCGGAATGTATTTTACATATAGGCCTAAATTTGTGCAACAGTGCAAAAAGAAAATATTGTGTTATAGATAAATATATAATTACAGTGTTTCCAAGCACAATAGCTCTTTTTGGTAAGGTACAGCGACAAATTACGAAACTTGTACTGTTTCTTGGAACTGTTTATTACAAAATGAACTGATTGGAATATGGCATGCAGTCTGTTGTCTTTGCAGACTTGGTCTGTTCGGTTCCGCCATAATCAATCAGGGAATCTACATCCTTTTCCGTTCCCCTCTTAGGCTCCGTTTCTTTTTGTTCCAATGCTCCATTGTTATACAGCCCATCTTTGTTTTCTTGACCCAATGGCAGATTTGCTACCAATCACGATTGATTGTCTCCAAAGTGGAATTGATTAGCTTGACTAACAAAGCCTGCATAGTTGAACGAATGTGCTTCGATTGGACTTTCATTGGATCCGATTCAATTAACATTTTGCGCCATTTTGTCTTGAGCCATAATACACTTTGGTGTTCAAATTAGGCACCAATCAACGTCCCCTTTAAACAGCGCAAATATATTTGTACAGTGATAATATTTTTTCGCCGGAGTTATGAGCAACTGTTATCAAGTATCTAAGTGTTATCGTCCACTTTCACCAATTTAACTGGGCGATTACCAAGATAATTTGGTTCCCCACCTGTGCGTCTCTGCTTAATTTTCGCTCAGTGTGGTGAACGTATGTCTTAAGGTATGAGTGAGACAGCATAACGCATAAAAGGGCGTATCTGTTTTTCATTCGTCTTCTTGTGTTATGCAGGCTTCACGGAAGCAACACCTTGTACAGCTCTCACAATAAACGGAAGATATACCTACATGTTTTCGGTATTATTTTATCGATACGAAGCTGGACGCTTACTGAAGAACTGCCAAGGTGACTTGAGGCATTCGAGGTGTGGACTACAGAATTTTGAGACTACTCAAAATAAGCTGGATAGACAGAGTTACAAATGACGATGTTATGGTTCGGATTTTCGGATGAAAAAAGAAAAATAAGTTATTAAAACAATAAAAATCCGTAAACTTCAATATCTAGGACATGTGATGAGACATTCAGAGAAGTACGAGATAGTGCGTCTCATAATGTAGGGAAAGATTGCCGGAAGTCGAGGCCCTGGAAGAAAGAGAACATCATGACTGAAAAACCTGAGACAGTGGTTTGACCAGTCTATTGTAGAGCTGTTCCGGGCCGCGGTAAACAAAGTCCGCGTAGCCAACGTCCGTTGAACGGACAGGGCATGAGAAGAAGAATAATACCCACGTCTCATTATTGACTATTCAAACAGAAGAAATCTTAGTTATCGTCAAATACAGATTACTGCAGTTGGCGCAGCCGGTAGGATACCATCATCACTACAATTTATGTATACTTCACCACACTTAGTGGTTCATTTTTAATGTTTGGAATTATCGGATATTACACTCCGGTTAGCATTGAATTCTATGTTTTTGCGGGCGAAATCACAATTTCATTAACAAATTTCGTAACAGATAAATACTTGAATATTTTAATTACATTGACAACATTTTTGATTTTCTGTATATGTATAGTTAGTTTAGCAAAATTTTATTTGACTTAGCGTTTGCTCAGTTTTTATTGGTCTCAGCTACCGTAATAGTATTTTTTATAGCCAATGACAGACACTACAATATTTTTAACCCCTCAGGCTAATTTGTTCACTTTTCGGAACAACTCATATATTTATGTCTCATAGAAATCGTTGTGTCTCCCTTATGGTTAGAAATATGATCTAAACGGTGTTAGAAAGAGAAAAAACTCTTTATATTCAAATCTTAAAGTTAACCACCAGATTAACCTTCATGAAACCAAAGTTTACGATCGCAATTTGAAAAAAAAAAAATTCTGAAACTTTGGGATTTTTTTATTAAGTAATTATTTTTACATGGTATGACAAATAAGTGAGATGACGATAACGTTTATGGGTGAATATACAAAAGTTGGTCAACTTTTGGCCTTATTGTATTAATATAGTTTTTAACCATAATTTATATATATTTTGGTTTGAGTAGGTACTATTATGTTCTGTCAGACCAGTCACTTTTTTAAATGCAATTTCAAGGGTCAATTTAAGACAACGGACTGACGACAGTATTGATGAATAGAACATTAATTTGAGGTTATACCTACATGAAATTTTTTTTATCTTAGTTTCAATTATTAAAATGATATATTTTTACAACTCACATGTAAGGGAACGTACCCATACTACGTGACCAACTTTTTGCAATTTTTAACCCCCCCCCCCGGTGACCAAAAACCTAAGCAATCCGCCGCTCATTTGTACCAAGCGTGGTATTTTGAAGACCCCGCCCCAAACAGGTCACGTAGTATCAGTAGTATGGGTACCTACGTTCCCTAATCATGTATAAATTAAAATAAAACTTGGTAATAGACGAAATAAAGACTCAGAGGGAGTAAGCCACCTTTTTGCCCAATCTGAACCTCTCGATTGAAAATAAATAACTCACATTTGTAGGTGATAATAATAATAGTATGTGGATGATTTATTTAGCGCCGTTTTATGAAAAATAACCTCAAGGGCGCTCAAGGTGATCTATTTGTACTTCTCGTATTTCTTCCGAATCGATAACACAAATATTATTAAATTGTGCAATAATCTTCGATTCATTAATGTCTACTTGTTTTCATTGCGGTTGACCTTAGTGTATCATATCGTGCCCATAAAATAATGAATGACTCAATTTCATTAGTTTTCCTAGAACCACGCTGGAATAAACATCTTGCTTTAGGTACCGATAAACTATTTGAGTTTATACGTTTACTGACCACGCTTTAACGACGTAATGAGATCATGTAACCGAAACCGCGCCTCCATCGACCGAATTAATTAAATTTGGTGAAGAAACCCATACATCATTCAAAGTTGTGACGGTCATAATTGAAACATTCGATTTGGTAGTCATTTCAATAATCGAATGATGTTATTTTCTTATGCCTTGCTCCCCTTTTTTATTTTCTTTTGTGGCCGCTCCGTACTGTGGAATCATCTCCCCTGACAGGCTACATTAATAATTCATATTCAAATTCATTCGAATAAATCGATAATTTCGAATTGGATATCTCTATTATACTCATCGCTAACTAAATTGGGGTGGGTACTTACTTTCTTGGGAGTTTTTCTTCAGTATTTGAATAATATATTTTATGTTCCATTTTTTTATTGTAATAAACCGTTTTGACTTTTGAAATATTATTGGAGGGAATGGATGTTAGAGTTTTTTTTTTTTTTTTTTATGTAAAGACCGAATTGCCCGGAACCAATGAGACTATGGTGCAATTTAGTGTAGGGAAACATCCTAACCTATTTACATAACTATCTTTATATTACCTATGTATTACCAAAGTATTCGAGTTTAGGTTAGAAGTAAGAATAGTTCTGCCTTGCGACATAAATACCGATTGCCATTAAAATCCAAATAAATGGAATCTGAATGTATCCGAAAACTAAAAACTGGTTTTGAAAAGTGATGAAATATACTTTCGACAGTTAGATATTATTTGAAATAAACGTATCATTTTTCAAAAAAATTTGGATGCATAATAAATAATAAGTTTTAAAATGGCTCACTTAACATATTTAAAAAAAATTAATATTACCTACTGATAATGGAAAAAAAAACACACACACACACACACATACTTAATTAGACAAATATATAATAAACGTTATTGTTACCCCAGTTTTTTGGCATTTCATAAAAAATAATTCATTAAAAATTCACGAAATTTTCCTAATTTTATCTCAAATTGCGGTCGAAAACTTTGGTTTCATAGAGGTGCACATATTATTTTTTCTAGATTTGAATAAAAAGGTGATGTTTTCCCTTTCTAACACCGTTTAGATCATATTTTTTTTATTACCATGGCAATAAGTGAGATATGTCGATTTCCGTGAGACCTATGTAAACTGTTCCCAAAAGTGAACAAATTAACCTGAGGGGTTAATGAGTTTCCTAGCATGCCAATAACCGTCAGATTGAGTTACACTGCTTCAAAATCGTGACAGCTCATAACACAGAATGACCTATTTTCGCCAACAGAGCCGTGAACAGTACGAATAGGTATACACAAAGCAATACCATGTTAGAAATACGAGGTTTCCACGAAAGCACACTTTGAACCATGGCTCACTTTCCACCAATATAATGTAGGAATGGGGCTTTGGAATATTTGATACTGCAATACCGCATGCCGCAGCACCGTCCGCACCGTTACGTTTCTCCGAAATATAACGCCAACAATATTATGATGGTGAATGGTGATGCACCACATCGTGTAACATTCAGAATCGGGCCGCCAACAATAACACTGCTTATGTAGATGGCGATAAGGCTTACATTCCTGCCTAACGCCAGACGCCTGTTTTGATTTATGCAAGAAAAAAACATTGCCAAAAAGCATTTTTGAAGTGAAAACTTCTGTAGCGCGCCGTTGTGATTTGAAACTCGATGAAACGAAAAATAGCGACACTAAAAAGAGACAAAACACATTCATCTCCAGGATTTCGCCTGCGTGAGAATGAGATAGTATAATCGGTCTCATCTTTGTGCGGTGCTTTGTAGCCTCCCCACTCTTGTCTACTTTAGTTTTCTGAAGGTTTCGGTTCTACCGCGTGTGAATTGCACTCTCTGTTTTTTTTTAAATTTTTGAAGTTCAGGCACACGAATTCAATTGTTTTTCGATCAATTTTTGAAGAAGTAAATTTTTCTCGTTATACAATAAAACCATAAACGGAAAGAGATTCGTAAGTAGGATAATTTCAAACTATAAAGCAGTTTTTAAAGGCTTGATACCTATTTTCACGGTTTATAAAAAGACGTATCAAAAAATGCTTGGATTATTTAGGCCAATCTAAAATACTTCTAAGCGACCATTTTTTCAATCTAAAAACATATGATTTTGCATTATTTCTCACATTACACACTCATTTCATTACTCATTAATCAACTGCTTATGTCGGATATATTAATTTCTCTCCAGTAAAGCAATCATTTTGCGGTTTGATAATTTATTTTGAAGCACATCATTCTCTCTTTGTGAATCACTGATTTATTAATAAGTTTGTCGCATTCAAGTTTCGCTTAGGTATTAACTTGATGATTATATCAGTAGGAATCAAAATGTTTCGATTGTTTTAAGCATTCACTTCAAATTCACATTAATCGATTATGCCTACTCATTCGTATTCCTAATTCGTATCCAACATTTTTTCAATTAGATTAAAAAAAAACATGACCCCTAAACATCGTTATAAAACAACTGGTGTCTGGAGAAACATTTAATAAAAAAAACCTAACAAATGGGCAAAAAACTTTTACATTTGCTGTAGCACAATACTTACAAGATTGAACTTGAACCAAGTAGGTACCTACAACCTACATAATATTTTGTGTTTGGAACATGTGTCGTTCCTTTGTTCAATTCGAAATAATAATTTTACGTTTCCCTCCCAAACAGGGCCCCGCCCTCGTGTGCTAGTGATGTAAATTCAAAATAATAGTACTGTGGCGGTGCTGAGTACCTATTTAAACAGTACCTACCGATCATTGAGAGTCCATCACTGAATAGCCCATGGCCATTTCAGATTACTACCTCCCCTTGTGCGAATATCGCCACATCTGAATAAAGTACCTACGCATAAAATCAATCTGGTATCCCCTCGATGCTGATTATAGTAGATATGTAATTTCCAGTTTGTATTTTGTATGAATACAGATCTGATGATCTCGTACCTACTACAAAAGTATCCATATTCAATATTTTGGTGAAAGGGTTTTCTGATGCTTTAATGATTTTTTTTTCTGGTGGAATGGGAGGGCAGTTTTGTCAAAATATGTCTAGTATGAAATTTTATACCTTTTGAAGCATGGCAGATCACCCTGGCATATACTCATATGTAAAATGATTGAAAGTGGAATAAATTAAAAGGTTATGCAATTTAGTGGTTAAAATTTTTATTGTGTATTGAAATTTTATTATTACACACACTCGATGGCTGCCTGACAGTTTTATATAGATATTCTTCTTTATTTTGATCTGGTAAGGTTTAATACTCGTATATCAGTAAAGTAATTTAAAATTTATAGATTGAAAACTGATTTTAGGTGGATCACGAGAAATTTAAACTTATTCTGTAAGTAGTTATTTATTTTTACAACTCTAATGAAAAGATTTATTTAGAACTAGCAGACCCGGACACGCGTTGCTGTGGCTAACGAAATACAACGCCATTACCCAAACTTTATAAAATCTACACCACCCACTTGCCCGCTGCCCGCTGCCTGAATTAAATATTTTCTCGGCTTTTCTCTACTATATTAAGCATGTATTATACATATAAACCTTCCTCTTTAATCACTCTATCTATTGGTGGAAACTGCATGAAAATCCGTAGCGTAGTTTAAAAGATCTATGCGCACATACATTTTGAGCGACTTCATTTTGTACTATGTAATTATACATATAAACCTTCCTCTTGAATCACTCTATCTATTGGTGAAAACCGCATGAAAATCCGTTGCGTAGTTTAAAAGATCTATGCGCACATACATTTTGTGCGACTTCATTTTATACTATGTCATGATTGTTCAGAATAAATTTTGAGGATTAAAAACTGTACTTAGAACCAAATAATACCATAAGTAGCTACAACTGTTTTGAAACAATTTTGAACATTTTCTAGAAAATGTGGTCAAATTATCAATTTGTTACACGTACAACCTCCGTAGTACAGTGGGTAAGACTCTTGACTCATAATCCGGAGGTCGCGGGTTCGAACCCGGCATGCGCAAATAAATTTTATTTGATTAATTTGTGTTATTTCACAAATAATTTATTTAAAATAATATATAGTATATTTGCGGCATGTTCCAGAGTGGAAGATACTATCAGTATCGCCCTGGTGTAAGACCACCATTCAGAATTGAAACGTTGCTTGAAAATGGCTTTAGCCGTGTTTAGTGACCAGATCTGAATAGCCAGGTACTTCCCAACCTTCCTCTTCCCCACCTCCTTCCCCTCCCCGCTACCTTCAGCCTCACAACATACCCCAACTGGGGATGCCATAGTCTCACTGGCTCCAGACGGGAGCAGTTGACATTCTTGTGCGGTATTCACTGTAAAAAAAAAAAAGTCACGGTACATTCAGTTTTCAAACAGCTCGTGTGCCAACTGTTGCAATTTTTTTTTATACAAATTTCATAATGCCAGAGCTCACCAGTAGTTTTATACAAACCTTCTCCCAACAATAACGAACACAACAAAAAAAGAATTATCGAATTTGGTGCAATCGTTCGGAAGTTATGCGCGTACATGCATTTCGGCGATTCATTTTTGTATATGTAGATTCTTCTTCATTTTGATCTGGTCAGGTTTAATACTCGTATATCGTATATCAGTAAAGTAATTTAAAATTTATAGATTGAAAACTGATTTTAGGTGGATCTCGAGAAATTTAAACTTATTCTGTAAGTAGTTATTTATTTTTACAACTCTAATGAAAAGATTTATTTAGAACTAGCAGACCCGGCCACACGTTGCTGTGGCTAACGAAAAACAACGCCATTATTCAAGCTTTATAAAATCTACACCACCCGCTTGCCAGCTGCCCGCTGCCTGAATTGAATATTTGAATTTCTCGGCTTTTCTCTACTATATTAAGCAAGTATTATACATATAAACCTTCCTCTTGAATCACTCTATCTATTGGTGGAAACCGCATGAAAATCCGTTTCGTAGTTTAAAAGATCTATGCGCACATACATTTTGAGCGACTTCATTTTATACTATGTAATTATACATATAAACCTTCCTCTTGAATCACTCTATCTATTGGTGAAAACCGCATGAAAATCCGTTGCGTAGTTTAAAAGATCTATGCGCACATACATTTTGTGCGACTTCATTTTATACTATGTAATGATTGTTCAGAATAAATTTTGAGGATTAAAAACTGTGCTTAGAACCAAATAATACCATAAGTAGCTACAACTGTTTTAAAACAATTTTGAACATTTTCTAGAAAATGTGGTCAAATTATTTATCAATTTGTTACAAGTATTGAATCAATTTGACAAGAAACGGCATAATTTGAGAACCCTGACCCATAGATGTTAACATTTATAACATATCCTAAACGTATCTGTTTTTCTGTAAACCTATGAATTATCTAATTTTATTTTTATTATTTCTGTGTCTGTTTAAAAATCATCTGTCATAAATTAACTGTTCTACCAAACATGTAAAAGCCCTTCGGGCGTTAAATAAATAACAAGAGTGCAACGATTAATCCAACGTAAGCAAACACCGAGATGTTTAGATTTATAATATTTTGCCAGGATTATAACAATCTTTGGTAGGAATCCAAACTTAGGAGAGACAAGTGACGAAGAGAGAAGGCGGTCTTGATCCATAATTAGGCAGATGTTGCGAAATATCGGCCCACTTAATATTAATCAAGATAAATATTTAGCTGACGCCCGATAACGTCCTACGCGTGAATTAAAAAGAAAAAGCTGGCTACAGGATTCCACGGAGAGTTCTGCCACAATATAAAACCTATCAATATTGAAGGCACTTTTATCTCACCCTCACTCAGACAGTCATGGTGAAATTTTGCAAGCCAAGATCTCTTTCATCCCGTTTTAATGAATTACTTTAGATATTTTTCTTCTTTTTGATCCGTGAATATTTAACGATGCGATTCATTATTGGGTTTGAGTGGATACTCTTCTTTCTTCTCGGATGGGGGGGGGGAGGGGGTTAGGTTGAGTGGCTTTGGCAGATCTTCACAAATCTTGCTGCTTCTAGGAGGTTATAAAAATCGGCTCATCGTGTAGTGGTATTGGTTAGGTTCTTAGTATGGGGCTTACATCAATTATGTGAGCTCAAAAGGGGGGTGGGATGGAGGGGGGGGGGGGGGGGGGGGGGGCAAAATTTCACGTCTAATGAAAAGAATATACGAAGTGGCCCAAATTTATCTTACCATGTAATTAATGTATGCCCCTTACGAGTGCAAATATTTATTGAGGGTCCATCCCGCAATACGCAAGACTTTCCCTGGCTTTACGCATTGTAGAAAACCAAGCCACCCGGTGGAGTGATGTTTTGAGGCGGGTAAATGGTAGCTTTATTTTGGAATGAGTTCAAAGCGGGTCTTAAAGAGTCCTGGATTAAAATGAAGGAGGAAATGCTTGTGTCGGTGGATCGTTCCAAGTTATGCGTGCTGTTTTACGAAATAACAAGTCGAAGAAACCACTCGTTCCCATTCTGCCAACGACAACTAATGTTGCTTCGGGTGTTAACACCCTGCATAAATAATTGTTTATAATGGGGCTCTTGTAAGAAATTTGGTCTCCCACACTTTTATTTCACGCAGTTTGATGACTTATAGTAAATTATAGCATTCTCAGTATATATAGTCTCATATATTCTACAAACATAATTATAAAATCATGATGAAAGAGAAAGGGGCCTTTTTTGGTCCGGAGCTCTGTATGCCAGTATATCAAAAGAAAAAGCATTCTCAGTCCAAAAAACATATTTTACTGTCTGATGAAAACAGCTGTATGTAGTTAATAATTAAAAATAAATAAACTAATCCAAATAGAGTTACATTAAAAAAACATCCCCAAAATTGAAACAACAGATTTAGAGCGAGGAAATTTCAAAATTGTTACGCTCCAAAGAGTCCAAAGTCAAACAACTGATCAATTCCCGCTCCCGCTTTGCTTCACGCTCAAAGTAAACAATTTATTAATCCTAAAGACCAATTTTCGAAAAATTGAAACGGATAACTCTCAAATATTCTGGATTAAATATGAAAGCAATAGGGGAAGCGAAAGGACTCAGTTTTTCAAAGTGAAAAAATATTCAAAATAAAATTAACCGGTCAGTGGTTGAGTGCGGTACCACCTGGGCGACGCGTGTTCGATTCCTCGGCTGCTAAGTCCTCCATCACAACACAAGCAACATTTTCGGCTTTCTGTGGTGGTAGTAGGAGATTTTCAAACATTGTTGGGTTATTCGTAACCCGGGAATGTTTGTCTTTCTTAAAAAAAAAATCTATTCGTATCTGCTTCGAATTTTAAATTTGACTTCTTAATACGTCCAACTCCAGTAAAATATTGGCAGTATTTACCTGTATTGGCTGACAACTCTGGCCGCTAGCTAGAGGCACCATAAAATGCCACATAAAATCATGAATAAAATTCATTAAAATGTTCGACAGTTAACCAAACCTCACAACTCGTGCCGCTAGGAGCGTAGCATACTGCCACCATAATGTGTGGAAAATGTCAGAGGCTGGAGGTTTTATAATTAGTTTTTTGCTTAATTTTTGGTTAAACAGAAAAACGGAATGAAAACTAAAATGGAAACTAAACAAAAACCACGCTTATCAATTACAAGCTTATAATATAGAGCTAGGAATATCCCCAGAGGAGCGAAAATATAATTGGGGCGAGGGAATTGGACAAAACGAGAGGGGCGAGGGTGTGGAACAAGGAAAACCTTGTGTCGATATAAAAAAAAAGTTGTTTTTGCTTTCAAATTCTCATTTCATCTTCTTCAAGTTGGATACATAATTCATTTAGGTACTCCAGGAGTATTTTCTACTTACATTTTTTGTTGATCTGTGAGTATTATACCTGAGCAGAATTGAACAAAAACACCTTTATCCCAAAATCGTTTTGGTGTAATAAAGGCTAGTTTTTTGCCATTAAAAGAGTTTCAATTTCAAGGTTCATTTGTCCCATTGTGTGCGCCTGTTGTCTGTCCGGCATCCTAGCTCCATTTGTTTCACGCTTCGGACCTTCGCAGATTGTTTATTTTAGGATTTTCAAATACAAATTTCGTCTTCTTTAAAGCGGGGTAAATAATTGCCAGTCTCTCTCGGGGGCGCCAATATTTTCACGCAATGGCCAAAATACAAATTGGCAGACTTGAAAGGAACAAAGGATTGATATGAAGTGGAGATTGTGGAAACAGATGTGGGTAAATTAATAAAAGTCCCATTAAACACCCCAAACAGTTTTTTAAAGCATGCAATTAAAGGTTTTGCGTAAGAATTAGGAATTAAATTTAATTAGATGAATTTATTATCGACTACCATTCAGGACTGAAACTGAATGCTTTGCTTTAGCTATGTTTGACGGATTCTTCGCAACCTTCTTCTTCTCTTTTTCCCACACTTTCCATATCCTTTTATTTTACCTTGCCTCTTTTACTTCATTCTTTCAACATTCTAAAGTGGTACATACCTTCAGTTTATGTAATAAATACCACTCTGGTGCAAGACTACCTTTCTTCCGCTCTTAGAGTAACAATTAAGCTTTCGCTACCTCCTTCTTTAGCAAATTTTACAGTCTCAGGGCACACACGTAATACATCTGTAACACATCTGCCCTGGAGATGGGCATTTTAACGCTATCCGAAACGTTGGCGAAAGAAGTAGGTAGAGCAGCACGGCATTATACCCCAAAAATAAATAACGGTAATACTTTTGGCTTGAAAATCAAAATTCAACCGTGTTTAGTGACCAGATTTGAATAGCCGGGTACTTCCCAACTTCCCTCAACCCCACTTCCTTCCCCTTTCTACTATTAAGCTTCTCAACATTCTCGAATTGGGGATGCCATCGTAACGGTGCTAAGGGGAATGTGGACTCTTACGGTAATCCGCCATAGTTCCATCGTTCACCAAGACTAGTGGTAGATGGCGTAGATGCGACCCTAAAAATCACGGGATATAATTCCAATTTTGAAAATGACTTCAAAAATTTTTCTGTTAAAATGTTATATTTTAGATTAATCTACTTTACCGCTTGTGCGAATTCTTCACGCAAGCAGTACCAATTTCTAAAATGACGTTCAAATTGAAACCTAATTTGAGTTCATAAACACGCCATCTTGTTTATTTCACATTTTTCGTTATCCAAAAAGTTTGAAAAATAATTTCAAAGAAACATGGTGTTAAAAACAAAGTTGGTCGAAAAGTGCTTAATGGCAGTTTCTCACCATTTATTTCACTTTTTTCGTTGTCCAAAAAGTTTGAAAAGGAATTTCAAATAAATATGGTGTTAAAAGCAGAGATTTCACGCAGGAATAACTAACTCAAATGAACTTGACTTATTGAATTGATGCAAACAACATTGGTACGGGTACTACGACAGCACGAAGACAATTCATCTACCTAGTCCCTAAAATTTTCAACCTTCTCCCTGACAACCTAAATACCGAATCACTCCTTACTTTCAAAAACTTGAAATAACGCTACGGAACCTTTTACCTTACATCTGCAATACATTTCAATCATAAAGCCCATTCCTTTTACACTCCATCCATCTAATCTACCTTTATATTCTCCCACAATCCTTTATCTAATTTTCCTAATTTAAATACTATGTAAAATATTTTTAACTTAATCTGAATTATACATATAATTGAATTATTATTATTGTCAAACATCTTAGGGAACGTACCCATACTACGTGACCAACTTTTTGCAATTTTTAACCCCCCCCCCCCGGTGACCAAAAACCTAAGCCCGCCGCCGCTCATTTGTACCAAGCGTGACATTTTGAAGACCCCCCCCCCTAAACGTGTCACGTAGTATGGGTACGTTATATACAATTTGGGAGGCGGGAATGGGTACCGCCGCCCCGGGAACCTTTATTGGATAACCAACACCTCGACCAGGACACACTGAACCCGAGATCGCTACCCACCCCTTAAACCCTTTTCCTTCCCAGAACTCTCCTCTCCTTCCTTTCCTTAAAAAACCCTCCACATAGCATTCCCAAAGATGACATAGGCCCCGAGGAAAATAATTTTCCTCGGGGCCTCCTGTGTGGAGCTCGTGTAAAAAAATAAATAAAATATAAATAAAAACCTCATGTTTGTGGTCGTACTCCTCCCAAAACGGCTTGACCGATTTTTATGAAATTTTTTATGTATATTTGGTAGGTATGAGAATAGGTTTTAAAGTATATTTCATACCGCTAGGTGATTAAGGTATCCCTATCCAGAAAAAAATCTATATTTAAGAATTTTGTTTTTTTGAAATTTTGTTTTATTTGGCATCTAAAATACCTATAACCCCAAATTTTAACCCTCCTGCCGCCACCCTCCCATTTTTAATCGCGATTTTAGTATTTTCGTATGAACAAATTTAACCGTCTTTCGTATTTCAAACAGAACGAAATTATTTATGTTGTTGAATGACAGATGGCGCTACGTCCGCCTCATCGAACTTTCATCCACACATGCGCAAGACATTCACGAGAAGCGTCGCGTCATTTTGATATTTCTTTTTGCATCATGTTCTCGCGTGGGCAAACCATCGAGCTTATTTGTGTTGGCTAAAGACGGACTGACAAAAAATATCGTACACTCAATTGCTCTTCGAAATTCATATTGATTTTCTTTATTTCATTTTCCTACTTTAGTTGATGTTTTTTTTGTTTTTATCGGCGGTCGTCGTCTACAGCGCTCCATTCCTCTTTCTGTCAGATCCCATCCTCACACCCTTACAATATATTTATTATTTATTTAACTACCAAAATATTCACCAGAAATAATTTATATGGCATTACAACGTTTGTCGGGTCTCGGGTCAGCTAGTATTATGTATAATTCCAATCTGTTAACTTCACCTGCTATTATATAACACAGGGCCATCCCTCTAGCATGGCGGGTGAAATATATACTAAAAAAATGTACATTTTTTCGTTAAATAAACGAACAACAAAAAATAAATAAAAAAAAAGTAATATAATACGTGCGAGGAGACCATAATATCTCCATAGCAACTACAAACTTCCACCAATCTCGGAATGTTATCAGATAGTTGATACCGAAATAATTCCATTGAGTGCTGTACACTATTATTGACTGAATAAAATCAACATGTGCGGCCCACTTGTGACTGTAACTGACTTGAGAGAGAGATAAGAAACCAACTACTGTAAGCTGGAGTCGTATATCGGAAACTGGACGCCTTGTTTACAGTTTACAGGGAGATAATTATGTTTGAAGATCATTATATTATACATTATGAATGGAACATGTGTATACTTACGGCTGATAAGTTTGCATTTTATTTTTATGCGCAGAAGGAAATTATCGCCGTAATGACGAGATTGCTATAATTGAACATGCCATTTATATTTTATGATTGCTGTTAACGTAACTGAAAACTGCTACGTATGTATATTAAAACCATAAGGAATGGAAAATTCGAGGGAAATGTTTTTAACTAGTTTGTGGGAGTAACTAGTAACATGTAGATACAATTTCAAAAAGTGCGTCACAAATATTAGGATTAACGCTTAGAATCACAAATTGCTTTAAAAGTGCAGAATTAACTTTAACATTATATAAATCAATTGTGCGAAGTATTCTCGAATACGGATCCACTATTTGGTCTCCCAATTATGAGATTCATAATTATAGAATCGAATCCATACAAAGAAAATTAACCCGTGTTATTGCTTATCGCGAAGGTATATCTGATCAATTTGGAACGTATAAAGACCGAATTCTACACTATAAACTACACTCTCTGACAGGAAGACGGAAACTTTCTGATTTATTGCTTTTGCACAAAATTATACATGCATCAGTTGATACACCAAACATTTTATCCCAAATTAACATTAACACACCGTCAAGAAATTCAACAAGGAGGATGCAAGATATTTTCTATATATATATATTTTTTTTTTTTTTTACAGTGAATACCGCACAAGAATCTCAACTGCTCCCGTCTGGAGCCAGTGAGACTATGGCATCCCCAATTGGGGTATGTTGTGAGGCTGAAGGTAGTGGGGAGGGGAAGGAGGTGGGGAAGAGGAAGGTTGGGAAGTACCTGGCTATTCAGATCTGGTCACTAAACACGGCTAAAGCCATTTTCAAGCAACGTTTCAATTCTGAATGGTGGTCTTACACCAGGGCGATACTAATAGTATCTTCCACTCTGGAACATGCCGCAAATATACTATATATTATTTTAAATGAATTAATTGTGAAATAACACAAATTAATCAAATAAAATTTATTTGCGCATGCCGGGTTCGAACCCGCGACCTCCGGATTGTGAGTCAAGAGTCTTACCCACTGGACTACGGAGGTCGTCAAATATATATCTACCTACCACACGAATACAGGATATTTCTCCCCTTTACCACGAACATTAAGACATTATAACACTATACACTGCTCTAATAATGAAATTGACATTTTTAAAAACCCATTCAATCACTTCAAAAAATATATTTTACCATCAATCGTATAAAGCTGATATTGTGATGAAGCCCTTTATTACCCCCTATTTATTCAAAGACAGGAAATATTGTACCTTCTAAATCATTGTCCCATCAGCACAGGTGCCAATAATAAATTGTTGGTGATTCTTTTGTACTCTACCTTTTACTCATTCTTGTTCGTCATTCACTTTTGCATATTTACGAGTAGCTAATTATTACTGATATTATTTTTGTAATTTAAATCATCCATGTATATAAATTTTTGGGCATAATGCCTGTTTTATGTACTTAAATAAAAATAAATAAATAAACTAGTTATAGAATTTTGGGCGTATTTTGTCGGAAAGACAAAATATTTGCACTTCGCGATAAAATCCAAATAAATGAAATATTTCTGAACGCAACCGAAAACTGTTTAAAAATGGTGATCAAACACGCTTTCAAATTTATAATTCGAAATAAACACATAATTTTTGAAATATTAAGTTTTTGAATGCAAACATAAAACATGTTTTTAAAATGGCTACCCCGCGTTTTTTCTAATTAAAACTACTGATAACGAAAAAGAACACAGATTTTATTAGGCAATGTACCTACTATAGATGCTATCGTCAACTTACTTTTTGCCGTTTCATCTAAAAATAATTAATGAAAAATTTCAAAATTTTATGTAAATTGCGGTCGGAAACTTTGGTTTCAAGAAGTTGTACATTTTAATTATTTTATGGTTAACTTTTAGATTTGAATATAAAGCGTGGTTTTTTCTTTTAACACAGTTTAGATCATATTTTTAACAACGGTAGTAAGGGCGATACAACGATTTCTATGAGACCTATATGAATTGTTCCGAAAAGCGAACAAGTTAGCCTGATGTATGTCATTTTGTCGGTTTGCGTTTTTTTTATTGTTTTTATTTCTCGCTAGAGTTACAGAACTCATTTTAGGACAGGAGGAACATACAAATCATGGGTTGGAGGAAATAGTTAAAATTTTACATAGGAATTTATATATTAAAAATACAAGTTTTCCATACAATATAGACGAAAAATAAAAGACAGGCTGAGTAGAACAAACAGCAATGGAAAACAATTAAAGAAAAGGGGAACAAGGTTATACAGATATGGATGATTACAACTAAATAGAAAAGAAAAAAGAGAAAAGAAACAAGACAATTGAACATGACAAGAAAATTACAAAGTTTCATCCTTATACAAACTTAAAAAATATTCTTTTAAAGCATTACTCTGAATTTTTTTATTTTGCTGGATTCCCTTGTACATATCTGGTAGCGAATTATATAGTGTATAGGAAACATAGTTCAGAGATTTTATCCCATATTTTGTAGTGTGTGTTTGAGGTATGCGGATTTTATTGCTATTTCGAGTATTGTGAGTGTGGATGTCTTGATTGTAAAATGGCTTGATGTTAGTGTGAGTTGATTGCTGGGTAATTTGTAGGATGGTGCTTGTGATTTCATGTTTAGGAAGGACTGTGATTGGAAGAATACCGGAAACTGAATAGATGTCTGTGACATGGTGTCCCATGGAAGCCCTCGTCCCTAGTCCTAGTCCCCGTTTATTGTTTATTTGACGACCTCCGTAGTCCAGTGGCTAAGACTCTTGACTCACATTCCGGAGGTCGCGGGTTCGAACCCGGCATGCGCAAATAAATTGTATTTGATTAATTTGTGTTATTTCACAATTAATTCATTTAAAATAATACATAGTATATTTGCGGCATGTTCCAGAGTGGAAGATACTATTAGTATCGCCCTGGTGTAAGACCACCATTCAGAATTGAAACGTTGCTTGAAAATGGCTTTAGCCGTGTTTAGTGACCAGATCTGAATAGCCAGGTACTTCCCAACCTTCCTCTTCCCCTCCTCCTTCCCCTCCCCACTACCTTCAGCCTCACAACATACCCCAATTGGGGATGCCATAGTCTCACTGGCTCCAGACGGGAGCAGTTGAGATTCTTGTGCGGTATTCAATGTAAAAAAAAAAAAAAAAATTGTCTCTTTTTTGGGAAATACCACCACAAGGATAGCATTTTCATTGCATGCTAATAATAACATGTTTTGAAATATTTTCTAGTTTGGTAAACCGTCCATTCTAGAAAATATAGGTAATAGCCCAAAACTACAATTTACGAGTAATGTGAAATCACTATTTTCGATTAATCTTTACTACCAAGGGGTCGGAAAAAATCACGAAATATCACCAGGGGGGGGGGAGGAGTAATGAGATATCACGTGTGTTTATTTTTCGTGATAATATTCTGAAAATTTCAAAATATTTTGTACTAAAAAAATAGACGTGATTTTTGGGTGGGGGGTGTTAATCTAAAACCTCACCACATATCACCACGGGGGGGGGTTTAAAAGTTGCTAAAAACATCACGTGATTAATGGACGACCCCCAATCGGTTTAGGAAAATTACGAATATAAACCAATATGGTCTATATAAATTGAACATTTTCCTATTGTTTCGCTTGAATACAATTTAATTTAGATTGTTAATTACTTTATAAAAAATATACGCGTGAACTACCAAAAAAAATATTTTTTCATTAGAAATACATGAACCCTAAATAAAAAGCAACTTAAAAAAATACAATTTCTTTACCAATTTTATCTGTGACAGTTTCCCTTGTTTAACGTTTTTTTCTTCCTTATAGAATTATTCACAAAATAAATAAAAACTATTTTTTTGCTAAAATCGATCGTTTCTAGGTTACGTTTGCCAAGCGATTTTTATGCCTATTACCTATATTCGTGAAGTTATAAAGCGCACTAAAGTACTCCACTATTTTTGGCTTGTGGCTTCCTCTTAAAACCTTACAGGAAAATGCACTTCGAAGGCACTCTAAGCGGTGCTCAATTTTTATTGGTGTGATTTTCATGTTGGTTTTCAGGTTTAGATATTTGTTTTAGCCAGCATAATATATATATGTGCCTTGACGCAAGCGATGTTTATGCCTATTATCCACAATCGTAACTCGTAACATATTTTTGGCTTGTGTATTCCCCTAGTACGAAAATTAATTGGTATTCACAGAGTTATGTAGTGGGCTGTCAAATAATTAAGAATTTTCAGAGAACCTGTGAAAACATGTCTGATAAAGTCAATCTAAATTCGCTTTATAATGATGATCAATAGGTACTTTATAAAAAATCATCTCAAGGGCGCAGTACTAAGCTAAAAAAAGAACTTAAGCTGTGTACACACACGGCCATAAAATACCACGCCAGAACATTCTCGGCCGACTAATTCGCGAGCGAAAGACTGTTCACACGCATCATTCGCGTCACGTGATGTTAAATTTCGGTTGCGAGTGAACAGTGCCGATTCGGCACTGTCTCTCTTCACTTTCGTATTCACACGGTTCATTTCAAGGGAAAGAGACAGAATGAAATCACGAATTTTTTTTTATTTATTTTTTTATTATTTATTGAAACATTTATTATAATTACAATTTTACAACAAAATTTTTTTTACGGGTTTTTTTTACTACCCTTCCATTAAAAGCATTTGCTTGTGTATGGAAGGGGAGTGTTTTTTCTTAAGAATATTTTTAAAATGTCTCTTGATAGAGAGCAGTATTCGGGTTTTATCATTAATGCTTCTGATTTCTTCTGGTAGACGATTGAAAAAAGTTCTTCCCTGGTAAGTATAATGATGCTGTGCAAAATATTATTTAGTTTTGGGCATAGAAAAACATGTTTAAGTCGAGTTCTGTTTTCATTTAAAAATGTATATTTATCTTTTTCTTTTATAATTTGAATTAATGAATTTTTTATATATAAATCTTTAAATGTGGGTACTTGAAATGAAAGATAAATGAACCGTGTGACTTAGCTTTAACCGCTCCTGAGGCGATAGATGAAAAGTAATGCGCCCCTTTCTCCGCCGAAAACAGGAGACGGGGTCATTTTAATTACGGAGCTGCCAAAACCTGGCCGCACACATCAGATTTTTCTATCCGATTGTCTGAGCAGACAAAAATCGATTCGAAAACCGGATTGGTTATAACACCGGGGCCACGCCCGTTGTCAGACCGAATTGGACGGCCGGCGCGGCGGTAATGAAAATAGGCCACGCCTTTCCGCGCCGGCCGTCCAATTGATTTTTGTCTGATCAGACAATCGGATGGAAAAACCTGATGTTTGCGGCCGGCCTAAACCGGCGAATGACAGATGTCAAGTTGACAGATTCAGTATAAAGAAATGTGCATTCCATGGACGCTCCTTAATTCATCTGACCCCCTCTCCTACCATAGTAAAAATATTAGATAGCGTCGCGTCGTGTGGCGGTACAAAACATAAGTGCTCGCGGTTCAACAGATATCTGTTCGCGGTTTTATAACTGTGTATGTATACAGCCTTTTTACAGTGGCCGTTCTCAACTAGCAAATAAATAATTAAGCAGTCAAAAGGGCAAAATAAAGTGTATGAAATCAACTCTGACTACGATAAAATGTAATCGGGCCTTCGAATTACTTTATTTACAAATGTCGCGGGCTGTTTTACAAGTTTGTACAAAAATGATGATATTACATTATGTAATAATATCATTTTGGTCCCACGAGCTAGCTCTGAGCAATATTTATTTTTACGAGTCGAATCAATTAAGCTAGTGATAAAACAGTGTTGATATTTAGCAATAAAAAGCTCAGTCATCGCATATCGATCATTCAGTTGATTAGTCAGATATCTCCAAATACGAGTACCTACTGATGGGTTGTTTAAAAAATATGAACAATTCATCAAATATTTAATTTAACAAAGTTAATTTTCACTTTCTGTGAAAGTTCTGTGATTATCTCAGTTTTATGAAGCAACTGGCCTGTAATAATATTTATTTTATTTATTTATTTAACGCCCAAAGGGCTTTTACATTTTGGTAGTACAAATAATTCATGTCAGATTATTTTTAAACATATACAGAAATAATAAAAATAAAATTTGATAAAAAAGCACACAAGTCATAAAAATACAAAAATACAGCGATTTCATAGGTTTTCAGAAAAACAGATGTGTTTAGAAATAGTTTTGGAATAAGTTTTTTACAAGATCAACAAAATTCGCCAAGTTTATGTTAAATATGTCAATATCACCTAAGTACTGATTTCCCATAGTGTGAAATCGTTGTATCGGAGAGTGTTAATATAATAACAGAACTTGAATAGAACTTAGGGAACGTACCCATACTACGTGACCTGTTCGGGGGGGGGGGGGTCATTTGCACATGTCTGTGTTTTACTTGTTAAATATGCTATAAAATAACACCGGGTGGCAATATGGTTCGGTAGATTAGTATGATATTTTGAAATGTCCCACTAGTGACATTTAATTTAATTCACACTTGTTTAATTGACAGTTTGTTTGCGATGTAATTGTTTGGTGGTGTTTATGAGTAATCTGAGTATTGTATCAGATGGAGGGACACTTTTACAAATAACTGCGTACTTAACTCAAATTACGATTTTTTGGAGATGTCTGACTAATCAACTGGGAGGGTGGACTTTTTGAGATTTGGACATGATTTAAGAATGATTTTTAGAGCTAAACTTGAAACTCCTTTCAGACAGTTGTATCCATGAAGTCAAAAACCTTTCACCCTCACCTTCACAGCTTTAATGACATTGTAAATAACAAATTGTGTAAAAATGTAAACAAATTCTTATTTGTAAGCTTTATAAAGGTCATTTTATAAAAGTCCTAAACTCTCCAGTCTTTCAAAATAAATATTAACTCAACCCTTGGCATTACAGTAGCAAATGTAAAATCATGCAATGTCCAGTGTTTTAAATATAACTAGCTGACCCGGCCACGCGTTGCTGTGGCTAATAAAACGCAACGTCATCTACTGGATGGTTATCCAACCTTTATAACCACCGCCATCTTTGAGTTTATCGCAAAGAGACAGACAGATGCCGCGGAGGACTTTGTAACATGTAGAGATGGTGTGAAAGATTATATCTAATAATGTGCATGAAATGCTTGGGGTAACTAACTAACGTATTTCAGTTAATAAGGATTAATACTGTATCCGTCTAAATAACTTTTCAAAGCAATTTTACCGTAATGTACGTGGTGACCATTTTTTTAGAAGATAGAATGGGTATAGTAAGCTATCCGTAAAAGATAAATATATGCCTTCGCGGACTTTTTTGTAGATATAAAAAAGGAATATTCCACCATGCATTGTTTTGTTATATCCCAAAAGGATTAGGCAGCGTTTTCGATAAAAGCTCCCAGGCGGCTGGACTTTTTCCGACACTTCTAACAATTATCGTTATGTTTCAACCAATTTACACAAATCCTTGTCAAATTACATACCTAAACCTTCCTCACGAAACACTCTATCTATTGGTGAAATCAAGAAAATCCGTTCAGTGGTTTTCGAGTTTATCGCGAACAGACAGACAGACGACGCGGGGGGCTTTAATTTATAATACGTACAGTACAGATAGAGAAGAGATAGAGATATCCTCCGCATGCAAAATTGTATCTTCTCTAAGCATAAACTTTCTAATTAAAGTGTGTTTATCGGAAGTGACCTGCCAGGTATAATTTTTTTTGTTATTGATGTCTCCCGCGAGTTAACCACCCTAAACGACCCCCACCTACAAGAAGACATCGCAGTACGCCCATTGCAACCGGCACTTCATCTTGCCTAAAAATAAACTAATAAACCCTACATGTTTATTGATAACAGCTGCATCCAGCCGAGGACCATTACCGGGATGATATACTCTAATCACTATCCCTTAATCGACATACCAACTCGAAGAAGAACGAACAGTCCCAAAATAAAAGACTGGATTACGAAACCCCACGTATCCACGAGCATCGGGACAACAACCCCATTATCAGGATAACATATTGACCCCTTGACATGCAGCACCGAAAATAGGAAGACGACGCCCCCCCACCACGCCAGCAGGGACTATATAAACCCCGACTCTTACTTCCACTAGTTAATCTATTTTGTGCATTGAATCCAAGCACTTGCTTGTTGTATTGCTCACATAATAGTTCCCTTTGAAATTGTACTTATTTTAAGTTGTATTGTGTAATTAAACAATAAAGGATAATTTATCCACAAGTATATTTTTTTAACACTACACGACATCAAAAGTTAACTGGCGCCCAGCACGTGGGTCAATTCGAGGAAGTCTGAAAATTGGCCAAAACTAGGACTCCCTAGATATTTTAATATCTCAACGCGAAAAGGACCACACACTACAAATTTGTTAACTTGGCAATGAAGATCGTCGCATCAATACTTCTGTGAGTACATTTTTCAATTGATCGTCTATCCCATACGTACGATAGATCCCTTCCCTACCTTATCCAAAAGGTTAGAGAGAAAACTAAATTTTTTAAAGTCACTTTGTATATTTCTATTTTTTTTTACTTTTTTGAAAAATGGCACAGCCAAATGAGAGACCCGCTCCCCAATACGCAGAGTCGATATTGGAGTATAGTGGCTCTCCCCAAGACATCAACTTATTCATAAAATCAGCCAGGGGGTTCATTACTAGAAACGGCAATACACCTAGTAATGTTGAGAAAATAATCTCAAGATTACGTGGCAAAGCACTTCACGTAATTCTCATGTGCGATCATGATAACAATATTGAAACCATATTAGAAACGCTGAAAAACGAATGTGGGGACAATAAGTCTGTTACATTATTGCAAACCGAACTAATCAACTTCAACCGCGGTCAAAAGGATTTCTCCTCAACGATCCACGAAATCAATCAAATTCTTTTTTCAATTAAAATAAAAATTTCTGATCAATATGGAGGACCTAGTGCCCACATATTGATGGAACCATACAAAGATACAGCAAGAAATACATTGTTGAATCTAATGCCAACGCACATTAAATGCGCAAACTTAACCAAAAATTATGATGCCCTGTGCACGGAAATAAGAATGCTGGAGGCTCATGGCGAGCTCCATCAACGGTCTAAACAAAATCTTGTGTTTCCACAAGCAGGACCATCTAATTTCATGCGGCCAGGACAAAGCCAATCAAATAAACCTTTTACTCGCCCTAACTTTTTTCCACCGCAAACGCAAAATTCGTTCAAACCTCATAATAACTTTAATCATAATAATCATAATCACCTTAACAATTATAATAATAAACCGTGGCATAATAATAACCAAACGCATAAGTACGTACAAAACCGCCCGTGGCAAGGAAATAATAATAATAATTTTAATACGCATCATGCGCGTTCCGGTGATGTCAGTATGAGAACGGCCCCAATGCCCCGACCTCCTAAAGGCCCGGTCATCGACCTCGGCAATGGACGTACGGCACAAGAGCTATTTTATACAGACGGGAATGATCAGGAACGGCCGGATTTGTGGGAAGACCAAGAATCTCCCCGAGAAACCTAGTCCACCTGAATCATATTAACAATGGCCTACCATATGTAGTAGCGCCATTAAATATAAAAATTCTGATTGATACGGGAAGCTCCAAATCATTCATGAATAAAAATGTGTATAATAGATTATTTCGTGACTGTAGATATGTAAACGAAGAGTTTACTGTACAAACAGCACACTCTACGACTACCCATAGAGGTGCCGTCGTGACTCCATTTTGGAAAAGAGTATTCGGCAATAATAATGCTGTAATGCGTTTTTATATTTTTGACTTTTCCCACAAATACGATGTTTTAATGGGGATAGATATGTTGAAATTAATGAATGCAACATTAATTTTAAATAACTGTAATAGTATTTTAAAAACTCCAACCAGACAAGTTCAGTTGTTCCATGTAATGGATATAAATAAACTTGATGAGTTATTGGAGAAAAATAGAGATTTGTTTTCTGAGGAACTGGTAGCTAATTGCTCACCTCATGTAAAACATGAAATAAAATTAATTAAAGAAGAACCTGTGTATCAACGCGCTTATCGGTTACCGTATGAGCAGAGGCTTGAAGTTGAAAGGCAAGTCGCCCAACTTCTAAAGGATTGAATCATCCGACCAAGCGATTCGCCTTGGGCAAGCCCTGTCCATATAGTCGAGAAAAAAAAACTCAACCTATTGCCTATATTTCTAGGACACTGTCAAAAACGGAAACTAAATACAATACGACGGAAAAGGAATTGCTTGGTATACTATGGTCCCTCCAGCAATCCCGTCCGTATATTTATGGTAAACATTTTATCATAGAAACGGATCACCAACCGTTAGTATGGTTAACCAAGTTAAAAGAACCAAACGCCAAACTTACTAGGTGGAGACTTAGAGCCCGTTCACACTTCCGTCGTAAAAACGGAGAGGGGTTCCGTCGTCACGACGGAAGCCCTAGCCGCTGTAGTGGCTCTATGGAGCTGTTCACACTTGTCGGATCCGGCGCGAAGACGGATCCGTTTTTTTTCGCCGGAGAGTTCGCCTACGCAGAGCGTCCGTCGTGAAGCCGGAAGGGAACGCGCTGGCTCATACATTTCAATGGAGCTGTTCACACTACACGGCGGGACGACGGATCCGTTTTGAACCCGCCACACCCCGCTTCACACTTCACCACCGCCCGCTCCCAGACGCAAGGCGGCAGGCAATTTGTGTTTTTATGGGGCGCGCGTTTGGCGTTTTGTAATATTATTATATAATATATATGTTCGTTCCAGAATGCGATTTTTTCTATTTAATCTCAAGAAAATATTTAGTCATATCATTCATGTTTTTTAGTGATTTTAGTTATAATAATTGCTGAATGATTTTCGCGTACTTTCTCCTTTTCAAGTATGCAAACACAATATTCTCCCACGGTTTGAACAAATAAGGTCCGACCCCTGAAGTAATTTTATGGCTGGAATTATATCAATACATTCCCTTACCGAATTCGAAGAAAAAGTTTATTATTTAAATTGTTTTATTTTTAAGTAGGTATTTGTACATTTCAAATAGCACCTATTATGGCATTATAGCAACTATTTACTATTTATTTTATTTACCCAAAATTTTCTTTTCACTTTTTTCCTTCTTTTTAATAAGTACCACATGACAACAAGAGCTTCATCGTCGTCCATTGCGCAGTGCGCACGACCGTCTACTGAAGAATGATAAAATGTTTTGGTCGTTGTTTTCGTAGAGTAGGGTCCGTTTTCAAGACGGATCCGTCTTGAAAACGGAAGTGTGAACAGGGGCCTAGGGCTTCCGTCGTGACGACGGAACCCCTCTCCGTTTTTACGACGGAAGTGTGAACGGGCTCTTAGGCTCCAAGAATACGACTATACCATAAAACACAAACGTGGCTGCACAAACCATGTAGCCGACGCGCTTTCGAGAGTAGAGATTCATTATAGTGAGGACGGTGAGGAGCATGATTCATTACGAGTAGAAGCCACCTCGGGTGCCCAGAGTGTCGCTGACACCGTGCACAGCAATGTGGATGACCACGAGGGTGGAATCCCAATTCGTAACGAACACCCACCCCCGCGTATGAATAGGATTTTTATTGAACTAAGCGATATTGAGAAGCATAGTTTGAGAGCTAAGGAAAAAGGTACGGACCTTGTATGGTGTATCCCTTTAGAAAATGCAGAAGCAATATTTTTAAAATTGATTAAAACATGTTTGGATAAAGATAAATATGCAGTAATTATAAATAACGATAGATTATATGAGTGTTTAAGCGAATGTTATAGAAAAAATATTGATAAGAACTCATTAAAATTAATACGTTTTACAAATGTTAAGATTGAACCCATAAAATTAGAAGAACAAAAGGAGATAATTCGTTCGACGCATGTCGAGAACCAGCGTCACATGGGTCTAGATGCCCTACTCAGTAAAATAAAACGGACGCACTATTTTAATAATATGCGGACAAAAATAAAAGATTTTTTAAAAACGTGTATAATATGTCAAAATTCTAAATACGAAAGGCACGAGCCGTCGAAGGACAGTGGCACGTCATTCATACCCTAGATTTAACTAAACTTATTGAACAATCGCAACAACTAGGAATTAATTATGATAAATTTATAAAAAGTAACAATGTGACTTTACCACATGTAGGATTAGAACGTTTGAAATATTTAATAGATCATAATAATCAGATAATGGACAATTTAGTTGTAAATAGATATAAAAGAGGCCTAATAAACGGACTCGGTACAATAATTAAAGGGATTACGGGAAACTTAGATGATAATGATTTAGATAAATTAGTGCAACGAATTGAAACTAACCAAAATATTAATGAAAAGAGAATCTCGTTGAGTTCAAGATCATTAGAGGATTATTACGGTAAACTAAAAAAAAAAAAAAAAAAAAATATTTCACATAACCAAATGGTACTCTGGTCACAAATGAGCCATGATCATTATGAAGATAAGACAGACTTGTTGATTACACATTTAATTTATCAGACGGAAACTATCACCGAATTAATTACTAGAATTACAGAAGCTATCACGTTTGCCTCTCATGGAATGTACCACCCTAGCATTATAAAACCAAAGGTATTTATGGAATCCATTTCACATGTAAATCCTGAACAGCTACCTTCTAAAGATTTTGATATTATTCAACGCTTTTTGCAAGTTAAATTCATTAAAGTTAAACAAACTTTGCACTTTATTCTCTCTCTAACTTTAGTAGAACGCACCGTCTATATGTATAACGAAATAATTCCCATCATCTCCAAAACTAACAATAAATGTTTCCAACCCCACCTCCTACCGAGACGATTATTGAGAGATGGAAAGCAGATGTATAACGCACACAAGTGCCAAGTTATTACAGACAGCCTCAGCATATGCAACAAAGAACTCAACTCCATCGATGACTGCACAACTACCGTACTAGAAAACCACAGCGAACAGAACTGCAGTCTACGCCAGATTATTTGCCCAGAAGAATATACACACGTCATCGGAGATAACATGATGTATCTATTTCGCAACGAACCAACAGCATTAAAAGCACAATGCCCTCAACATCAACAGAATATAGTAATTTCCAAATCTGTACTTGTAACAAACGACGAGTGCAGTATACAAGGAAGGACTTTCACTATGGGAAGAATCGTTAACCAAGAAACATTACTCATTACATATCCGAAGGAAGAATTACATGTACTAAAACTACCCATCCTACATGTTGACGAAATACAAGAACCACGCAGAGAACTCGATATCCCTACCACTACGACGGGATTTGAAGGAACTATACACCTAACACTTACCAGCTGCCTGATAATTACGGCCATCGGATATATCCTTTGGAGAAGATATAAACTCTTCACAGTGCGAAGGAGTTTCAATTTTAGGGGGGGAGAGTTAACCACCCTAAACGACCCCCACCTACAAGAAGACATCGCAGTACGCCCATTGCAACCGGCACTTCATCTTGCCTAAAAATAAACTAATAAACCCTACATGTTTATTGATAACAGCTGCATCCAGCCGAGGACCATTACCGGGATGATATACTCTAATCACTATCCCTTAATCGACATACCAACTCGAAGAAGAACGAACAGTCCCAAAATAAAAGACTGGATTACGAAACCCCACGTATCCACGAGCATCGGGACAACAACCCCATTATCAGGATAACATATTGACCCCTTGACATGCAGCACCGAAAATAGGAAGACGACGCCCCCCCCACCACGCCAGCAGGGACTATATAAACCCCGACTCTTACTTCCACTAGTTAATCTATTTTGTGCATTGAATCCAAGCACTTGCTTGTTGTATTGCTCACATAATAGTTCCCTTTGAAATTGTACTTATTTTAAGTTGTATTGTGTAATTAAACAATAAAGGATAATTTATCCACAAGTATATTTTTTTAACACTACACGACATCAAAAGTTAACTCGCGGTTCAGCGTTCGATATGTTACTTTACTAACATCACACTCGTGACCTATTGTAACGGTGAGATACCAGTTTATGCTTCCAGCGTGCAATGGGGCTAAGGGTTGGGGTGGCCCGCCATAGTGCTAGCGCCGGCAATGCCAGGAGTCTAGGATTGCCGCGGTGGGGTGGAACGGCTATCAGCTGTGTTCATCTTCACGCTTGCAAATGTCTTCCCACATTTGGTTGGGGGTTAAAGCTCGTTCGAAGATAAACGTTACTATCGCCTATCAAAGCTTTTATGCTTGCATCCCCTTCATTTGGGTTTTATATTCTTGCTCTAGAAGAGATGATTCCGTTCATATAGGTTTCTTCGTAACCGAAATTTTTTGGATCTTAAAAAAAATAAAACCATTTTCATTTTTGTTGCGCTGTTTTATGTGACTATAACCTCATGGATCATTAACGATGAATAAAATGCATTAGGATCCGTAGTTCCGTTTAGCGTAATAGCAAAAGCCGTGGTTTAACCAAAACTTCATAATGCAATCGTAATGATGTTCAACCTAAACCTGTTTGTTTGGTGTACCCGAATTAAGGTAAAGTTTTCCTTACTTCGAGTAAAATTTATCAAAAATCTAAGTTCTTTCTGATACAGAAAATCAATACCATTGGGTATTTATTTATTTATTTCTTCATGTTCTCCTAAAACGGTTACATGGAGGGGATTCAAAATTTGAGGTAACATGTAAGTAAAAAAAATTCATGGGGGGCAGTTTTACTATCAAGTGATACGCGTCAAAAGATAGTTGCTGAACTGTCTGAACGTTGACGATGTCGATGGTCAATGCGGAATCGTTTAGCAATTGAGTCGCTCCGTTGATTGGCGCGTTTTGATAGGCAGAATTCCTCGCTTTCGGAACATAAAAAAGTGTATGGAATCTCCCAAGAGTACACTTCTTAGGTACATATAAGTTAACATGTATTTCAACAATATGTGGATTAAGTAGATTTAGTTCCAGAGATTAATTTAAAAAATGTTTACTTAAAAATATTTTTCGGCGGGAAATAAACACACTAACCATCCTTGTTCGGGATGGTTAGTGTGTTTATTCCCTCATATACAGGTAACGCATAAACTACTTCTGAACAAAACCATTTCCTATCCTATAGGATGGGACCAAGTAATTGAGCTATATTCCAGGACACTGCGAACACGTGCTTATGTAGTACTCTCCTTATTGTGATTCCATTAGTAAACGATCTCGCATTACAAAGAGCATGCTTTTTGTTGGCACGGAAGACATCTGGAGCTCAGGAGTCTAAAGTTCTTGTATAAATTGACGAAAATCTGTTTTCTTTCAAACCGAAGTACATCAAACTTCTAAAGATTTTCTGTTCACAGTCGTTAAAACGAAATCACGATATATATTTTTTAACTACCTACTTCCACAACTTGTTATTTACATAGCTAAATATGTAAGTATACAATACACGTGTACATATATTTTAATCCTTATCTTGTCACTTCAACGCAAAAGTTTTATATTATCAGCTTTACAACGTGTTTTACGTCCGCAACTTCCCTCATATGTTGCTCCACGTTCTATACACACTGCATTCATCTTCCCTAACATTATCTAAATTCCCCCTCTTCTCAGCTTCCGTATGCTCCAACTCCAACCATCTTAACGACAAATTCCTCGACACAAATCAACGGCACCCTATTTTTAGGGTGAATTGTGTATTTTCCCCAAACATCGCCCCAACTTTAACACTTATTCAAATTCAGCTTGTTACCAAATAACCTTTTTGAATAAAATCTTTCGGATTTGGCAAATTCATATCCCCCGGTTTTCAATACAAATATTACTTGCATTACAAAAAGATAACATTCATAAATCTAACAACGAGTAGGCGGTAGACAAACCATTGTTATACAAGTATGTATAAAAAATGGCGCATAAAATAAAAAGTCACAAAATAAAACCTAATACACAATTTTATTACCACGGAGTCTTCACAAGAAGCAAGCCATCTGTTTTACCAGAAACCTCCAGCGAACACAGCTTTGCTACAAATACCTACTAAAAATGCATTATTATTTGCCCTGGCGCTTGGTATTTTCCACTTATCCCGGAGCCACGCTGATGTTCGGTTTTCTATACTCTGTGTCCTGCATTCTGTGTTCTGGGCATTGATGCAGAAAGAGTCACACAATTCCAATACACGGATGTACAGATACAGTCTGCTCCCTGCTGCTTCGTCGCCTCCCTGTGTAATCACGGTTATCGTATTATCGTATCCGCAACCACAACTGGTTGCGACAGTCTGCCTCGGTTCATCTGAGTGGATTTTATTTCTGAAAGTGTAGTGTTGGACCTATCCATGTTTACTGCTTCTTTCCAGTCTGATTTATTTATGTTTTCACATTTTCATAGTTAGCTTAATTTTGAATGCTGGATTTTTTAATACTTATCACCTTGAAGCAGTACTCCCATAGGGCAGTGTGATGTCACATGTGTTAACATTTGTCAATGGTTTGGTTCTAAGGCCCAGTTATACCGCATAAATTCACGTGTGGCAAAGTCATCAAATGGACATTGAACGCCGATATTTTGAATAAATTGTGATGCGGAAGAGGTATCTAACTATCATTTATTAAGCTTGTCATCTTATTACAATTTAATGGAAAGTTGAAACGCACCTAAAATCGGCGTTTAACAGGGATCTTTCAATAGTGTCAATAAAACACAATGGTACTGAATTGCCATTTGATGACTTTGTCACACGTGAATTTCTGCGAAACAACATGGCCAAAGTGTTTTTAAAAGCCTTTTTAAGCGCCGTTGAGGTGATATTTCACTATAATTATGCTTATGTCAAATATCCAAGCACTATTATTATTATCACCTATTTGTAAAAAGCGTTAACTTTGTGGCTCGCCATAATTTTCAATAAAAACATATAAATATAAGTTTTTATTGACTATTATTACTATTGTAGTTTGTGGCGTGGGTTCGGATGACGTCTTAACTCGTCCGGTCACGAATAGAGAGTTGTAGATATTTTATTTCTATGTACCTACGTACAAGAAACCCGGTAATCATAATAACTTTTTGTGAAAAATCACCTCAAGGGCGCTGTGCAATTTATTATGAGTTCTTAGGCACTCTTTAATTTTATTATTTACAAACGGATCCAAAAAACATATTTACCTGGCAGGTCACCTCTGATAAACACATTTTTATTAGAAAGTTTCTGGCAGGTCACCTCTGATAAACACATTTTTATTAGAAAGTTTATGCTTGGAGAAAATACGACTTTGCACGCGGAGGACACTATATTTAAAACACTGGACATTGCATGATTTTACATTTGCTACTCTCCATAGATTACAGTTAACCAACTAACTAACTAACCATCACGCCGTTTCCCGCAAGGGAAGGTAGAGAGGACGGACCGCCAATCAACTCGATCTTGGCACACCCCCCTTGCCTCGTTCAGATTCATACCTCGTCTCATAATATATGCTCTTCTATTATTCCGACTCTTCACATGGCCCGACTCAAGTATCTGATTCACTTGGTCGTGCCATGTCTTCCTCGGGCTTCCCCGACTTCTTCTACCTTTCACATTAGATTACAGTTTTTTTTTTTTTTTTTTAAATTTAATATATAGATATATAATTGTACAGTGGAGTTATATAAATTACAAAATATCGGTACAGAAATTATTTAAAAATTGCAATCTCACCAAATAAGAAGCTAGTTCTTGTGCTTGATGAGCGAGTTACACTAATTATAACTGAAATAGAATAACATTATGCAATAGGTAAATATAATATAATAGGATCAATTGAGACTTCTGGATCATCTATATGTGTAGGTGTACATACATAAGATACGTTTTCATACTAAAATATTGTGAAATTCTTAAAATCTAAATAAAATAGAGATTAGAAAGAAAGAGAAAAACAGGTAATTATTTAGTTAATTATTGCTGATGAAGTGTAGCTTCAGTTTAAGTTTCAGTATATTGATGTCTTTGGTTTTTTTTATTTCAGTGGGAAGGTTGTTGAAAAACTTTATTCCTAAATAGATATAATTGTTTTGCATTAGTTTGGTATTAAATTTTGGTATTTTGATGTTGTTTTCATATCTTTTTGATTGGTGAGTTTCAAATTTTTTGATGATATTATCGTTTGTTCATTTGTTCATTTATTGGTAACATTTTTCATCGGAATACCGTTTTCATTCTGATGTATGTATTTTTCATTGTCACTGCATTCTATAATAAATTATTATTAAACTTTTGTACTGTTTGAACTATTTTCCAACAAACATTGCAGAATTTCAATCCCCGATCACGTAATTGTAATACACAATGACATCGGCTATTATTAGCCATATTGTACTTTTACTATGAGTGCTTTCGGAAATATTTACCCCACAAATATTTGCCCCACTAATACTCGTACCAGTTGAGTACCATCAATTGTATTATAATATACCCTTATCCATGATACGCACTAGGCCCCACCAGAACACAATGGGGCTAGTTATTACAGATTTGTTTCGATAGAACCCCAGAAACAATACATTATTAGAACAGTTAATTTTATATCTTTATCTACTTTAATGGTATTGTGATACTGCCTTTTATGAATTAACTACAAAGAGAAATCCCAGCTTTATCAGGCTGCCGCTGCTACTCGTACTTTGCTCCAAAGTTTTAACATTCTTACCTCCTTTATTATCCTCGATCTATTATTAAAAGTTTAAGTTTATTCTACCTTATTAAAAGCTTTTACTCCAAGCCATTTTGTTGCGCGGATTAATTCCGCCATCGAAAATTTTATTAGGTAATACCTACGTGCAAAAGCCTGAATATTCAAGATAAATTATTATTCAAATGAGTAGAAAAAAATTCTGCGCCTGTTTCGTATTTTCACAAACACCTCGATAAATAAAAACAAAGATTGTCCCGAGGGTAAAATCCAATAGCTTCTTCTTCTTATCAGCGTTTATTGAAATGGTGCTTTGCCCATCGTGTCAATTGCGCCAATCAGTTTATGAATTTGAATGAAAGCCAAAATCGAATCAGTTTTTTATTTGAATTTTTCGCGAGGGAAATTGACTCCATAGATCGCGGAATTCATAGAATAAATTTGCATATCATTTATGGCCGATTCGCTTTATTATCTATGGTCGGGTTGTATGTTTTTTTTTGTATCAATATCGAACGCTGTTTTGACATTAGGATCAATGGGAAGTCAGGCAGTTTTTCGGCCGGGGTCGCCGCCGGGAGTACGAGTGCATTAATCATCCCAGAAGCCATTTTGCCATATGTCGAGTGGAGCTTTCATAAAAATAATGACTCGGCGGTATTGGTGAATCGAACGGGAGCCACTCTTTTATCGGGTGGTGCCATAGGCCATAGAGAATTGAGTGGATTAAAACGCCGATGACTTTTTTTGGGTCGCCAGACGGGCAGAGTTGTTTAATTATTAACGAAAATACGAAAGTAGTCCTTGTGGAATGCCAGTCGTAATTCATAATTTATCAAAGTAAATGGTGACGGGGCTGTATCTGTTTTCCATTAACGATAATATTCTGAAATCCAATATTACGAAATTATATTATGTTAGGACCAACGGTGATATTTTGGAATCATTTGCTGGGAAGAGACACACTGAAAAATGATCCACTGTACTTGCCTTGCAAGTTGCGAGAATCCAATCATGTCTTTTACATTATATGAACGAGGTTTTAATCTCACTAGCGGAGTCCTCACCTTCCAATGTTTATGAACAGGTTATCTGATACTCCCTAGGTACTCAGATTCATACACGTTGTTTTTTGTATGCAGTCGTGTTTCCGATGTTACCATGAATGGCCGGCTCTTTCTGATCTACTACTAATGAATTGTTGCTGAGAACTAGTGATGTAACGATTCTTACTTTGAAGATTGCGAATAATTCGTTACGTTTGGTGATTTAGCAGGGGTGCCCGGGTTCATGGGGTGAGGTTTGTCTAGGTCTTGGAGGCGGATGACCAGGACATACTGAACCCAGATTCCTACCCACCCCTTAAACCCTTTTCCTTCCCAGAACTCTCCTGTCCTTCCTTTCATTAAAAAAACCCTTAACACAGCATCCCCAAAGATGACATAGGCCCTGAGGGAAATTATTTACCTCAGGGCCTCCTGTGTGGAGCTCATGTAAAAAAAAAATCAATCAATATCGGTTCGACGGTAATTACTATGGGAGTTATTTCAACTAAGAAGAGAACTCTTGAATGTTTATATAATATATTTAAGTTAATGTAAAGAATTTTTTTAGTTAAATAACATATTATTAATAAATAATATTATTAGTTAAATTATATAATATTTAAGCAAGCTTCCATTATGTATAGAAAATATGTATAGACAAAACAACATAGAATATCAAGAATTTCACCGACTAACGAGAAATGGAAATCAATTTATTACACCCATGTATTCGGTACATCACTACCCGGATATAAATAAGTAGCTATTTTCTGACATTTTGAACATCCATAATATAATATTACAACTAGTCAAGGGTAGGTACCCTGTAAATATATATATATATATATATTTTTTTATGTGAATAGGTACCTCACAAGAGTCTCAACAGCTCCCGTCTGGAGCCAGTGAGACTATGGCATCCTCAATTGGGGGATGTTGTGAGGCTGAAGGTAGTGGGGAGGGGAAGATGATGGGGAAGAGGAAGGTGAGGAAGTACCTGGCTATTCAGATCTGGTCACCAAACACGGCTAAAGCCATTTCAAGCAACGTTTCAATTCTGAATGTTACAGGTAGTGGTAGTGTGACACAAGGGCGCTATTGAGAATATCTTCCACTCTGGAACGTGCCGCAAATTTACTATATATTATTTTAAATGAATTAAATGTGAAATAACACAATTAATCAAATAAAATTTATTTGTGCACGCCGGGATTCGATTCTGCGACCTTGGGATTGCGAGTCAAGAGCCTTACCCCTCGATCACGGAGGCTGTATCCCATAGGCATAGGCCATATTAAAAAAGACATTTAAATTGACTATATTCGGCTTATGACGCACTTCAATGTTTTTAGCAAATAACGTTAAGTTGGTAACTGTGAATGGAACAGCCATTTGCAAGGATAATGCCTGGTCATTTAATGCTGTGAGCGAACCCCCCTTCAGTGGACTGTTTGTTCACATGGCGGAGTGGGGATGTTGAGAACTTAATGGACTTCGAAATTGAATTAAATTCCCATCTCACATTGCCCACCCTATCTCAGTAACGCACCAATGCATTTAATAAAGGAATAACCAAGTCTATAAAATTATAGTTTAGCTTCATCGTTTTAATCTCATCAGTAGCTCGGTCGACGTCTTCTGAAGGAATAATTCTTAAATTCCGAGTTGATTTATTTTCGGATAAACAAAATAAGTTTCCTAAATAGATAAAAAATAATCATACATAAATATTGTCTATTGCTCCATGGTATAAAAAATTGACAGCTACTCACTGAACATTAATAACGTGTGTAGGTACCTAATTAGCCGGCAATCGATTCTTTTTTTAAATTCATATTATCAAACTTATTTCTTGTCACGGAACCGTAGCCGTTCTCATGTATGATACTTTTTAGCTTATTTATCGTTTTCGCTACCTATAATAATCTACCTTAATAATCTCATAAACTGTTACCGATTGCCATAAATCTGCGTGAATTATGGCCAATTTATTCCTAAGAACCTAATTAACACATTCTTCTATCTGCGTTCTAATTTCAAAGTGATTTACCGCCAATTACTTTGATCATCTATGGAAGAAGATGGCTATCCAAGCGGGAATGAATGCCGCAGTTTCAATATTAAAAAAATAATTTTGAATTTCGAACTCGCCATCGACAAGCGCAATAATACATCATTGGCCGCGAGAATTCCGAGTAGGTACCGTAGACAGGTAGGTACCGGCTACCCACAGTAGTAGGTATCTACCCACAATGGACCCGGTTCGCATTTACACCTGCCGCTTTTGGCAGAAGAAAAAAACAGGTATTTCTTAAACCAGGTCCGTCCGGTGGGACTTGTCGAAATAAAAAAGTCTCTAGGCTTCTTTGATACTCGTTTAACAAATTTATGTAAAGGTTTGCAATAGTGGAAATTTGAGCGAAATAAATAAAATAGGGTGAAGAAAAAGTGAAAAGAACTCCCCCTTCATCTATAAATACGAGGTACCATTTACTTTAACCTAATAATTTAATTTCGAACCCCCCAGTCATGGATTTTTAAAAATCGGAGGTTCGTTGAGTCAACGTTAAAGTTCAGATACTTTTAAAACTGAAATGGTGACGTAAATTTCAAATAACCCTAACAGAATTTGAGGCATTTCATATTTTTGATAATATTCTCCCTGCTTTACACCGCGAAACAGGGATGTGCCATTTTCTTTTCGGGTAATAAACGTTAAGATACGGCGTGAACTTTAAGTACGCAAGTTCGTGATCCTTGTCGTAAAACCACGTCATGAAACTAAATCGTTTTTCTCCCTCTCTACCTTTTGTCGTACGATGTAGGAAAAAAAGCATAATGCAGGAAGGCTTTTATGTACTTACATATTATATTACGTCTATTATCTACGTGTGTATTATTTAGCCCAGGCCATGTTTACTTAAAAGAGGGTTTACCGTTAAAAGCTCTTACCGAGGCTCAAAATATTTTTGTCGATTTTTAAGTATGTAATGCTGTGAAACATCAACAAACACCATACTAAAATATGTCGTACAGGAAACCTGTATCGCAGAAATTGAATTCTTTTACTCAATCGCAACTTTTAGTTCTCAGATAAATAAAAATCTAGCTACGGTTTTATACATCATCATCATCACTATTGGCTCTACAACCCCTGGTGGGTCTTGGCCTCTTCAAGAATCTTCCTCCACTCATCTCGGTTTTGTGCCAGCTCTCTCCAGTTTAGAAGCTCCAATATAGATATGTCTTTGAGGACGTTGCTCCATCTTAGTCTCGGTCTTCCCAGGCTCCTTCGCCCTATTGGTCTTGAGTTCAGCAGGGACTTTGGTGCTTGATGCGCGGTCATTCTCTCCACATGACCCAGCCATCGAAGTCTTCCCAGTTTTATAAATTTCGCGACGTTTATCTCCTTAAAAAAAGAATAGAGCTCATTGTTATAACGTCTGCGCCAAAATCCATTTTCTAGAACCGGTCCGAAGATGCGTCTCAAAATTTTTGTTTCAAAAACGTCCAGTGCTCGCTCATTCCTCTTAGTTAGTACCCAAGTCTCAGCTGCGAACGTAAGTACTGGTCTGATAAGTGTTTTGTACACTAATATCTTCGTGTTTCTGGACAGCAGTCTGGACTTTAACTGGTTCTGTAGGCGGAAATAACAGCGATTTGCGTTCACTATGCGCTTCTGGATCTCCTCTGTGGTATTATTGTCGTTTGTTATCAGGGAGCGTAGGTATGTGAATCTTGGTACCGTTTCGAAATTTTGGTTTCCACATGAGAGAGTTGGGATTTGTTGGGTGCATCCTACGGCCATGTATTTGGTCATTTGCTGGCTTACTACGAGACCCATATTTTTGGCAGAACTTTCAAGATTTATGAAGGCGTTACGTAAAGCATCTGGAGTTTTCGCGATTATGTCGATATCATCAGCGTAAGCCAATAGTTGCACAGAGTTGTCAAATACCGTTGCTCTTATCTCGATGCCTGAGTCACGAATAACTTTTTCTAAGGCTATGTTGAATAAGAGGCAGGCCAATCCATCTCCTCGTCTCACCCCATGGAGCGCTTCAGAGGGCTCAGACAGGTCACTGCCAACCCTGACTCTACACGTTACTGGGGACATTGTTAATTTCACCAGATTGATCAGCTTTTATACATACTTTCACTCAATTTAGAATAGTGTTTTTCAATTTTTTTGTTGTTGCAACTAACTTTATTTATGTAAACAAAGACAAGAGAGGTACAAGAACGACAAAGCTAATTATACGCCGATGCAACCAGGAAATCTTTATAAAGGCTAAAATTTATCATCCGACAACTCACCAGGTTTGGCGAGCCCACGTGGTTAATTATGGTGGCTTTTTTTAAATAAAAAGCGGTTTTACCTGGTGCTAATTAAGTAGATCCCTTTAAAATATACCACCAGAAAAATCCTAGTCCACCCCTATAAAAGTAGAAAGTCAAACAGAAATTCGGCAACCCTGCTTTTGATCAAAATATAGTCAAACTCAGTACTTACCCACATTATAAACATTTTATAGAATATCATTAGACCGAGAAATAATTCGGTAGTGATATGGAAAGGGTTATATTTGTTGTTGACATAAACAGTGCAAAAACATAGCTTTGAAATCGGTTGGACAGGGTATTATTAACGACAATTTCAAACTTAATTTTTGAATAGATACGTCATTAGCATCCCAAAACAACCTCGTTATTATTTTCCACGTGGAGGTTTTATTGTTGGGATGCCCGCAGAAAACTTTAGTTGCGGATAAAACTATTCCGAATTCATACAAATTTAAAAAAAAAAAAATTCTGCTAGGCTAGCACCTTTATTTGACATTTTAAACAGATACACCATTTTGCCATAGATGTAACTTTTTCACAAGTCGCCTAAAATTCTCACCACTTATACATATAGATATATGCTACGCTAATAAAACACACAAGTTGGCTGATTATGAGAAGGGTTAAGTTAATATGCTCTGCGTTATCTATGCTTTTGCCACATTAATGAATATACCGTTTGGAACCTTTATATGGAAGATACTTTAAAATTATCCAAACTGCATCTATAACCCTTTGCCATATCACTACCGAATTATTATCCAATATTCTTAAATGTTACAAAATACCGATTCGTTCATCAGTAACAAATGGAGTAAATCCACCAAGTAAAAGTATCGTATGATTCCAATAACCGATTATTTATTACATCGTCTTGGATTCAACACATTTCATCGAAGTGCCTTACTATTTTCTTTTCTAATTTGCATCCAGCCCACGGGCAAGTTTTTAAATTCTCAAGGTTTTCGCCCATAAAAAGTTCACGGCTAAATGATCGTAATAAAAAATCAGATTCAAATAGAAGCGGATTCAGAAACCAATTTGAACTCTGGAAGGTGAAATCGACGCACGTTATCACGCTATTATATTAAAGCGGGGTTAAATTGACTTATTTTTTTCAAACCATATTTGACATAATAATATTAAAATAATTTTTCCAACGTTGAATTTTCAAGAAAAAAATACCAGCTGGTTCCTGGTTTGCGTTGCAATGCCATATTCAAATCAATAAATTGGTTCTCCCTGCATGTCCTTTCCCGTGCGTCTGATCCCCTCCCGGGTCCCCTTCCCCTCCCGCGTTCTCCTTCTCGTTCACCTTCCCCGCTTTCCCTCACCCCTCTCCGCTCCCCCGTCCCGCCAACCCCCTTCCCGCGTTCCGTATACTCAGTCCCAGTCTATCTGGACCTGCCCTAAGTGATAAAAACGTATTATTTCCCCCTCCCCATGGAACCGGCTATAGCTCCGCCTTGGCGCCAGCTCGCTCCATGGGGAGGGGAGAGAGCCACACTTGAATCTAAAATATGTGACGTCATCATTCTTGTAGTGACCAGCGCGGAACTAACGTCTATACGTTTTACGAAATAACACGCCAAAAACGGCAGCTTGCGCTATACATTATAGGTACATATTATATGGATACAGCGAATGTGGGCGGTTCTCCAGTGTCCTCGTCGCTGGTTACAGAGGTAAGTAAATTATGAAACATTTGTAAAAGTGTCTTAACTAAACACGGCAACAAAATATTGCTATGTGAATTGGGGCGAATGTTTTCGGGGCAAGCATTTGGCCTTAGCAAATATGTTATTAACGTGGCAAGCAATTCGCGCTCCCATGTAAAAAGGTGTATTCATTCAAAGCAGATTTTGCTTTTAAGAACTAAATGGTGATATTATAATGCGAGAGCCTACATACTGTCAGATTGATTTTTTAACGAATCTCAGTATCTTTCCTCTCTTCGCCCCCCATAGTTTGGTTTTACCCCTCATCTTTATCTTCTGGTCTATTCATTCTGATGTCTATGGTCCCAGTACATTCAGTCAAACAACTCGCGTGCCACCTTTTACAATTTTTTTATTCAAGTTTTAATTTTTCAAATATTCAATCAATCAATATTCAACATATAAACAATCAAATTAGGTATCTATTTAAAATATCTATAATTCTTGATTCTATTCAAAGTTTTACGCGAGTACTTCAAATAAATTCATTATTTTAAAGAGTTTCGAATATTGAATTTGGTTTTGCAAAATGTCGTTCTCAAATTTTGACAGTTTTGCAAGAGTTTTTGTAATTATTAAAAAACTTTTCAGGTGTATTGTCATGTGGTTGTAATAATCCAGAAATCTAAGCGGGGGTTTAAAGAAGGTATTTCGAAAGTCTCACACACTCACACATATACCTATATATAGACAGAATTAAGCATATTTTGATTTTTATATATATAGATAGATTATGACATTGATGTGTAATAATAATAATAGCCTGCTGTAGATCTCTAGCAAATGGACTCATCTTGTCATCTTGTATATAAAAAAGACACTTAATGGTTTTATTTCTTTATTGCCAGTTACTCAGTGATGGGAAGATGATGTAAAAGCAAGAGTCCAAATCGTTAGGATGCAATAAAGTACATACCACTACCTTTTGAGTAGGTTTATTATTCACGAGAGTGTTCCAGTTTTGACAAAAGGACTCGGAATAGAAGTTATAATGATTGCCTTTTCGAATAACTTTAAAAACGTACCTTTATAAGCGATGGTACAACTGGAATAATATTATTATAAACATTTTTGAATAGATTCAAACACTTTTGTCCAGATAAAAATGAAGGTTTGAATATATCCATATATCTTGAATTTGTAATTTAAATCTCCATCATATTATTAAGTCTAAAAAATCTTCGGGTTTCATGGCAGAGCGGTAAAAGCATTGGCTTCTGTCCAAAATGACAAATTAAACTTTACAAATTACGACAATTAAAAATTACATTTCACATATTTCGCCACGTTTAAAAATTTTAATACATTTTTCTCTTTCGTGCATTGGTCGGCATTTCTTTTCTAACTTTAACTTAATAATCTTTAACTTATAAAGTCTTTAGTGCATATATTTTTTAGTAATGGTCTTAGTCTGATGCCGCATGTAAACATGTAGGTATGTAGTTCTTTTTCCATAATTCGTGGCTTTGCTCGCGGTAATTACCTACGTGTTTATATGCAGCTTCAGATTCTTTGTTATTAGATCTGGAAGCCTGATACCTAACCTAACCCAACTTTATTCTTCGTTTTCTTCTTCCCTGTGTCCCCTGATTTACAACAATTGAGAAGTATAGTTCCATTACTAGGGACAGTGGGAGACAATGTTTACAAAAAATCAGTGTTCGTAATTCACACGCGGTAGAAGTTAAACTAGAAAGTCGCTAAATGTCGCTTTCTTTTGCCTGTTTATTTTAAGGTGGTTTGAAGATATGATAATGATTTCACAAAAATAAAAATGTTTTTTTTTGGATGTCGTAGGATTTGATCCTCCGTTCGCTTGATGTCTGTCTCTCTGGCCGGTGAGGCTTATCAGGCGTCTTGCCCACTGCGCTATGGGAGGCACGCGCCGAGGTGCGAATTTACCGCATTATGTTAGAACCGAGTATTTGTGTATATAACTGAGTTGTGACGCATTTCCGTTTCATCCTAAATTCAAATCACCAACGGCGTTAAAGAAGTTTCACTTAAAAAAGAAAAGAAAAGAAACTTTTTACCAATCAATATCGTAAAATCTAATTATCTACTCTAGAGGGCTGCTCTAATAAACAAAAGTGTGATCTTCTGAGCAATTTGACCTGACCCAACTTTACATTATCCGACACCTGACACCTGACCTTATCAAATGTAACCCGACAATCTTAATATTAATAATCTAATCTTATTTAGTCCAAGGGTACTTTTGTCTCATCCTAACATTAACTGCGGTGTTGTTTACAAAATCTTTAACTTGACTAAATCTTTTCGTTGTAAAAAGTTTCTACCATCACAAAAAAAAAAACATTTGATATTCGTCTTTATCTCTCTACCTCTACCCGTTCAGTTTTACGTTACTTATTATTAAAAAAAAACTTTATTCTATTGTACTGTTTTATCGTTGAATTATTTTAAAATATGCAATTTGCAGCGCTGTGAAATTTTCCTCGTCTTCAGGGATAAATTGAGAATAAAATTGCTTTGAAATGAGCTTGTTTGCTAGACGAAGGAATAACGATATTTTCCACAAATTTCAGACTTCATATCCCTCATAAATTTTCATGCATCGTACATGCATTAAGCTTGCATGGAAACTGCATAAATATATCGCACGGAGCGGCTTTGTCTTTCCAAAGTAAATGGAATTTTCGTGTGAGATTCTTGTCTTTTCCTTAAAACGTGTACGATGCCGCTGCTCTATACAGCTTCTTATCGCAATACAAATAAATCCAAGTTTCGTCGTAAATTTCACTACCAAACCCAGGGGCGCAGCGGGCAGCTATTTGGAGCTCTGCACTACCACCAGGGCGTGCAAATGTGCAAAAGATATTTTATAAAATAGGATGTACTCGACGATGGTCGTCTACTACATTCATTAGAGCATGCTGACGACAGAATTTCTTGACTTTTAGGATAATTACGAGGTGGTACGAGGATATAACCTGTCAAAATGTTGATTTTTGCGGCTGGCCGAAAGGCGTTTAACGTCACAGGAGATGCGCGACGGTATTGCAGCACGGTTCCGTGACAGTTGATCTTGGGACAGTTGTCCCCTCGGCATACTTATGTACAAAATGCAGTCGGTTTAGGGAATGTATGCTATACCTACATTCACAAAATATAACTAATTGTCCCCGAAGGGTAATGCAGAGAGGATTTATCGCCGAATAATAAAAGTATAAAACATATTTTCATTCAAATGCATCAAGGAAAAACTACATAAAAACGTGCAAAGTCTATTTCTAATGCCTTGTCTGAGTGAACAATGTTAGGATAACGAAAAAATTGCTTGCCACGCGATATCATCTGTCGATTTGTTGTCTTAGTCCTACGCAAGGCTTCTACAGAATGATGGACAAAGAAAGAACTATTAGGAGAGTTCTAAGTTAAAGCTTTTCATTGAGTGATGGACAAAGAAAGAACTATTAGTAGAGTTCTAAGCTTAAGCTTCTACATTCAGTGATGGACAAAGATAGAACTATTAGGAGAGTTCTAAGTTAAAGCTTTTCATTGAGTGATGGACAAAGAAAGAACTATTAGTAGAGTTCTAAGCTTAAGCTTCTACATTCAGTGATGGACAAAGATAGAACTATTAGGAGAGTTCTAAGTTAAAGCTTTTCATTGAGTGATGGACAAAGAAAGAACTATTAGTAGATTTCTACGCTTAAGCTTCTACATTCAGTGATGGACAAAGATAGAACTATTAGGAGAGTTCTAAGCTTAAGCTTAAGTGGGTGGAAGAAGACGGGGATGTGCCAGAAAAGAAGGGAACGTTTAATTGAATCAAATGCTCTGATTGGTGGATTTATGGTTAAGAGGACAGACACACAGGCGTCCAGAAATTCGAATAATATGGATTTTACAAAACTGTTGCTGTCACTGTCGCTGTTAATCCCCCCCCCTCCACGGAATACTGAGCGAAAGGGACAACTGCATCTCGGGCTGATAATACCTAAATAAAATCTTCCAAATCGAGATTTTGTCCTCCCTATTTTTTCTTCTCCAAAACTGAACCTATTTTTAAGATTTTTTTTACTAATTGTATTAGAAAAAAATATTCTACGTCTATAAGTTTTGCTTAAAAACAATACATTGTCTAGTTTGTATACTGAACGTCTTTTAAGAGGGCATTACCAGAGAAAACCAGAAATATGTCATTTTCAAATCAGATTTTAGACGTATTGACTCTTTTCCACAAAAAATTATAAATGGATTTCGAAAGATTGTTCATTTATCTAGCATTTGCATGTAATAAATTTTGAGACATTTTTTTAATTTTTAGTATAATAAGGTTATTCCATAGGTCGTTTGCAGATTTGTGAAATTTTCAAAAAAGATTTTGTATTATACCACACCCATTTCAAATAATATAATCACGCAGTAAAATAAATCAATACATTATCTAGCAAACGCATGTTTTAGAATTTTAATTTCAGTTTCAATAAAATCATTAAAAAATATGTACGTATATGTGTTTCTTGACGAAAATTGGTCCATTTGTGTATTTATTTGCGCACTTATAAACTAATATATTTCAGATTTTTTTAACATTCTTATTAAATTTAGACATTATTGAAAAATGATAAATACTTATAATAAAAAAATAATTACAAAAAGTACATTATTTTAATAGTTTTATCATCACGCCTTTCAGCATTTTTGGATTAAGGTATAAATTAAAGCTAATTTGGATTGAAATAAATTCGATATTGAGTTATAATTTAAAAAAGCTGGTACGGAGAATAATTAATCTTTCTCATTGTAACCGCCCTGCACGATCGTAAGAACCACTTTCGAAATGTGGATTTTCGTCCGCTGGCTGGTTAAACGCTCTTAATGGCGTTCAAACCAAGAATTTTTTTACGATTTTTGAAGGATCATTACTCATATAGAAGTAACTTATCAAAAAAAGAAAAAACATACAGACCTGCTAGTGTCATATTAAAAAATATCTTTTTAAAAATTATTTGCACTGGTGTCAAAATCCAGAGAAGAAATGGAATATGTTTGTATATACACAACACCGCCCGGTTTCCTCTTAATCCAGCAATTATTATTTCCTTCTATATGTGTGATGTCCTACCATCTCTGCCTGCCCATACGGGGAAATAGCATGATTATTATTATTTGTTTGCTATAAAGTTAAAATGTTAGATTAAATTAATCAAATTTGATATTTCGTTAATCTATTTTGGCTACCAGTTGTTTGATCACAGCCGTCCTTTTAGTAAATTAGACTTTACACAGTCGGGTTTGGCTGATGTTTGTATATTGTCTGACAATGCAAACAAATCGGATCAGTGGCAACAACACCAACACCAACACCAATAATAATCCAGGCAGGATTGAGACGCGATACGAGATTCAGAGCAAATAACCGCATTCGATTAATGTTTGCTTGGGTTAGTAAATGTTGATATACTTTGATACACAATACCCTAGGAATGCTTAGGAGCGGAACAAAATATTTCAAAACCACTTTTTTTTTATAAATCCTACACAATGATCCCACTACAACTGTCCATGGCCAGTGGGACTATGAGAGAGTGGAGACGGGAAGGATGTGGGTAAGAGGAGGGTTGGGACTAACCCGGCTATTCAGATCTGGTCGCTAAACACGGCTATTGCCAAAAGAAGCATTTAAAGATTCTGAATGGTGGTGTTTTACATTTTTTTGGGGGATCTTACATACAAATGAATTGTTGAAGATTTGCTGACCAAAAACATTTATTTTTTAAATTTTTTTTATACGAGTACCGCTACCGCACAAGAAGCCAGTGAGACTATGGCATCCCCAATTGGGGTATGTTGTGAGGCTGAAGGTAGTGGGGAGGGGAAGGAGATAGGGAAGAGGAAGACAGATCTGGTCACCAAACACGGCTAATGCCATTTCAAGCATCGTTTCAATTCTGAATGGTGGTCTTACACCAGGGCGATACTAGAGTATCTTCCACTCTGGAACGTGCCGCAAATATACTGTATATTATTTTAAATGAATAAATTGTGAAATAACACAAATTAATCAAATAAAATTTATTTGCCTGAGATTCGATCCCGCGACCTTCGGTGTGCGAGTCAATAGCCTTACCGCTGGACTACGCCGGCCGTCATTTATGAACTTGATACAAAATAAAATTCAATTGTGTTTCAAGCCATTTGTCTAATTTAATCCTTTCTGACCGACGTTTCTCTGTGTAACCATGATGTAGGAATTAAATATTTGTGTTGCCCATAATGCCCATAGACATTCAAAATTTGGATGTCTGTGGTGTTTGTTCCTTTACTATTTCAAAATATGTTTACACAAATTTGATGACCCTCATAGCATACATAGTATTGACGCATTTGACGATTTGAAATTGAGTAGGTAGTCAAAAGTGCATAAAAAAACCCTTTTTTATAAGTTAGGCTAGACAAATTTAATACCCATGATTGCTTTTCTACGCTCTATACTGGGTTACCCTGTATGTTACGCAGTAAAGTAAAATAAATAATAATAATATATTGTATAATGTAAAGTATTGTGACTACAGGATGACTGGTACTTGATGTAATATATTTGTAGCGACGCTATACTTTGAGATTTATAGAACGCGCTACCATAATAACAACCTAGAAGCTTCGAGACTTGCAACGAAAGTGTGCAGGTCTACCCGCGGTTTCTGGAACTCTCCTGAAACTTATCTTACAGAGCACTGCGCGCCTGTATAAACGCTGTCGCTGCGCTCACAGTTAGTCTAGTGCTCAACAACTCGCCGCGACCTGCGTCACGTCAAGTCTCCGCCGGCCGCGCGTCGAGCATAGATCCACACCCCGCCATGATGAGACCTCCGTGTTATGCAGCCCATCGTTATACAAACACACTACTGTCTACATAATAAAGACAGTATTACATAACATCTTTCATTGTCTCAACCTGCCAATACCCACATATTGAAGACCGTTAGAATTAGAAATGAAGTTTTTCTGTAGAACGGTGTTGCATGATCATTAAAAAACATATAAGTTTTCCTTGGGTGGGCACACAAACATTAACAATCATTAGAAATTAATATTGATAGCTTTTTTTAACGATTTTAGATCTCCTTGAAAATCGTGATTTTCTTGTTTTGAGCCCAATAAAACAGTTTCAAATAAATCTTCTCGTTTATATTTTCTACTAAATCCCATAATAAAATGTAATCCTATGAAAATTAGCACCGTAATATTGTAATCTGTACGATGATGGTGTGTTTATTTCAAATTGGCCATGAATAATGTCCATTAAACTTAATGTTAATGAGACGAAGCCATAAACAAGCAACACCTTTTCTGAGTGCTGATCCTAATTATTAATGTTAAAAGTTCATAGGTTCAACACTATAAGATCATTAAAACACGAACCGCATAATTTGTTTAGCAGAAATCACGACGGCTTTAAATGAAATTTGAATTCTTTTGTTCGATGAATTTTTAAATGATTATTTGAACACATTTCCGATGGTTCATAAAATTAAACTGTTTCTTATGTCTAGTCTATGAACTTATTTTAGATATTAATGCGTAAAAGTTGCCTTTAAAATGTTTTTACGGGTAAACCAAAGCTAATCGCGGAAAACATTTAATCGAAACGTAATCAAATATTAGCGATGGACATAACCAAAAGATTCTGACAATTATGCATAATCTATCGATATTTAGAATTTAATGCTAAGATGTTTACGTCCGAAAACGCCTATTTTGTTTCCGATAAAAATAACGATGAAGCGGAAAATATTGGGGCGTAATTCTAAAGTGATCCAAGTCCAAAAATAGGTTTTTTGACTGAGCCTAGAGTAGAGAGATGTCCTAGTTTAATTCGACTTGTAAAACATGTCAACATCTGTAAATTTGATTGCACTTCCATTTCCGTTTCAGTAAAGATTATTTTTTAAATGTGAAATCGTCGTATTTATTGAAGAGAAAACGTCTTTAGCACCGTTGTGATTAAAACTCGATGAAACGGAAACGAACGACACTAAAAAGAGACAAACACACATTTATAGGATTTAGCCTGCGAGAGAATGAGATTTGTGCGGCGCTTCGTAGTAAAATGTAAAATAATTTTTAAACTCGGTAACAATATTCCGGACATGTTTTGCTGAGGGAAAGCGACGATTCTCCAGTAATTCGCATACAAGATAAAAACGATATACCACTGCTATAAATATCTGACCATACTCAAATGTATATTTTATATCTGTTTATTCAAATATTTACTGAAAAGTTTCCTTTTTTTAAATCTGGGGGAAATTTTATTTTTTATTATTGTAAATAATATAATAAATCGAATATTTTCTGGTACCTACTAGGCTATTGTAAAGTTTTCATTTGATAAGGATTTGACTCCTTTTTTGTTTTCACTTTAACAACTGTTTTCTAGCTCTTGAATCTGTCAAAATTAAGTTTATATAGTTATATTTATTTTTTAAATTATGTTTATTACAGTATCCAAAAATTTGCCTTTCCACCTAATACCTTAGAATGTGTATATGTACCTATAGTACTTAATTATTATTAGTGTATACATTTTTTACACAAACTGTTCAGACTGTAAACATAATTATGTAATTTACTTATAATCTTAACTGCATTACAAAAAAAAAACTTAACTATACCCACGAACTGGCGATGCCTATGTGGTTTTTTTTTATATACATATATGCATACTATTGTAATATCTTTTTTTTTGTATTATTGTTTATCTTTAAGCTACCTATTTAATTTTATAGTTCCTTCATTTTTATTATGTATGTAACAAAAAAATTTATTAATAAAAAAATGTATACATTATGATAAATAAACCCTACAATTATACCACTCGTGATACTCTGCATTCTTCTCATTCCCTCGAAGTTTAGTTTTCTGAAGGTTTCACTTCTACCGCGTGTGAACTGCGCACAATTTTTTGGACTTATTCATTGAATGTGAATTTTCTTTGGGCAAATTTTATAAATCCCTATTTGAAATAAAATAAAATTTTAGCATAAAATTGATGGTTTATAATTACATGAGTAGGATCTACTCATGTAAGTAATAGAAACGTACTTTTTAGGGCGCCAGCTCTACTGTTCACAGAACTACTAGTTATTATTATTGGTGAAATCTTGACTCAAACCACCGAAACTGCCTTAGTAACAAAGATTTTCACCATTTTAGCATAGTTACAACTGAACCCTTGCCCGGAAAAGGTTGTAATCAACAATATTCTTGTTCCGAGAAAAATGGTAAAAACGAAACCAGTTATGTTTCATAACAATTAATATTTAAAATACAATAAACATACAATATTAAGAGTTTAAAATGATAAATAGCGAAGAAAGGCGATTAAATTAGAATGCATTACAAGAATTTAAGCTGAATTAGTGAAAAAATTATGTAGGTATATAAAATTTTCACACACGACATTATTCCACAAATTGTTTTTTTTTATTCTTCGTACCTTACAGGAAGCAACATGCTCTTCTAACATAAATTTACACATGTCATGTTGTATTTAAGCAAATAATGATGTGAATCATCATGATGTTGTCATGGGATCAACATATAACATTATTCCATGTGTCGGTTTCAACGGCCAAAAAGCTGGCTCAATTAAATTTTTTCTGGACAATACTACTTTCTTACATCCTTCAGCTTCTTGGCTTTGAAGTCGTTCTAGTTGAAGCCATTAGATATTAGATGTTCGTTTGTATTTAAACCTCTAAGATGTTCATTTGCGTGCAATTAAACCACGCTCCGTGATTTTGATAAACAACATTATACAAAGTACTTCCACAAACCAACCTTAAAAATGCTGCCACAGGCCTAAATTTAACCTTTTTTTATTACAATAATCCCTACCTTAAAAGATGCATACTAATATGCCCAACATTATTCCACCAATAACTCAACAATGATATGTATAGATTTTGTTGAATACTGTACTATTCCGGACCAGGGCTCAATTATGAAAATCTTGAAAGGCTTGAAACTCGATTTCACCAATGATAATAAAAATCATAATTTTGGACATGGACCACTTTAAAACCACAGCACCCATTATGATTTATATCGATTCTTGAGATAATCGGTCATTTCGAAATGGATATCTCGACTCGTGACTCGTAGTGTCCATGTCCATCACTACAGACCAAGTTATGTTTTTTTTTGTGAACGAAATCGCAAGTCACTTTCAGTTTCGTTTCGGTCGTCATTTCCTATCGATTAACGTTTAACATAGTTTCCATTCTAAATAAATGGATTGATATATAATTCACACTTAATTGAGCAATTCCATGTCATTCTTCAACGGCGTTAGTTACCCAGTCGACCGAACATGCACCCCCAGTAACAACCATTTTATGATTTATTACTTTGAAATGTTTTTGTTTCCATGATTTGTGTTTGTCTTATTTTTACATTATTGGCTTTGTTGGCTGCCAAAACAAATAAAGCATAAAGCAATTTCCCAGATAAAATTACGCAATCTCTAAATTATACATTCCATTTAGCGAAATTTTCCTAAAAAAATTGCGGATTATCATAAAAGAATTTGCGTCACTGTTCTGAAAAGTTCTTAGGAATATTTTTCGCATCCGAATACTGCTCGGTCGGAGGGACCTCATTAACATTTTACGGCCGAGTCGGAGAATAATATTATAATAAGCCGTAGGAAATAAAGTATTAAATTCTAGATTTTCAGAAAAGCTGCGTGGAACTTCTTCAGCATGTGGAGGCTCTCGGATTAGTTTCTTCAACTATATAAAGAAAGATTCTGAAAAGTTTTGCGAAAAGTTAATTCATCACATATATTCTGGAGCCAAATTTCCATAAAATAAAGCAGACATTGCCAAAAATTCAAATCCTAAGAGTTTTCTACACTTTGCCTTATGGATTTACTATTTTTATCTACGTCAGATATTATTTATATGAAAAGTAATGTGAATATTAGTTTCACCCTGCCTTAAAGATTTTGAATCCCATTTCACCTTATACACGATGTATGGAAACTTCTGGCAAAAAACGGGAATTTATATTACGTAGAGAACCCCAAAAAACAATATTTTTCTTAAGTTTTTACTTTTAGATTTTTCATTTTTTTTTCTATTTTTTCGAAAACTTTACGGTTGAGATTTTATTATACATTTATAAATACAATAAACAGTTGTTTGTGATTTTTTTTTCAGTTTTTGGCCAAAAAATCCAACTTTGACATCGATTTACTCGAAAACGAAGCACAAATTAAAAATAGCTACACCACAAAATCCACTCCAAATGTGACGTAGATTCGCCAGTTTCCCGCCAATATCCTTACCAATAATATTCAGACACTATAATAAATCAAAGATATTTGATAGAGTAGTATTAATGGTAAGAATATGCTTTATCTTTCGATTTTCTCTGAATTAAATGTACAATATATTTGAATATAATTAGGTTTCAAAATAGACATTGCCTTTTTTATTGGAAAACTATATAATAAGATTTTGTTTTAAGGCGATCCCATAGTCCAGGAAAAAATCGAAATCGGAATTCACGCCCCTTTATGAGAGGAGTTTGAAAATACTTAAGAAAAAGCTTTTGGAAAGGTTGGAAAAGGTATTAAAAAGGTTGATAAAGGTTAAAAATTACAGGTTGATTTCGTAAAAACCTGTAAAAAAATTAACTCTCTTTTTACGCATTGTTTATTGTAATAAAACGGAAATTTAAAATTGATTTCACGAAATCAAGCGACGCGGAGTGACGCGTCCACCTCCCGCTCAGTTCGGAGCGTGACTGATACGAAGTAGGTTTGGCGACTGTGGCGTGGACAGTAGTTCTTCGGTGGACGCCATAGGGTTCACTTTGAAAAACCGAATCGTCGACTAGCGGCGGTATTGTAAAATAACAACGCGAAAATGCCTATTTTATTTTATTTTGGGAAGATCGGGAGTAAATATCAACTTTTTTTGCGATTATTATAAAATAAACTGAATTTGCCACATTATACAATAAAACCATATCCGAAAAGGGTTTTATAAATTGGAGAGTTTGGACTTGAAAGTGTGTTTTTTAGACCTTATACTTTATTTTTTTATAGGATTATTAAAAGACTTATAAAAAAATGACCGATATTTTTAAGGGCCAAGGTATGTTCTACACGCAGTATTTAATTGAAGCATCTATAATAGTTCTAAGCGATCAAATTTTCAAAACAAAAACGTATGATTTTGTATGATTTTGCATTATTTACTATGGCTTCATCACGTGTATGCTAGATAAGATACACGATACACGCCAGACAAACCGATAACATATTATTGTAAAATTATTCAAATGGGAGACTCGAATCCTATTTACTGTTTCTAAAATGGATATTTCTCATGACAACAAAACCTTACACGACGAATACGCGACGTACTAAATAAATCATAATATCGGCTTACTGTTTTCTGTTCGTGGTGTATTCTGTATTATTTGGTAAAAATTTGGCCCTTTGGACGGTTTTCTTCGAGGGGTTTTGGGGACGCGCTGACTTTACGGCCGACTTCACGCACATAAACTTGTAAGCACACTATATTCCCTCTTATCTCTGACTCGTGCTGAGAATTCTCCACAATAGTACGACAGCCAGCATCTCTAGCCGTAACCAGTAACCACGTTTTGCAATCTCTAAAGCTCCGCGCTTTGGTCACACCGAGATAAGCTGAATTTCATCAAGGAAAGTGAATAATTCAAGCCACGAAATCAGTCTTCGTTCAGACGAGAGGTATTTCCCAGAGGAATCAGGTGTTTCTCCAAAGCAGGTTCCGTGGGTTAAATTAGTTATAATAATATTATGTATGGACAAGCGGTTTGGTCTATCCTCCCACTTGCATTAATTCATAACACTTTTTTGATTTATCTCCGGTGTCTTAACTTGATAAGTGTTTTTATTGTCGCTGAATCAAATTAAAAACCCACGAATTTGAATAAATTTTAATTATAAGTTCAATTAAAATTAAATTTGAAGCAGCTTGAATGAATAATTTATTTCAAGACGCTATCGACTCAGGGTTCCATAATTTATAGATATTTATTACGTAATAACTAGCGCAGACCCGTAAAAAATCACGGGATATTAGGGAACGTACCCATACTACGTGCACACTTTTTGCAATTTTTACCCCCCCTCCCCGGTGACCACGTGCAGTATATTCCAAGACCCCCACCCTACAGTTTTCACGTAGTATTTCATAAATATGGTTTCGAATCATTTTTTGCTAACAAAAAATAAAAAGAAATGCATTATTTGGCTTATATTTGTCTTTATTAATACGGCGCTTGCTGCGTGACAGCAAGAGTGCATGCATTACAAGTGGAAAAAATATTTTCAAGATCAAACTTATGTTAAAATATATTGAAACCGGAACGTAATTTATGGAAAAGAAAGTCTTGTTATTTTTATAAACATTTTTCATCTCAATCATCTTCAACAAACACGTTCCCTGAACTTTTTCACTTATTTGAATGTACGAGGGTGGGTTTTTAAGTTTGCGGATTGGGTAAGGAGTGGAAATAAAAACCAAAATTATTTTTCCTTTTCAACATATTCACCTATTACCCTAATACATTTTTCCGATCTTTAAATTAACTTAAAGGAACTTTATAACAGCGCGGAACTCAATTTTCTCCACATTTCACAATTTCTTCCCGATTGAAGTGTTTGGTCGACGATAGCTCAAAGACTAATGACCTAATTACGATAAAACCCGGTGTTTATCCTAAAAATGAGTTGTTCAATTAGTACCTAATTCAGCGGTACCCCCATTAATCACTTACTTTCCCATTCCGCGAACTTAAAAACCTCCCCTCGTAGCTCGAAAAAAAAACGCGAGATTTCTAGATTGACTACGTGATAAAAACCTAAGCCCCCCCCCCCCCGTTGTGACCAAGCGTGGTATTTTGATGACCCCCCCCCCCTAAACAGGTCACGTAGTTTGGGTACGTTCCCTTACCTCTTATTCCAATTTCGAAAGACAATTAAAATATTTTTTTCTTAAGATAAATCAGTCTCACATATCAGTTCCAATTTAAACCTTATCACCTATCTACATAAGGGAACGTACCAATACTATGTGACCTCTTCGGGGGGGGGGGGGGGTCTTCAAAATGTCACGCTTCGTATGCGCTTCGTAATGTGCGGCGGTTTGCTTAGGATTTTGGTCACCGGTTGGGGGGGGGGGGGAGGTTAAATGCTAAAGCCGTGACATTCCGAATTTCTACCGTTTTGTAACATATTATTTCTCTTGAACACCATGTTTATAAGTTTCGAAAAAAATATATATACGTTATTTTTGAAGATAATATCTATACATTTGCCACGCCGAAACAGTAATTATATGAAATTTCCTCGATAGAAAAAAAACGCAAAGGATGCTCCGAAAATTATTATAAACACTTTGTTCTGTTATTTTACAAGTTATATGCATGAAAAAATTCAGTGTTTTATTAAGTGCTAGTTCAGACATTTCCCATGAGATTTTTGCTCTATTTTAATAAAACTAATATTAGTTTATTCCGGATTTAATTAAACATTTTCACAATTTTCGCTTAAATATTATCATTTTTAATATTAGCGCGCTCCCCCTAACATGCGTATTTACATATCTTCTTCTTTTTGATCGCTTACTACCGGGCCTTAAGTCTATAGTTTCTTGTACAGTGCCCTTCTACTAATAATGAGAACATAAATAAGCCAAGTGTTAATATTATTAATGAAATAATTAAACACACTTTGTTTTTACCACGATAATATTTATTTAAAAGTCAACATGTTTCAAGAACTCATGTTCTCTTCATCAGGACATTCAATGTACTAAAACTAAATGATCGAATATAGAAAGACAGGCGACAATCGAATATAGAAAGAATACAGAAATGGGAGTAGTGGAGGACCCCTTTCCACCTCTCTCCTCCCCCACTACTTCCATTTTTACCCACGCCTGTCTTTCTATGTTCGATCATTTAGTTTTAGTACATTGTATGTCTTGATGAAGAGAACATCGTTCTTGAAACATGTTCACTTTTAAATAAAGATTATCGTGGTAAAAACAAAGTGTTTTTAATTATTTCATTAATAAAATGAATTTGCAAAATTTGAAGAAATTAATATTATTAAATTATAGCACCTACCTTAAAACGTGTTCACGAAATTTTTGCGATGGAGTCTTAAAAAATACATACTGAAATCAAAAGCTGTTTTACGAATGCCAGCATTTTTTTTTAATCTTACGTCTTTTATAAATGTAAAACCTTGACGTTGTCTAGTCACAACAAATTATTGGTCTTGCTTAAGTGAATATAATTATATCCCGACCAATGAATAGTTATTAGGTCTAATTTGCTTTAGAATTGGGCTGCTTTGGCTTCAGAGGCCCATCCGACGGTTACCCAATAAATTACCAACATATTATTACGAACGTTTTCAATTGATGACTATCAATTACATGTGTTTATGGCTGTTAAATAATCAGATTGGTATTATTATAAAGAGAAATTATTGTTAGTTGTAAGAGGAGATGAAAATCATCTCTGTTCCTCCGTATATGTAATGCTACTAATTGGAGGGAAAGCAGCGAGAGATCTCTACCCAGATCTCTAGGGATTCAATAAATTTCAATTGTTTATTGCTATACTAGCGAGAGGTCGTACGTGACGTCTTCGTTTTAGTATGACGTACTCCGTGATCGAGGGTTAAGATTGAACAATTTTTTTTTTTAATTCATTTATTCGATTCTCCGAATAAAATAAATAAATTATATTTTATTTTTTGTCAAACTTGTGTGTAACTTAACTAACACGTAACTTTTTGTGTAACTTAACTAACACGCCCTATCTCTACAATGGGCAGACGTGATGGAATGCCATACAACTTTATCACACACTCCTAGCTTCATTCTTTATTCGCATTAATTCACCACATCTTAGTCACACTCTTCTGTTATCCGGCTCAAGTATTTCACTTGCTCTTATAGGTAACGCGATAGATGCAAGTAAGAAAAAAGGGAGGCGTCTACTAATATCTACAGGAATTCCAAAAACTGAAAAAATCGAACTAATATCTATGAGAATCAAAGTGTTGACGAATATCTACAGCTCAAACTGTTGATTAATATCTATGAGAACCAAAGTGTTGACGAATATCTACAGCACTGGCAGAGGTTGGATTTGCAATTGTGTATAGCATATTGGAATAACATAATATTGCGTATGCAGTTTAAAAAACTTAATTTATGTAAGTATGTATGTAAAAATCCCTAATATCGGACTATTGGACACATTTAGCTGATTAGTCCAACCTATGCTCTGTAGATATTAGTTCAACCTAAGCTCTGTAGATATTAATCAACACTCTGAAGTTCGTAGATATTAGTTCAACATATGAGCTGTAGATATTCGTCAGACATACAGGCTGTAGATATTAGTATCTGGAGTCGCAAGTTTCCTTAGCATTGAATGCATTTGGGCACCGGTATACGCTTTCACCGGCAAGAAACGACTCCAGATACTAATATCTACAGCTTGTATGTCGGACGAATATCTACAGCAACATATGAGCTGTAGATATTCGTCAGACATACAGGCTGTAGATATTAGTATCTGGAGTCGCAAGTTTCCTTAGCATTGAATGCATTTGGGCACCGGTATACGCTTTCACCGGCAAGAAACGACTCCAGATACTAATATCTACAGCTTGTATGTCGGACGAATATCTACAGCTCATATGTTGAACTAATATCTACGAACTTCAGAGTGTTGACTAATATCTACAGAGCGTAGGTTGAACTAATATCTACAGAGCGTAGGTTGGACTAATCAGCTAAATGTGTCCAATAGTCCGATATTGGGGAGTTTTACATACATACTTACATAAATGAAGTTTTTTAAACTGCATACGCAATATTACGTTATTCCAATATGCTATACATAATTGCAAATCCAACCTCTGCCAGTGCTGTAGATATTCGTCAACACTTTGGTTCTCATAGATATTAGTCAACAGTTTGAGCTGTAGATATTCGTCAACGCTTTGATTCTCATAGATATTAGTTCGATTTTTTCAGTTTTTGGAATTCCTGTAGATATTAGTAGACGTCTCCCGAGAAACAGCCCTTTGTCTTGTTTACCCCTACTTATTGCCATTAGCGGAAAAGGGACAACAAGTGTATACGATGCTCGTAATATAATATTGTTAAGAAACTTACAACTATTCATACCGTTTCCAGTTCGATCGGCGCATGATATCACGAGTGAAATAATTTTAGTTTTCTTTATTTTTCAATTTGGGAGCCGGGTATATGTACTCAAAAATATTCTCTAATACAACCGACTTAAGGCCCAGCTTCACGCTTTTCTACTGATTTATTACACATTTTCCTTGATCACTTTAAGTTTTAAAGCTCTTAAAAAAATATATGTTATTCTTGAAGATGATATCTGTACATTTCCCACGCCGAAATGGCAATTATATGAAATTCCCTTGATAGAAAAAAATCGCAAAGTATGCTTTAAAAATTATTACACACATGTTTCAGTTATTTTACAAGTTATATATATACAAGGTATCTATGATAAATTCACAGTATTTCTTTGAATACTATTTTAAACATTCCCCACGATATTTTTGCTCTATTTTAAATGAGTCGTGTTTATTAAACTTTTTCACAATTTTCGCTTGAATTTAATATTAATATTATTATTTTTTAATATAAGCGCGCTCCCTCTAATATTCGTATATACATATATCTCCTTCTTCTTCTTTTTGAGCGTGTACTACGCTTTGGCTTCAAACTCTGAATTGTGTAATTGTAATTGTTTTTATTTTTACAAATGCCTTACACACCATCCGATTTAAAGCTTGCAGTGCTGCATATAGTCTCTGCGAATCGGTTCGTCAGTAGACACAACCGCCAGCCGAATTATCATTATTTCCTTTGTCGGAATAATACGGCAGTGTTTTATATCGGATCGTGAGGAGGCCGTTATAAATAGACCTATATTTTGTCTTCTTGGAGCGTCCCGGACATATTCTTTCTTCCACATGCGCGTCTTACATTTTAATGACACTCAATTTTCCATATACGAATATGTATTCACTCTACACGTCCAAACCATGCGTCAATGCGTCCCTTTCTTACATCGACCTTGAAGGCTTTTCGGATCTCGATATGGCCGAAAGTACGTGGTTCCACCACACGTCAGCGATCTCATTTCTATTGCATTTATGCCTAGAGTTTATAATAAATCAGTAAAATTTTGGAGGCGATTATGGGTACCGCCGCCCCGGGAATCATTTATTGGATAACCAACACCGCTGTCACAGGTCGCCCCAAGTTGTCCGCTACATTTGGTGATTTAGCCGAGTTCAAGGAGATGAGGTTTGTCTAGGTCTAGGCGGCGGATGCGTCTTCCCAAATACTGCGTGGCGCGCCAGATCGGGAGAATCAGGATGAGGGAGACCTTTTGATCTCCAGCCGGACTCTCCCGAACCATCGCTTTGCACCGCAGTGGGCGGGTTGAATTCATACGTCCTTCATTTCTGGACACATTGACCCCAGATTATTACCCCACCCCTAGTGAGGATTTTCCTTCACAAAACTTCCTCTTCATCCTTTCAACAAAAAATATACAAGTGTGCAGTTCGCACACTTTAGAAAACTGAAGTAGACAAGAGTTGGACTACGAAGTACCGCACAAAGAGGAGACCGATTATACTGTCTCATTCTCTCGCAGGCTAAATTCTATAGATGATTGTTTGTCTCTTTTTAGTGTCACTTTTTTGTTTCATCGAGTTTTAAATCACAACGGTGCTGAAGAAGATTTCACTTCCAAATCCTCCACACAGCATTCCTAAAGATGATATAGGCCCTAAGGATTTTTTTTCCTCAGGACTTTCTGTGTGGAGCTAATATAAAAAAATGCATTTATGTTATGTTTAACGAGTGCACTTATTTACAATGATGAATCCCTGAAAGGCAATCGAGTTTGTGTCAATCAAGTTCCAAAATTTTGGCCGCGGTTCTTCGGATATAATATTATTGTATCCTGCCTTTGTTCTATTAATACAAATTAATTACCATTACATCATTCAAGCAGCATTATTGGCACGGGTAATTAAAATTTAGAGAACGTTTCATTGATCTGTGTTCGAGAGATCAATGACTGACCTCCATATTATGTATGAATCGAGACGAATTTGCCGTTGTTATGTTACGTTTCTGTTTAGAAATATCCACCGGAAATTAATATTATTAAGGCTCAGCAATTCTAGTGAAAAATATCATATCTTTAAACAAATAAAGTGATATAACAAAAAAACTTGATTCTGAATAAATAAATTTTATTGTTCAAGATTATTCGTATCATTACATAGTATAAAATGAAGTCGCTCAAAATGTATGTGCGCAGATCTTTTAAACTACTCAACCGATTTTCACCAATAGATAGAGTAATTCAAGAGGAAGGTTTATATGTATAATACATGCTTATTATATTAGAGAAAAGCCGATAAATTCAAATATTCCACTCAGGCAGCGGGCAGCTGGCAAGCGGGTAGTGTGGATTTTATAAAGGTTGGGTAATGGCGTTGTGTTTCGTTAGCCACAGCAACGTGTGGCCGGGTCTGCTAGTGATTTATAAATCGATTAAAAAATCAACGGATCAAAATACTATTATTTCCGACGTCATCCGAACCTGATCGTCTCGCAATAGCGGAGAAATTGACAACTTATGACGTCATCTGAGGCATAATATTGAAAATTGCTGCTAGGCCCTGCGGGCGGCGGCGGCACAACAGTGGAGAGATTCACGAAAATGCAAATTCAAGAGTACTTACGCCTGCCAGCTGACATTCCTCATGTTAGCTGTTAACGTAAGTGGCGCCATCTTTTGGCATTATTATCTACTTGCTTTAATTCGGTTCTATAACGATAGTAGCTTAGTCGCAAACTTCACGTTTACAGATGGTTTCCATATGGCGCGGCGTCAATTAATTTTCGTCGCTAGGGTATTAATACTGTCAGATACTGGCATCTAAATTAGACAGTGATCGTTGTTTAAAGTTATAATCTTCGCTTTCACAGACAGCGCTAATTAAAACTTAAATTTTGATTTGAGACCAAAATACTCAACCAAATTGAAAAATTTTTTTTTATTAAAAAAATTGGCCAATATCTTGTACGGATATATGTTACTCTGTTATTTTGTGTTTTAAATTGTAAATTAAAAAAAGGCTATTAAAGAATCCAATTTTTCATGATTTCAGAGACAACTTTAGCAATTATTTGTGATCCTTGGCGAAGCTTAATGCTAAATCACTATTTTAAATTAATTAATTAATCTTTAATTAAATGACGACAATATTAGCGAAACTCGATCGAAAATCTGAAAACAGAAAAAAGATACGGTCAGATCTAGGACTCGAATCCAGGACCTCCGCCTTGCCGGGCGCAGCTCTTCCAATTGTACCGTATCATTTTCTGATTTTTCTTTTTTCAGATTTTCGATTGAGTTTCGCAAATATTGTCTTCATTGAATATTTTTAATATTTAATATTACAATTTGAGGTTTAAGTTAAAAATAAACATAAATAAATAATCTTTACTACGAATCAGTTTACGTTATAAATACAAAAAAATGCTGTGTATAAATTGAAGCTTTTTCCTCTGTTTCCATTGAGTAAACTTAAAATAATAAGTAAAGTTTACGCCTATATTTTTTAATAATAATATTTTACAAAAAATATATTCGTATAATACTAAATAATTTAATTTTTTATAAGAAATGTATGAACCGTATGTAAGAAATAAATAAAATAAAAAAAAATTAAAATAAAAACAGTTTTATGGCTAAAATTTTCCGCGACGGTTTGCATTCATTAACTTTTTGTTTTATAAAATTATTCACAAAATAAATAAAAACAACTTTTGCGCTTGAAGTTGTGACCTCTAGTCTCCATTTGCAAAACCATATAAGGCATATAAATAGCTTATTTGCAGTACCTTTCCACACTTAGAATATATTTTTAGCTTGTTCATTCTTAAAGGCGAAAGAGAATAGCTGGAATTTATTCGTCTTTGTTATCTGGAATTTATTCGACTATGTTATAATATTTCTATTTAGATATAATAATTCTGGACATCCACTATCCTTAATTAATTATACAATGATTACGACCACATCCGTGTGATTCACTTTCAGTTAGCGGAGGATCCTACTAATAATTAATTCCATGCATGTCTTACACGGCGAAGGAAGTGCCTCGTTGGTGGTTGACAAATCAGACACTGCCTTTGCATTAATTAGCGAATCAATACGACCATTGTATTGGCCATATTCATTCACGGACTGGTGATTGATCATTTAGCGGCACCGAATAATTATTCGGGGAATGTGCCAGTGCCAACCATTTAGACAGGACGAAATACAGACATGTTATTGCGGTTATTAAAATCATGCCGAAAAACAATTGTGTCAATACAAAGCAATCGTACAATCTTGAGTTCCAAGTTTTGGATCAACCCAATTAAGGACATAAAACTTGAGTGTTTCGACTTGGCAACATAATTAAGTGTTTTGCATTTTTTAATAATAATAAAAATATCTTTATTGAACAAACAATTTAAAGATTTATAATTATAAAAAAAAGAGTAGGTACATCATACGTACAGTAAAAGTACAGTTTAAAAGTTGCGTAAGAACAAAAGTTAATAACAGCAAACAATATACATATAAACAATATGTACTTAAAGAATAGAGATTTATAATTATAAATTTAGATATCTCGTAACCTGCCTCACTAGGCTAGCCTGCATTGGGGCAGTTACGTTATTTCGTTTGTCTATTTGTATGTTTGTATATTTGTTTGTACGTTCCGTTTTACTGGTTCAGTAAAGATTCTTTTTGAAGTGAAACTTCTTTAGCACCGTTGTGATTTGAAACTCGTTGAAACGGAAACGAATGACATAAAAAAGAGACAAACACATACATCTATAGGATTTAGCCTGCGAGAGAATGAGATAGAATCATAGACATCCAACAAATGGATAGACAAGCAGTTACAGATGAGGGGTAAAACCAAACTATGGAGAGCAAAGGGGGGAAAGATGACTGTCATTCGTTGAACAATCAATCTGACAGTATATAGGCATCTCGCATTACAATATCACCATTTAGTTCTTAAAAGCAAAATCTGCTTTGAATGAATAGACCTTTTTACATGGGAGCGCGAATTGCTTGCCACGTTCAAAACTTATTTGCTAAGGCCAAATGCTCGCCCCAAAAAGACTCGCGCCAATACACATATCAATATTTTCTTGCCGTGTTTAGTTAAAACACTTTTACAAATGTTTAATAATTTACTTACCCCTGTAACCAGCGACGAGCACATTGGAGTACCGCCCACATTCGCTATGTGCATATTGATACGAAGATATATTGTATAGCACAAGCTGCCGTTATTTCGTTAAATGTATGGATGTCAGCTTCTCGCTGTTCACGGCAAGAATGATGACGTCACACATTTTAGATTCAAGCGTGGCTATATCCCCTCCCCATGGAGCGAGCCGGTTCCAAGGAGGAGCTACAGCCGGCGCCATGTGGAGGGGGAAATAATACGTTTTTATCACTTAGAACAGGTCCAGATATATTCATATGTCCGTGGATAGAATGAAACCTTACATACGTACATTACCTACAAAGCGTCGCGCTTTGGCCGCTTTGATTATTAGCTCACTTTTCTAGGCTTATTGGTTGAGATTGAAGGTTTCACTTCTAACGCATGTGAACAGTACTGGATTTTTTTTAGAATCTGAAATCGTTGTGCTTATTCTGACTCTATAATTCGCATTTTTTTAAAATATTATGTTACCTTAACCTTAAAATAAAACAATATCAGAAAGTATTTATTGTGATCAAGTTTAATTTGTAGAACTCCATTTTAGTTTTAAGTTCAATAATATTAATGTTTAATTTATAAAAAAAAACTGATCTGATGTGAAATTATTTTTGCGCGTCACAGCAGTTCGCCTTCTGAAGACATTTCAATCTGTTTGCAAAATATGTTAAAATGCACACATATCGTTTTCATGTAAAACCCTGTTATTATTTTTATAACATTATGCCCTTGAAATCAAAACGAAAATGTCGTCTCACAGTAGGTGCCTAATGAATCCAAAACAACAATGAGTAATGAGATATAAAACCAATTTAAAATCTTGTGATGTACTTTAATCCCAGTGATTGTGATTACTTGAAATCTTCGGAAAAACTTCAAATAAGGTTTCCTCCACAAGAAGTTTGTCGAGATTACAAGTTGTCGTAAGGTTTACTATGATTATTTAACTGGATTAGACGTCCGTACCACAGGAGGCTCGTTATTATGAAGCTCGGCGCGCAAACACTCCTGGAACGCGGTCTGTCCGAAGCCATCGGCTAGTTCCGCAACCGTTCATGCATTATCAGTTAAGTATTAACTGATAATGCAGGTACTAGGTACTACTTAACTGACATCTGTTGAGACCCCTAAAAACTATATATAACTATCTGTACTAGAAACAACATGTCTAATCCTATATATCTCTACATATTATAAATGAAATTCCCCCGCGTCGTCTGTCTGTCTTTCTATCTGTTCGCGATAAACTCGAAAACTACTGAACGGATTTTCATGCGGTTTTCACCAATAGATAAAGTGTTTCGTGAGGAAGGTTTAGGTATGTAATTTGTCTCAAGGATTTGTGTAAGTTGGTTGAAACATAACGATAATTGTTAGAAGTGTCGGAAAAAGTCAAGCCGCCTGGTAGCTTTCATCGAAAACGCTGCCTAATCCTTTTGGGATATAACAAAACAATGCATGGTGGGATATTCCTCTTTTATAGATCTACAAAAAAGTCCGCGAAGGCATATCTTTTACGGATAGCTTACTATACCCATTCTATCTTAAAAAAATGGTCACGTACATTGCGGTAATTGAAAAGTTATTTAGACGGATACAGTATTAATCCTTATTAACTTAAATACGTTAGTTTCCTCAAGGATTTCATGCACATTATTATGATCTTTCCCACCATCTCTACGTATTATAAATTAAAGTCCTCCGCGGCATCTGTCTGTCTCTTCGCGATAAACTCAAAGATGGCGGTGGTTATAAAGGTTGGATAACCATCCAGTAGATGACGTTGTGTTTTATTAGCCACAGCAACGCGTGGCCGGGTCAGCTAGTGTATTATAAAACTTTTTGCTGAATTACTTTTAGAGTTTCGTGAAAATTCTAATCATATAAGGTTATTATTTTAGTTATGTAAAATCACTGACCCACAATAGAATAAGACCAAAAATTGAATAAATCTTTCACAGAGCTTGAAAATTAACTTCTCTGTGAAACAACCCGTCCTAACAGTTTGAAAAATAGAAATTTCAAAAATGGTACCTACCAGTATTCCTACAAGTCTACCTCGCCTACCTACCATACATTGGATTGGATTGCATGTTAAATTAATTAAGGTGCCGACCAAAAACGAATGCAGTTGATTTTTTCCCTTGCCCCGGTGTTTAACGTTTTGTTAAATAAAGTTCGGGCATGTTGGATAATTCCGTCACGCACGTGACCGGGCTTCCCTTCTCTCTCTCTCTCTCTTCATCTCACCTTCTGGTAGGTGTACCCCTTCTCCTTCCCACTCCCCCGTCATGCTGGTAAGTTCCTTTGTTTCCTCTGCGTGCCCGCACGCACCCGCTCAGTGTTTACACTTGCATTACTGCGTGACAATACCACTTTTCCTTAATCGCATCTTCAATGGAGGCGGTAATTTAAAAATAATTATACAAATTGAATTAAGGATGATTGTGACCTTTTTTAGAGACTTGTTTTGCTAGAACATTCTCACACATTTCTAATATCTTTTTTAGAGACTTATTTTGCTAGAACATTCTCACACATTTTTAATATCTTTTTTAGAGACTTGTTTTGCTAGAACATTCTCACACATTTCTAATATCTTTTTTAGAGACTTGTTTTGCTAGAACATTCTCACACATTTCTAATATCTTCGAATCAAATTATTCAATTAAAATACAAGGTTGGGATAGCCATTTTTCTGAAAAATAAATTTTCTCAATAATTATAATAATATTTGGCTGATTTATATGTTTAGCACAGTTTTTGTGAAAAATCATCTCAAGGGCACTTTTAAAATAAATATACGAGTATAATAAAATTAATATGACCCGCTTACAACTAAGATTCATGATTATAACTAGTGACTTACATCTTAGACATATAGCTAGTGACTTACCACTTAGACTTATGATAACTAACTTAAAACTAGTGACTTAATAAAATACATATTGACAACTTTGACTTAAAGTTAAAGATTTACAACTATCGTACGAGTAGGTTTTAAAGGGCGTAGTGGATTATTTATGAATTATTTTGACTTCTCGGCTTCTCCCTATTTTGGATTATCGTAGGTAGGTACATAAATATCAGTGGCGGTCCGTGAGTTTTCAGTGAGTTAGGGTTATGTCGTTATTGATGTTGTTGTAGCTGAAAATGAATTTTTTTTCAAAATTTCAACATGTTGCGTGAAGATTTCATACAAAAAGTTGATATTTTGAAAGAAAAAAAAATAAGTCATTTTCAGCCAAACACAACATCAATAACGTCTTTTAATTTTTCGTCAATTTAATTTAACGTCAATAATTTTTTAATCTTAGCACTGAAAACTCACGGACCGCCGTAAACGGACTGCCATAAATACGTGTTTATTTATTATTTTGTAGGTACCACCTACCCTAAATATTTCAGTAAATAATGTTAAGCAAAAGATTTGTCTTCTTCCTTTTTTACATTTGAAAACTACACGGATATTTTAAAACTGTATAGCTCATCGTAGGAAGCAAATTGAGTGCTGAAAATACGTGGGTTCACCTTGAAATGTGAGTGTGCAAATTTCACGACGGCAGAGCTTAACGTTCGAGAGTTTTTTCTTAAGATTCTCGGCGAACTAAATACACCATGTTTTGAAATTCGGCTGTCAAAATGTAAATTGGTTTAAAGCTTAATTTTTTTTAAATAATGTAATGTGATGTAAAGCCGAATTTACATAACGGATCTAGTTGCATGTATGTTTCAAATAATTGCACCACAAAAAAATTTGGTCTAAATTACGCAAATTTAGTGTCGTGCAACCTTCAATATCACAGCAACCATGGCATCACCATCAAAGCTTTTATCTGCAATGCACAATGTTGTTAACACAACTCTCACGCAGAGGAACACACAGGTCCTCTCAGCTAAAATACTTAGTTCGCGACACTAGTTGCATCACATTTTTTTTTTTTTTTTTACAAGAATACCGTACAAGAGTCCCGACTACTCCCGTCTGGAGCCAGTGAGACTATAGCATCCCCAATTGGGGTATGTTGGGAGGCTGAAGGTAGTGGGGAGGGAAGGAGATAGGGAAGAGGAAGGTGGGGAAGTACCTGGCTATTCAGATCTGGTCACCAAACACGGCGAAAGCCACTTCAGGCAACGTTTCAATTCTGAATGATGGTCTTACACCGGGGCGATACTGAGAGTATCTTCCACTCTGGAACGTGTCGCAAATATACTATATATTATTTTAAATGAATAAATTGTGAAATACACAAATTAATCAAATAAAATTTATTTGCCCCGCCGGGATTCGATCCAGCGACCTTCGGAATGCGAGTCAAGCGCCTTACCGCTGCACTCCACTTTTACCACGCAATTAGTTGCATACCATAGCGATTGTAATTTTGTGGCATACAGCTATGTGTTTTATACGTGAAACTAGCATTGCATCTAATGTCATGTAACAACTTGTGCGCAACTAGTTGCCTTGTGTAAATTTAGCATAAATGGGAAAACTTGGGAAAATGGATGGACAAAATATTATTTTCAAGATTTTGGTATTCACTTATACGGAAAACCTATAAAAAGTTTAGAAAATTCTTATTTTAGTAAGAGTAAAAAATATTTGCCTTCTCCGCATATTTTTTATCTTTTAATATGTTTCCCTTTACTTCGTACAATTCAGCAATATAATATAACCTGACCTAAATAATATTATTATTGTGGCGCTAACCAAAGTTCGACGGTGAGAGATAAAAGCTCAGATCACCTTCAGAAATGCGAAAAGCCTTGAGAAAGCAAGTTGTTTCACAGAACAAACCCGATAAGAATAATAAACGCTAGCCGGCTAGCTGGTATTATTTCGCAGAGCTTTTGATATTGTTAACCAAACGGTGAAACTTCCAAAGAACTTATCTGGAATTTACATAATCAATCAGCAGAAGCGGCTTATTTAATATAATAATCTCATTTAGGTTAGAGAATGATACAGATCAATAACCTTAACTTTGCAATCGGTTGCGTCGCTTTTGTGGATTATTTGGGTACAAAAAAATTATGGATTTAAAAAATGATTTTTCGTTTTTTAGTTTCCTTGGCCGTTTTCATTACCTTGTTAAGCTGTTACATTATAGGGAAATGAAAATCTAGTCTCCTTCAACGGAAGCAATCTTCCGAACAGACCCTCCATTGATATGCTTGGTGTAACTCTATGTGATCAGCACAGATATGAAGGCTCCGTCGAAGCCAGAGTTAAGTTAGCTTCTCAAAAACTGGGCGTAGTGTACAGGGCCCGCAGACACTTTAATAGTACACAACTTCTAGCCCTGTACAAATCACAAAAGTGCGCCCCACGGTTGAATTTGGCAGCCACTTCTGGTATGGAGCCCCAAAATATCTAAGAAAACCCTCAACTGTGTTCAAAAACGGGCAGTCCGTTTGATAGATTCTCCCATCTTAACAGACGGATTGCAATCTTTAGAGCACAGGCGCCGGGTGGGAATGCTATCCTTGTTCTACCGGTATTCCAATGGAAGATGCTTCGAGGAACTAGCGTCATTGATCCCTTCGGCACCGGTGCATAGTCGGGAAACACGCCAAAAGCGTGTCCAACATTTGTACATGTTTGACATTGTCACATGAGAACGGGTCGCTTCTTCGACTCGTTCGACTCTTCTTCGAGCTCGGCAGTGGAACGATTTGCCGGCCTTTGTGTTTCCTCCTGCCTACAACATGGGTCTCTTCAAGACCAATGTTCATTTGTTCCTCTCCTCAAAAAACCCCTCCACACAGCATCTCGGATGACATAGGCCCTGAGGGAAATTTTTTTCCTCAGGGCTTCCTGTGTGGAGTTACTGTAAAAAATAGTTCTAAATCAAACAAAAAGTTATAGGCTTTGAACAAACTTTATTTAGATTTCACTAGTTTTTGGTTTTGCCCGCGATTCAACACTGTCGAACAGTTGAATAAAAATGTAACCAACAATTTGGCATCTTTTTTTTAATAGTTGAATGAATTTGGAAGCTCCTTAGCTCCGCGAAGAAAATAAAATAGTAAGCTTAAAAATAGTTTCCTTGGCTTGGACATTCGACACAAAACAAGCTGTGCAAAGATGACGACGCGACGCCAGAGAGTTTTTGTTGTTTCAGTAAAACGAAAGCACCTAACAGATTTTCTGCTTTATTGCTAAGACTAGCTTAATTATCCGGATTCGTCTACGACGAAACACTCTCTTTTCAAAAAATTATCCAATTATTATTATTAAAATTTTTAGTATTTTTAATTTAGGAAGCTGCTATGGCTACCGCTGTCCCGGGAACTATTTATTGGATAACTAATACCTCTGCCTTAGGTCATCCCAAGTTGTTTGGTTCATAGGGCGAGGTTAATCCGGGTCTTGGCGACAGATGCGTCTGGCCATCTGCTGCATGGCGGCCGGATCGAGAGAGACTGGTTGACGGAGGCCTTTATTCCTATACAGATCGAGAGAGTCCATCTCGGACTCTCTCAACCCTTCGCATTGCACCGCAGTTGGAGGGATATATTCATACATCCGTCATGGACACATTGACCCCCAGATTCCTACCCACCCGTCTTACCGTTTTCCTTCCTCACTCTTCTTTCTTTCCTTAAAAAGACCCTCCACGCACATTCCCCTAAGATGACAGTCCTAAAATTATTTTCCTCTGGACCCCCTGTATGGAGCACAATATTATTTATCTGTTTATCTCGTGCGCACCAATGTATAGACACTTCTCAATAGAAACCTATTTATCTTTTGCCGTTCTGAGAACCTTCAAAGAGACGGGATTATGATAACTGCTGTCATAAAATATCTCTTTAAAAACAGACAAAAATAGATTTCAGAATTGCCAGGAAGTTCGAACTTCAAATTGTGTAAAGTTGTAGAATGAAGTTGTAAAATCAAATGGCCCTCAGGAAATTGTGTGCTTGTGTTATTCATTCATGGTTTTCTTCTCTCTCACTTTGTTCTGTTTGGTGCATTATTTAATATTCAGGACGTCCTGCAATAACACCACACCCACACGTGCAGTCGCCGTGCAGTGGCGGTGCGCGCAATGTACACTATGTGCAGTCTATGTACATTAGGGTGAGCCGTCGATGTGTGGTTCTTTGAGCTTAAGACCTATTAAATATTATTGATTATATAGACCTAACTGTATACGTTCTTGTGCGTGTGTACATTCGTCCTCCACACGCTTGTCTATACTATGCATATGCATAGTTTGCAGCTACGTGTACGGCCGGCCGAACATTTAAGGATATTTTAAATGATACAAACGTGGTTTTGTCCGTAATGTAATTAGTTAGTTTTAATCTTGGAGTAGTCAAACATCACTTTTTGTTTCAGCATTCAGCTTTTAGGTCCCGCAATTAGAGATGACCCAACTTAGGTGTGTATCGGGGTATATGTGTACACTTTCGACAGTGATTTCCTCCCGAAACGTCAAAGGCTTTCATCTTTGTTATATCTGAAATGTTCTCTCCAGAAACATTAGTTATTAGTAAGTACCGGACCAGTATGCTCCAGCACTACAGGATGCCTATTGAAAGACTTAGGTTCTTTGAATTACAGTGACTGTTTATTGACGTATCGTAATTTATAATCATAATTCGGAGGACTAATGTCCTTTCTTTGAAAGCTAGGTTTTGTTTGCGAAATTCCAGAATTATAATGATTACTAATACCTTCGGCAAATCTCGGAAACGAGATCGTGTGACCCGAACAGCTCATAGACAACTAAAGTAATGTGAGAACTAATCATAGACTAATTATGATACATTACAGTCTTGCTTTCGCTTCCTTATTATTTTTAGCTATAAAGGTACACCAAGTGTGCCTGACGTGTATTTAACATTTGAAAGGTTTTTTTATTATATCAAAAATTAACTTTTTTTCAAGTTCAATGGAACTTTTTTTCTGTAAAGTCTGAGAGTATATTTGAAACATACCGAATGCTATCAATGCACTTGTGCAAATTTTATATGTTCGTGTTGATTCTATTGCTGCGTACATACAAGAAAAATTTACCGTGAGCCGAGCCACGAATTATGGGACAGGAACGAAGCAACTGCATGTGGCGTTTCGCGCCATTTGCCGTTGCTTAAGAGCGTTTAACCAGCCAGCGGACGAAAATCCACATTTCGTCGAAAGTTGTTCTTCCGATCGTGCAGGGCGGTTACAATGAGAAAGATTAATTGTTCTCCGTACCAGCTTTTTTAAATTATAACTCAATATCGAATTTATTTCAATCCAAATTAGCTTTAATTTATACCTTCATCCAAAAATGCTGAAAGGCGTGATGATAAAACTATTAAAATAGTGTACTTTTTGTAGTTATTTTTTGATTATAAGTATTTATCATTTTTCAATAATGTCTAAATTTAATAAGAATGTTAAAAAAATCTGAAATATATTAGTTTGTAAGTGCGCAAATAAATACACAAATGGACCAATTTTCGTTAAGAAACACATGTACGTACATATTTTTTAATGAGTTTATTGAAACTAAAATTAAAATTTTAATACATAACTTTGCTAGATAATGTATTGATTTATTTTACTGCATGATTACATTATTTGAAATGGGTGTGGTATAATACAAAAACTTTTTTGAAAATTTAACAAATCTGCCAACGACCTATGGAATAACCTTATTATACTAAAAATTAAAAAAAATTCTAAAAATTTATTACATAACTATGCTAGATAAAAGAACAATCTTTCGAAATCCATTTATAATTTTTTGTGGAAAAGAGTCAATATGTCTAAAAACTTTTTTGAAAATGACGTATTTCCGGCTTTCTCTGGTAATGCCCTCTTAAGTCGTGGTTCAGCTCGGCAGTTCGGCTCGAATCGGCGATCCACCCTCATATGCGGTATGCACTTGTGCACATCTGCTTTCATCTGCAGGTACCAGGAACTCGCTAGCCGGGTTCGGGTCCGGGTCTTGCACGACCCGCGACGTTTCGCTGGTTTGCATAATGACAGATTAATTCATGTAAATGTCGTTCTAAGAAAATCGAGTTGAGGATGTCGGAGCTTTTTAATGGGTTTGGTGTCACTTGAGCTTGATTAACAAATTGACTGGAATGTTTTAAACTGAGCTTGGCGCCTTTCTCCTTTATTTTGAACAGACCTCGTTTCCTTATTGGAAGCCGAGTAGAGATTAAATCTAATTTTGAACACATTGGAGATGATACGTATTGATTGCCTTTATTAAATGTGATACAATACAGTACTGGCAAATCATCATCCCGCAGTGCCCTCTTAACCCGCAGTACTCGTATGGTACAGTACACTACTTCAGAAGCAATAATTTCTTTAAAATGATTCTACTGTAACATTCTATGAATTTCAGTCACTAATGTTACAAGGCAAGATCTAGTGAACCAAATACTTGAGTTGGTCATGTCAAGAGTCAGAATAACAGAAGGGTGTGCCAAGTCCGACTTGTTCGGCGGTCCGTCCTCTCTGCCTACCCCTGCAGAGAAACGGCATGTTAGTTTATTAGTTAATTAGTTAGTTATCTTCCTCTCTGTAGAATCAATTCAGTTTTATCCCACGCATTTTTTTATGAAACTAATATTATTTTCTATACGACCAACCCAGTTCTATCCCGATCCCATTCTTTTCAAAGAATAGCAAACTCTATACTATGGTAGAATATAGCAAATATTGAAAATTGAAACCAGTTCCATTTCTCAAAGAAGAATATAACAAACGTTGAAACTAGTTCCATTTCTCAAAGAATCTAATACGGTAGGATATAACAAACGTGGAAACCAGTTCCATTTCTCAAAGAATCTAATGCGGTAGGATATAATAAACGTGAAAACTAGTTCCATTTCTCAAAGAATCGAATACGGTAGGATACAACAAACGTGAAAACCAGTTCCATTTCCCAGAGAATCTAATAGGGTAGGAGGGTAGGATAAAACAAACGTTGAGACCAGTTCCATTTCTCAAAGAATCTATTACGGTAGGATATAACAAATATTGAAACCAGTTCCATTTCTCAAAGAATCTTTTACGGTAGGATATAACGAACGTTGAAGTCAGTTCCATTTCTCAAAGAATCTAATATGGTAGGATATTACGAACATTGACACCAGTTCCATTTCTCAAAGAATCTAATACAGTAGGATATAACATACGTTGAAACCAATATCAGCCCCCTCTAAGGTCTGGAGCCCCAAACCACCTTTAAAAAAGCCTCGATACTGTACACTACTGTTTGGAAATGGACGGTCCGTTTAATAGATTCTCCCATCAACAAACGGATTGAAATCTTTAGAGCACAGGCGTCAGGTAGGAATGCGGTCCTTGTTCTAACTGTATTTCAAAGATGCTCCGAGGAACTGGCGTCATTGATTCCTTCGGCACCGATGCATAGTAGATAAACGCTGATAGAATGCACTGTCATCTATAGTGAGTCTATCTGCCGAGTTTAAGCTTGATCCGATGTCGGGAAGTGGTTTAATTTCCACTTCCAAGATACCATTTCATTCAATAATTCATTTACTCATTCAATCAGATTATCGAAATTCAAATAGATGTGTTTAAAAAGGTCAATCAGCTAATAACACTTGTCGCTAATCAGATCTCTAAACTAACCATCCCCGGCATTGGACCAATCTTGTTCTGATGACAGCATTCGGTAGTAGCAACCCTTAGTCCTAGTCTAACCGGGACAGCTATAATGAAGCGAGCACTCGTTTCTCGTTCCAAGGACTGAGAGTGAGTGGTGACGCACCGCGACAAGTGGCGAACACACAGTGGGCGCCACTTCAACTAAACTGTTTGGTCGTTAACATCGTGGCAGAAGCTTGTTCTCCCTTCTGTACACATAAATTATATAAGATGAACTTAAATATACAATGATATAATATCAGACATCTTCCTTGGCAAATATACCAATAAGATTAACACTATATTAATACATAGTTCTGTGAACTGTAGACCTCGCGTCCAAAAAGTATATTTCTATTTTTCTTTTATTTTGAATCGAAACCAAAATTGGGTAAAATACAATCCTATGTCATGTTATGGTTATTTTAAGGAATGAAGGAGAAGAAGTTCTGGGAAGGAAAAGGTATGAGGGGTGGGTAGGAAACTGGGGGTTAGTGTATCAAGGAGAGACGGAGGTATGGGCACTTTTTGTGGTATTCTTTATTCTATGGTAATATACCACTTGCTTTTCTTGCAAAATTATGTTTTTGTAAATTGTACCGTCTTTTTTATGTATTTTTTATAAAAATAGTATATAATCTAACATAAGTATTTTCCCCAGAATACCAACATATGTTCAGAGAAATGATTTTTTTTGATCTTGAACCGGAACCGGAACGTAACAAACAAATTTACAGGCATATTTAATGCTCGCCGATGCTCGTTCAATGATCGTCTTGAAACGGGACTAGTATTATTAGTATGTATTGACACGTTTTAGGCTTTTTTCGTTATTTGTTTTTGGGGTGTTATGCCGTGTTGCGCTACCTCCTTCTTTAGCCAACGTTTGGGACATCGTTGTAGTGTCCATCATCAGGGCAGATCCGGTAGATGTGTCACATCTGTTGGATCTGCCCTGATGATGGACACTGCAACGATGTCCGAAACGTTGGCTAAAGAAGGAGGTAGCGCAACACGGCATAACACCCCAAAAACAAATAACGAAAATGCTTTTGGCCGTGAAAATCTTAAAACTTATCCGTTTTAGGCTTATTTATTATCCATTTTAAGATGTGCCAGTCAAAAATGTGCCTTCTCATTTAATTTTTTTTTCCAATTTTAGAGAATTCGATTTAACGTAATAATGTGACCCATTTGGAAAAATGTTTTCGTTTTGTAATTGAAATTTATTTCGTGAGGACCATTAGGTTTAATGTGCGATTACACAATCTTAATGTTCCATTATATAAATGTTCGTCACCGTGATCAGATTAATTTTCCGATAATATATTTCCTTCTTCGACATTCACGCAGTTCGACGTACCATTTACTTTTATCAAAATGAAATCAAAGGGCGCCACGCGTGTGACCCACAAAACCCATAAAAACTAGAGTTCACGCAAAAGCGACAGTATTTTTCCCTTTCGTAAGAAAATATCACGACAACGCAATGCGGTATTCAAACAGTGAGAAGGGCGTAAAGGAAACCGAATATACACTTTATTAATTTTATATATTTTTTACCTTCCGCCCTAGCCTAGAAGAAAATAATAATAATAATAAGTATACCTACAGGGTGTAAGAAACTACATATACCCGAAGAATTTTAACCAGATATTCCTGAGCATATTTGGAGTAAAATATGTAGATGTCATTTTACTGCCCGATGATATTTTTTAAAATTAAAAACTAACTATCTAACCATCACGTCGAGAGGACGGCAGAGAGAACGGACCGCCAAACAACTCGGCCTTGGCACACACTCCCTGCACCATTCACATTCATACATCGTCTCGCACATACTCTTCTATTATTCTGTTTCTTGACATGGCCCGACTAAAGTTTCTGATTCACTTGATAGTGTCATGTCTTCCTCGTGCGTTCCCAACTTCTTCTACCATTCACCTTTGCGACATACACTAGTGGACTTAAGTATGGACACTTTTCGAAATTTCTTGTATCTTGTCATTTGCCTTATAAAAAAACATCTTATTTTGTTACGGAACCCTTCTAAGTTTTTTTTTCGTGTTCCTTGTGCTATAGTTGATTAATAAACATACCATACGACATGACATATGGTGATTCAAAATTCTTATCACTCTTTATGAGAAATGGGAGTAATCGCCTTTAAACCAACCAATTTTTGATAATAATGTTTTTGAGTTTTGGCAACGCTACAATGTCTCGCCTTCTGTCTAAACCAACCACAAAGTGCAGAGGATCGTTGTGTGCTCCAATCAGGATACTTTAAGATGCAACACGTTTAAGTTTTACACCCGTGTTAGTCAGTCAACCATTCAAGAAAAATCATATTATTTTTTTTTAATAAATATTATTAAAATGGCTTCTAAAGTGCCCAAACCTTTCTATTGGTCTCCCAAAGAGGAGCAGAGCTGTTGCACTTCGTGAAGAAGGCTACGCATACGAAGAAATTGCAAAAATATTGGGTGGAGGAGCTACCAAGTCTGGAGTAAGAAAGATTTTCCAACGCTGCAAGGAGACTAAAACTACAAAAACAGTCCGAAAATCTCCCAAAAGCCAAAGGTTACGCCTCAAATGAAACGAGCATGTGTTGCCTTATCCTGCAGAACCATCGTCAAACATTCAAAGATGTTAACAAGGTCGTTAAAGCCGCTGGACTCCATATTACTGATATTACATTTAGGAAAAAATTAGGCAAGAATTATAAAAGTCTAACCATAACATGAAACAGAGGCATAAGACTGGTCAAAGGTGATATGGAGTGATGAGACCAAAGTTTGCACTTTTGAGAGTGATGGAATCAGATTTGTTCGTTGCCATCAAGTTGAAGATGTGATACCAGAATGCACTACTGCGTCAATGAAACTTCCTCTGAGTGTAATTGTTTGGGCTTGGATGATAAAGGATAGTTTTGGATGTCTGGGAGTGGTAAAAGGCACAATTAAGGCTAACAGGCATCAATATGTGATTCTGGAGCCAAAATTATTGCCCGGCACAATGATTAGTTCGAGGGTAACCGTGGTAAATGCAATTTCCAGCAGCATGGACCCCCATGCCACATAGCAAAACGAGCATGAAATGGTTACAGAACCACCATATTTTTGTTCTACCTTGGCCAGGGAACCATTTGGACTTGAATCCTATTGAAAATCTCTGGTCTAGATTGAAAATACGGGTTTCTCATCGCAAACCCAGCAATAAAAGAGAAATAATTGAAGCGATTATTCAAGCATGATTCCATGTCATCAAACCTGAAAATTAGTGACGTTTTGTGGACTCCATGCCTAGAAGAATTGAGGAAGTTATTAAAATTAAAGGATTTCCAACAAAATACTAACGTTAAATGTTAATTTTAAATATTATGCAAAATCTTCGAAATTAATAAATAATTTGTGTTTTGCCATGACGTTGTTTTATTCAGCATTTTTGTTATTTTTCTAAGAAAAACATTTAAACCTATTCAAAATATAATATTATAATATGTTGTTGAATTAAATAGTTAAAAAAAATTACAGTTAAACACCAACGTGACTTCAAATAGAGCGAATGAACATCAAATACAAGAAATTTATAAAAAGTGTCCATACTTAAGTCCACTAGTGTATATACTCGTTACACGCCCAAACCATTTGAGCGTCCCTTTCTTAATTTTACTCAAAACGCTTATATTAGCCTTGCATTCTTTACGGATCTTCTCATTTCTCACACGACCCTACATGGTTTACAACCCCTACGCCTCGGGGATCTCATTTCAACAGCATTCAGTCTGATTTCCTCTGCCAGTTCCATGCCTCGCTGCCATACATTAGGGTAAGTACCAGCACTCCATTGTGGACTGCTAGCTTCGCAATTAAAATATTTTTTCCACCACACGTTGCAAGTGTAGGAGTAGTCGGGTATGGCCTAGCAGATCGCTTGAGAAGCATTCTGTCTCGTTCCGGAAGCACGGTAACACAGCGTATCACGTGATCTCGTCGCGACGTGTAGGAGTGTGATCAGTGGCGAAGTGTGGTTGAAAAAAAAATAAATTTGTAAAAAAAACAACGGACGGCAAAACGATATCTACTTGTTGTACTCCAAATATGCTTGAATTGCTGGTTAAAATCTTTCGGGTACGTGCTGTTACACCCTGTATATAGCGTTTATTTTCCTTAGTTACGGCCGTTCACCAACAAAGCTGTTACGAGATTGCCATTTCCGTTTTAAGTAACAAAAAATAAATGACGGAATATACGCCTTTTGTGGGTGAATTACTTAGTAGATTCAGAATGGTTGGAACTGTAACTCTTACTTTTTGTTGCTTTGCCGAAATAAGATCGGAATATACTACTTTTAGTTTGGTCCCAACTGCCGTGAGTCCGCTGGTTATGGCACCCCCAATATTGGGTAATGTTGTGGGGGGTGGAGGCGAAGGGTTAAACGAGATTAGTAATAACCTGAGACTATTGCTATTACTGTAACTAAATAAGATTAAATCAAGTTACGTTTCGATTCTGAATGTTGGTATCTGACCTGTGCGAAAATAAAAAAAAAACCAATGTACAATTCCACGCGATAAAAGTGAATCCTTCAGAAAATTAAAGTAGACAAGAGTGGAGAGACTACGAAGCACTTTTTTAATCAATGTGAAGAATGATTTTTCCATACTTTTGTCGTCGAATTCCAGTGCACCTTTCCCTATACATTTGGTCATCTTATTAGTATTTGTGTTTTCTTCTTCGGAGTCGCTAGATGTAGCTTTCTTTTGTGTTTTCTTTGCCTGTTCATTTTGGAGTGGTTTGAAGATTGGATATTGATTTTACAAAAATAAAAATATTTGTTTTGTGGATGTCGTTAGATTCGATCCTTGATCTGCTGAATGTCTGGCCGGTAGGGTTCTTAGGCGCTTTATACCACTAGACCAAAAGACTTGCGTGGGACCGTGGATTTATCGTATTACATTAGAACCCTTGAAATAAATAAATATTTTATTGCTATCTCATTCGCTTCCAGGCTAAATCCTATGCATAGATGTATGTGTTTGTCAGTTTTTAGTGTCGCTCGCTTCCGTTTCATCGAGTTTCAAATCACAACGGTGCTAAAAAAGTTTTCACTTAAAAAATTCAAGTGTGCAGTTCACACGCGGTAGAAGTGAAACCTTCAGAAAATTATAGTAGGCAATTGTGGGGAGGCTACAATTACCGCACAAAGACGAGACCGATTATTCTATCTCATTCTCTCCAGGCTAAATCCTATAGATGTATGTGTTTCTTCCTTTTTAGTGTCGCTTATTCGTTTCATCGAGTTTCAAATCACAACGGTGCTAAAGAAGATTTCACTTAAAAAATTTAGTTTCAGTGACAGCGAAGGTGGTAACCCTTAGGTATGTTACAATAATACCCTTATATTAATACACATTGCAGATACACCAACGAAACTGCGTCACGCCACAAGCTTCCATCCAAAGCTTTCACAAATTCGTTGCAGATATTTCAAAACTTCCAAGCCTTCCACCGTTTTTGTAAAACCCCGCAGGCCATAAATATCTTTCAGATGCATTTTAAATCTGCATAACATGGAGATGTTTCGAGATGCAACAAACACTGTACATAAAAACACATTAGTATCTCAAAGCTCAAATATTTTACGAATGTCGAAAACGGAATGAAATAACAATATTTCCTCTTCCACCGGCAGGGAAAGAATTCCCGCAGTCACATTTCGCATAATAATATTTGCGAATTGAATTATACGGTACAAAACACAAAGAGTTGAATGCCATTATTATACATCCATGATCAAATTGTACTGAGCCCTTTATGAAGCTTGAAAAATGCGAAAACTTTAAGGTACACTAAATCCGCGGGGATTTGTATCGATGGTTAGTCTCTTATCTTAATGGGCACACTCAAGGAGTAACAATTAATCGCTATATCTCTGAGTTCGTAAATATACCTTCCGGTGAACCCCAAGGATCGCACCTGGGACCGTTACTATTCACAATTTTCGTCAACGACATTATAAAATGTTTTAATTATGGAAATGTTCTACTCTTCACTGATGATATGAAAATATTTCTTCCTATTAACTCTATCACCGACTGCTTTAAATTACAAGAAGACGTACGGGCTGTATAATTAATCATAGAACTCAACATGAACACTTCTAAATGTTATGTAATTACCTTCCCTAGAAATAAAATTAAATTTGACCATAACTACCAATCACTCAAAAGGGTTACTCAAATTCGTGATCTAGATGTTCTACTTGACAGTAAACTTATATTCGAGGCGCATATTAATATGGTTGTGAAGAAAACCATTAGAATGTTAGGATTTTTATTCCGCATTTGAAAATAATTCAGGAACATCCACACACTTAAAATATTGTATTTTTCATATGTTCGCAGTCATCTTGAATTCGCTTCTGAAATATGGAATCCTCAATATAATATTTACATTAAACGCATTGAAGCCATCCAAAGAAAATTTGTCCATCATTTAAATTTCAAGTTTAATATTGGTTACCACGACGTAAACACGTAAACAGTTCGATGGGCCTTTATGGACTTAAATCATTAAAAATTAGAAGAGACTCCGCAGATATAATATACGAGTATCTTAATAAAATTATCAATAGCTTTATAGATTATTCGCCCCTTTTGTCTGAGATTAATTTTAGAGTCCCTGGCGTTAGAACCAGAGAAAAATCACTTTTTCATCTTAATAAATATTCTTCCAACCTCAGACAAAATGCTTTTATATTCAGAGCGTGCAATGTATTTGATAAGAATTTAAAGATGCAGACATATTCTCGTGTGGTTTAAGTACCTTAAAAATATGTCATAGCTAACGTTAAATATTTTTAAAGACCCTTTTGCAAGTTGTCATGTTATTGCTGTGAATCCTTTCCATTTACTTATCCTTCTATTTACTGTTGTGTTCACTTTGAGTTGTGTGTACAATGTACATATTATTATTATTGCCGTTGTGTAATGAGAACAGATTTCTGACTACTTTATGTTTGAAATTTATTTAGCAGGTTATTAGTTAATATTTGTGTTTTATTTTATCTTATTTATTCTTTATAATTTTCAAGGTTATATTTTTGTAAACTTCTTACGGGTGCAGGACCCTTAGTTTTTTTTAATTATAATTTTAATTACTTGTGTAAAAATCTATTATTGGATTTTATGTGTATTATTAATGTTATTGTTATAAATGTAAAATATCTGTTGATTTTCCATAATAAATAAAATAAAGATGGAACCGGGCGACGTTTTGTCCATACAAACGTATTCCTCAATTTCCTCTCTGGATTTTGACACTAGTGCAATTATTATTCATGTATCATATCAACTACTAGCGTGTCGGTACGTTTTGCTTTTTTGGAGATATTACTTCTTCTTGTAGGATTTAGGACCCTCCAAAAATTGTTAAAATTGCGTTGTTCGAAAGCTATCAACAGACGTTCAGTATACAAACTAGACAACGTATTTAAAAAAAGTAAAACGTACAGGCATAGAGTATTTCCTTCTAATACAGTGAGTAAAAAATCTTAAAAATCAGTTTTGTAGGAGAGAAATGGGACGATTTTGATGATTTTATTTAGGTATTGTCAGCCTGAATTGGAGTTGTCCCTTTCGCTCAGCATTCTAGGGAGTAAGAGACAGTGACAGCAACAGTTTGGTTAAATACCGGTCGGTTTCCCCTTATGTTAAAATGAAAAATAATATTATTTGAATAATTTGTGTTATTTCACAATTAATTCATCAAAAATAATATATAGTATATTTGCGGCACGCTCCAGAGTGGAAGATACTCTCAGTATAGCCCTGGTGTAAGACCACCATTCAAATTGAAATCTTGCTTGAAATGACTTTAGCCGTGTTTGGTAAATTTCAGATCTGAATATCCAGCTGCTTCCCCACCTTACTCTCCCCCATCTACTTCCCCTCCCCAAACCTTCTGCTCCACAACACACTCCAATTGGGGATGCCATGGTCTTACTGACGTAAAAAAAATAATAAAAAAACTGGTATAATTCCTATCGTTATTCTGCCATAAAACAATATTGCCCGTCTTACAAAATATAATATCTTTTATTTTATCACTGTTTAAAAAAAATGGTGGAAACGATTCGGTTCGGTACTTTCTGTCAGACCGTGTATAGGTATTTAATGTCTCAATGGCGCCACCATGTCTACTGTCATTTGTTTTGCCAGCTGAACAAGCGGGGTTACTTCGTGGAACCGCCCGTATTATGTGAGTATTATGGCGAAAGGGGAGGTCTGACCTTCGATATTCTCATTCCAGTGGTACGATAGGACAATAACAGTGGCCATTTTGGAACTTTCTAGTCCTTAGAGACCTGACAGTTCAGCGTGGGACCTTGCACTATTGTACCCGCCCAATGGAGGTATTGATTTAATATTGGATGTCTATATAATGAAGGGATAACAAAGTTAATATTAATGACGCTCATGGAAGTAGGCCGCAGAAGTTCCTCGCGATCGGGCGATGCCAAGGAAAGGAAGGGACAAGCTAGGGGTTAAATAATTTCGACTGTGGAAAGGCAAAAGGGAATAAATAACATTTTCATCAATATAGTGATTTATTTTTAGGGTATTATGTCATGTTGCCAATGTTTCGAATGGCATTTCAGTGTACATCGTCAGGTCAGATGTGCAATGTGTGTTTGCAAGATGTGTTGCCAGCTCCAATCCTCTACTCTAAGGGCTGGTATTACAGTATAATTAAAAATGGATTTCTGCGTTTAGTTTTGGTGTAGCCGTCAATTATCGGATACCAAGAACTTAGTTGAAGTTAGTCCCGTCGTCGTTGACTTCGTCCTTCGTCGGGTTTTTGAAGTGAAACTTTTTTAGCACCGTTGTGATTTGAAACTCAATGAAACGGAAATGACATTAAAAAGAGACAAACATCTATAGGATTTAGCCTGCGAGAGAATGAGATAGTATGAAACCTTACCTACGTAAGTAGGTACCTACGAAGCGTCAAACTGCGCTCATTTGCTGCTTTGTTTATGAGTTCACTTTTCAAGGCTCGTATTGATTGAGATTGCGTGGATGAAGTTTAACTTCTATCGCGTGTGAGCTGCACTCGATATATTTTTTTAATTTCACAAAAATTTTGTAATGCTAAAACGTCCGAAATATTATTTGCTAAAAAAGGAGGTAGGGCAACACGGCACAACACCCAAAAAATAAATCACTATAATATATTTGGCCATAAAAATCTCAAATCATCATTTTCATAATTTTGAGCCACTCTCAGAAAACAGTGGGCAGTTTGGCGTTTGTAGTGTGCGACGTGCGTGAGTTTTTTTTTTGTAATCTGAGTAATGCTCATAATAAAATATTATACTAAACTCTTTTTTTTTTGGCAAAATGTGCACTTTTCTACACTGCAAAAAATTATATATTTTTGCAAAAAATGTGTGTTGTTCCTTTTGCCCTTATAATTGAGGTCTTAAACGTTTTTATATTCTTACTTGAAAGCTTTCGTTTGATGGTATTTTTATACCCATTACCATTACAAATAAATGTAAAGCGGACTAACGCATTATATTTTCTTCTTGGCTGGGAAAAAATATGTTCAGGATCGTTGAATGATTGGTCTTTTTTATTCGAAAATATTAAGTTAATTCTTTTTGAGAATTGAGTGAATAACACTTAATTATTAAATGAAATTTCATTCAATATGTCAAACCATAAAGTGACTGCTTTCTATCAAAATACATAATTGTTATGTTATAATAAGGGTACCGTCGTCCCTGGAACCATTTATTGGACAACCAACACTGTCATAGGTCACCCCAAGTGGTTCGCTACATTTGGTGCAAGGGTGCCTGTGTTCATGGAGTGATGTTTGTCCGGGTCTTGGCAGTGGATGTGTCTGTCCACTAGCTGCATTACAGGCCGGATCATGGTTAAGGATAGGATAGGATAGGATGGTTAAGGGAGTCCTTTTGACTTCTCCAGCCGTATTCTATCGGAACATCGCCTTGCACCGCAGTAGGAGGGATGGATTCATACGTCCGTCACTCCTGGGCACACTGACCCTCACATTCCTACCCACCCCTCATACCCTATTCATTTCCAGAACTTCCTATCCTATCTTTCCTAAAAAGACCCTCCACACAGCATCCCTAAATATGACATGGGCCCGGAGGGAAATTATTTTCCTCAGGGCCTCCTGTATTGAACTAATGGAAAAAATAAAGTATTTTGCTGACTGCACAGTTAACCGCATAAGGGAACGTACCCATACTACGTGACACGTTTAGGGGGGGGGGGGTCTTCTCACGTAGTATGGGTTGATAGAGTTTACAATTAAAGGAATTCCTGCTGCATTCCGGGAAAAATCCCGAATGTATAATAGCTGAGCAATGATCTTGTCAATATAATCAATAAAAACTAAACAAAATGTATAAAATTGTAAAATCTATTAATAAATAAATGTTTTTTATTATTATTATTTTGGTATGAATTCTTGCTATGTATTTGCATGTTTCTATTTCATTATTATTTTCTAATAATGTATTTTCTTTGTTGCAGGTAAGTTTCAACGACTCTCCACCCTGGATATAAAGACCCTATACAGCGCAGGAGAAACTTTACATTTTAAAGTCCCTTTAGTAAGTTTATACAAATGTGTTTCCTGCATAAAATTTCGTGGGTTTATCGCTGAAAAGATTCATCGAAAACCATTTCCATGCTTGCAATTCGAAATATGAAAATCTTAGAATACATAAAAATTCTATAAAGGTAAAATAAAAGTTCCTAGGTTCTTACGTAAACTCACGTGATATATTTTCTTCCTTGACAGGTCCATTAAAGTTGTCTGGACGTAAAACGTGATTAATGAATTATTTCACTCTAAATCAATTTTTGTTTTTAAAGTTGCATTTTACGATTTTTGCAATGTCGTTAAATCAAGGATCAAAGCCTTCAGTAATGTGAACGATAAAATCCACGAGATTTCCATAAATATGATTTTATGGTTTTACCATAAACAACGATAAAGGCGATGTGCCCGTTAAAATTCTATTTCTACTTCTTTGTTCGATTGAAATTGTTTCGAATGTATTAAAAATCAGCCATGAAAGCTGAAACAAACTGAAATATAGTATGCGCAGTTTCGCGATTTTTCAACAAAGACGAAAATTTGCAGGTATTTTTACCAATTGGAATGACTACATAATGGACGTAAAAAACTTTGAAAGTTCAACAATCTTTACATATTACTGTTTAGTTGAAATATACCTTCATTAAACTGTTTTTTTTTAATGTTTTCCAGTCAGTTATTTGAAAATTTATTCACATAAACAGTCTTAATAATATAATATACAGAGGAGGATGATAAAAAAGACCGATAAATAATTGGCTTTTCGGAATAACTCGCGTAGATCTCATAGAAATCGTTGTGTCTCCCTTATTAGGCTTGTTGAAAAAGTATCGATGTATCGATATTTGTAATTCAATATATCGATATTTTTAGCCGATATATTTTGATCCGATATATCGATACAAAATATAGAAAATTATATCCAAAACGATATTTTTTTAAACGTATGTATTTAAAGTCACTAGAATCCAAAACCGTATAGGAACGACCGGAAAAAAGTAACTGTATTGGGTCATGACATCTGGCGGTTGAATAGCTGAAACATCTATTGTCTTTGAATTAGTATTTGTGATCACCAATACTATCTCATGTGTGTAGGTACATACATAGAAATGTATGCTATTTTCGCCATTTTTTTCCAAGCCACTCCTATTTGTTGGTCCCCAATTGTCTATGATTATTGACTATACCTTGTTCCAAACATAAAGTCCTTTTTGACAGATTAATACGCCAATAGAATAGACTGAGACGCATACAAGCTTTGTATGGGTCTCAGTTTACATATAAGTTAGAAGACAGCTTTTTAGTTTTTGATATTTTTGTAATTATTACGTAATAAAAATGAATAGTGATGAAAATACCTTCATTTTTATTGAGATTTTTGTATTAATTACTATTGATAATTTGAGCTGAATACACTATTATTTTAAAAACGCAAAATCTCTTGAAAATTTGACGGATATATCGATATTTTTTCCTCGATATATCGACGTCGATATTGATATTTTAATAAATATCGATACATCGATATATCGACATTTTTTTTCACTTTCGACATCCCTATCCCTTATTACCTCAGTAAGGAATATGATATAAACAGTGTTAGAAAGAGAAAATACACCGCATTATAATCAAATATAAAAAATAACCGCGAAAGTAGTAAAATGCAGACCTTTACGAAATCAAATTTCCATCCACAATTTGAAAAAAAAAAGAATTAATGGGAATTTCTTAAAAAATATTTTTACAGAGAGCAACAAAAACGTGAGGTCACAATAACTTTTTTAATACACTAGCGAGTTCCCGGCATGCGTTGCTATAAAGCTATACTTAATAAAGAAATTGTAACTCCCTGCGTATGCTTTCCCATTCGTCCCATTCCCCTTCGACCTCCCCTTCCTCTCCCGCGTCCCCTTCCCCTCACGCGTTCTCCGCCTTCCCTCTTCCCACTCCCCTCTCCCGCGTCCCCCGTCCCGCGAACCCCCATCCCGAGTTCCCCTCCCCCTTCCGCATTCCATACATTCAGTTTTCAAACAGCTCGCGTGCCACCTTTTGCCATTTTTTATGCAAATTTCATAATGCCAGAGATCGCCAGTATATGTGTATGGAAACCATGGCATGGACACATCAAATCCTTAAAGTTTCATCGCAATCGGATGAATGGTTTAACAATGCATAGACATCTCATATATAATATATGTAAGCATATTTTGATTTTTACATATACATTAATTTTGTCAATAAAAAAACGTAAGGTGAGCCATTTTTATGTTTGCATGCAAAATTTTTAGATTTCAAAAATTATTATGTTTATTTCAATTTATAAAATTTGAAAGCGCATTTTGTCAACTTTCAAAAACAGTTTTTACTTTTCGGATAATATCAGAAATATTACATTTATTTGGATTTTATTGTAAAGCGAAAATATTTTAACACTCTGACAAAATATGGTCAAGGTCCGAAGGGTTATTAATGTTTACAGATGGATTTTAGAAATATAAAACTAAGTACTAATGAATGTTATAAAAGCTTTTATTGAAGAGCGTTTTTTTGTTCCATTTGTAATGTTACGAGTAAACTCGGATGTTGAAAGCATTTCTCTTCTAAAGACGCAACGTCACTTCTAAGTGTTCTAATTTCCTAACAATGTCAATCCGAAGGCAACTTAACGATCGGCCGGCCCATTTCCATAGCGATAAAAGCTCTTTTTCCGAGCTTTTTCTTTGGAGATCCTTCTTGGAATTGTTCTATCATTCTGTTGCTAAGGAACAACCACTAGCACTGGCGCCGGTCGACGACGGAAATGAAAGCAAAAAGTTTCACGTTGCGTAAATATTTGCTCGCTTCTCGGAAGATATTATATATTGAGAAGACTTTGAAGATTATTAATTCGTCGTTAGGTAGATAAAAGCTTCCAGTGTTATTGATTGTCGGTATATAAACTGTTCTTAATGTTAATACAGTGCTTCAATTTATCTTTAAGTTAATTTGTAAATGAATTGGGAATGGTTTTCTTCTACGTTATCTGGGCTAGATTATCAAAAGCATAAATTATAAATATTGATATTGCACGCAGATACTAGAAACAACATTTGCTAATAGACACATTTTCGAAGGTGAAGTGTCGTAATTCTTTTTATTAATTCCTGCAGAGAAAGCTCGTCAGTAAATTATTATTATAATTTTATGTTTTTACATTAACTCCCCACTGGATGCCTTGAGGAAAAAATCCCTCAGGGTCTATGTCATCTTTGATGATGCTGTGTGGAGGGTCTTTTTAAGGATTTTTTCCCTTAATATTCATTGATAATAGTGTTAAAAGTTCTTCCATGTTCATTTAATATTGGAAATAAAAGGTTCATAAAAAAATATTTGCTAAAATGTGAAGACCGGTACTATGTTAACTGGAGGCCTTAAAAAGAAAAAATAATCCCTTAGGGCCTATCATCTTCGCAGATGCTTTATGGGGGGTATTTTTAGGGAAAAGAAGGAGAGGAAGCTCCAGGAAGCTCAGAAAAAAGTGTGAAGGGTGAGTAGGAAACTGGTGGTTAGTGTGTCCAGGAGTGTCGGACGTATGAATCCATCCCTCACACTGCGGTGCAAGGCGATGGGTCAAGAGAGTCCATCTGAAGAGGTCTCCCTCAACTAGTCTCTCCCGATCCTACCCGCTCCATGGACACGGGCACCCCTGCTAAGTCACAAAATGAAGCAAACCACTTTACCCGATAAATGGTTCCCGGAATCCTGAATTTCTTTTGTTAAATCTTTATGTATTTTGTTTTGTTTGAGTTACAGTTATTTTAATAAGTTTTGAGTTATTTTGTTGCTTTCCTTATTTTGTAGCTCCCGTCATAAGGTAATTTATTAAAAGAATATCGCAATAAAAATCAGCCAAGTAAAATTATTACTTATTACGTAATTGTAGAATAACTTCATTTCAGGTGTTTTAAGGTAATTTAACTACAGTTTTAAGTTCTTTTAAGGCTCTGTACAGCGGTGTTACGATGATATTAAATCATAAAAATGGCACTATAAATTTAGCCAAGTATTGTAATAATTATTATTTTGATACGTAATTGAAGATTAACTCGAGGTCTTGTAATTTAATTATATTTATTAAGAAGATTTTTACATGAAACGCTGTACCTATCTTCACATTTGCGAAGCATTATGGTAGGTAAATATATAAATATACATATAATAGTAAAAGTTCCTTAACGTCAGGCTAATTTGTTTTTTTTTCGGAACAACTCGTATAGGTCTCATAGAAATCGTTCTCTCCCTTACCCTAATGGTGTATAATAGAAATTATAAGTATGACATAATAGATACGGTGTTAGAAAGAGAAAACACCACGCTTTACATTCAAATCTAAAAATTAACTAGAAAATAATTAAAATGTACATCTTTACCCTTTTGTATCTGACAGCAGATTTAAAAAAAATTATGAAACTTTGGGAATTTTTTATTAATTATTTTTACATTAAACGACAAAAAACTGAGTTCACGATAACGTTTATAATACATTTGCCTAATAAAATCGTTATCAGTTATTTTAGTTAGAAAAACCTTAAAGTGAGCGTTTTTAAAACTTTTTTATGTTTGCATTAAAAATTCTTATATTTAAAAATTATATGTTTCTTTCAAAATATAACATTTGAAAGCGTATTTCATTATATTTTAAATACCGTTTTTAGTTTTCGGATGCATTCAGAAATATTTCATTTATTTGGATTTTATTGCAAAGCCGAAATATTTTGACCTTCCGGCAAAATAGGCTCGAGGCCCGAGTAGTTAATAATTGTAAGTACGTTATAAATTAGAAACACGCGTGTGAATGGTGTATTTCACATGAAATATTAAAAATATACCATTACGAACAAGGCCACTTGTTCAGCTAAGCAATACGGTCACATTATTATGTTTTCGATGGCGTTCCAATTTACTCCGAGCACTTAAGCCATGTCAGGCGTCGACTCGTTTATACAAACACTTTATTTCCGACGTCAAATGAAAAATATTTTCTTGTTTATACAAGTTAATCTTTACGAGTGCCAGTCAAACGAATGCTTTAAATTAAATAATTGTCGAGCGGCTTTTGAGACGCATTTTTATCGCATAATTTTTGGGCGCTTTGCTGATTTGTGAAGGTTATTGTTACAAAAAGCTGTGAGTAATTAAAAATGTCATTTCGTTAAACGAGGCAAATAAACAGAAACTCTCGAACTATGTTTGAGCCCTGGCGTCATGAAATTGAACACATATACCGTATTCCGTCAAACAATTATTGGTTAACACTCTTAAAATTTTTGTTTCCAAGACAAAAAAACAAGACACAATATTTATTCCATAATATGAATAAATTCGGATACTTTTATCCGAGACGCTATCCAGGATACAAACCAATTCTTAGAATGATTTTTTCCAATAAAAAGAGTAGTTGCCCATAGAATGGAAAAATAATTAGTTGAAGATAATATTGTTAATTATTCTAAAATTTGAAATATGAGTTTGACTATTATGACGGCTTGACAGAAGGGAGCAATAGCGAAATTGGTTAACGCGCACGTCCCGGTTAGACGAGAGGTCTGGGTTCGAGTTCCAGTTGCGACTATTGTCTTTTTTCCGTTTTCTGTGTCTTGTTCTCTTTCATATTTTCGTTTAGATTATTGTTGTTATCTTCTTCTTCAGTGATATTACGTTAATGGGAATAACCTTCAAAAGAGAGTTTTTCTTAAAAAATATTGTAAAATTTCTGTTTGCTAGTGAATAACACGAATGTGTCGAAACCGGTAGGAGAAATTTAAAAATTTAAAGTAAAAAATTGAAAATTAAAACTCTTCAAAACAAAATGTCTAGAAATTGTTATATAGTTAACGCCCAAGAAATACAAAAAACTCTTTTTCCACTAGCTTACGCATAGGTACGTCATTTCCACTACAGAGCTTTAAAATATACATTTAACCATAAAAAAATAAGAGCCACAATCTTGATCCACACATTTATTTGCGTTTGCAAAATAAATATCGTCAGTTCATTTAAAATTTAAATGTACAGTTTTAGTGATTACAGTTTACCTAGCCTCTGAAGAACTTTTTCAACTTCGAGATGTTGAAGATGTCCGTCCAATTTAGTAGATTTAATTTCGTTAAAGATTGTCTAACGATATACCCTCTTTATACTTTCTTAATTTGGTTTATTGCAAGTTTGCAACACTGGAACAGTTATAAAATACAGGGTTAATATAAAATGAAAATTCAAAAACACTGAAAAATATAAAAAAATTAAGTGTAAACAAAAAATCCCACAAAGGCAAAGACTGTGCGTGAATATTATAATTTTTTTAACACACTTCTATGATTTTAGATTTCAAAAATTAAAAACATTGAGAATTAACAGCTTTTAGATCGAATTTTAGCCAAAATTTGAAATATTTTTATAAAATTTAATTAAATGAAGACAATATTAGCGAAACTCAATCGAAAATATGGAGACAGAAAAAGATATTGGCACCTCTGGGACTCTAACCCAGGACCCTTCATGGCAAGTGCTCTACCAACCGAGCTAAGGTGTCGATCAGTTGGTAGAGCACTTGCCATGTAAGCAAAGATCCTGGGTTCGAATTCTAGAGGTGCTAATATCTTTTTCTGATTTTTCTGTCTCCACATTTTCGATTGAGTTTCGCTAATATTGTCTTCATTTAATTAAATATTATAATTTGAGATTTTACCCATAATTAAAAGTTAAAATTTAAAAATAAATATTTTTATTAAAGTTAATATTTAATAGTAGTAACATGTCTAATATCCGTACAATGTATACCATCTTCAAATCGTTAAAATACCTCAATTTCTCATAAAAAGAACAACCTACTTTTAAAATTTGAGGCACAGAAATATTGCGAACCAAAATATCAAGGTTTATTAGCTAAACAAATAGTTGTATAACAGTACAACAAAAAGTCACTGTCTACGACAAAGGGCTGTTTCCCCAAACAGGGAAACATGACTCTCGAGCCATAAGGACAGCGGAGTTTTGCATTGAAAATTAATCATTGGGCCATACACGTCAAGCGAAATAATTCGTTATTAGCATTCTTCGCCTGGCGTCTGGCATTCCCGGGGCACTTTCCCCCCACAAGTTGGTCCATTCATCATCTCATTATGGCTGTTTCATCTGGGGGGCTGCACCCCATCCATCCCCACTCCACACCCATCTTCACCCATCTTCCCCATCCCCACCCACTTGGCTCGGTAGGGAGCCGTCTCCACCCTAACGGGCAGAACGAGAGACTGATATTACTTGATGTGATACCGCTGAGATTGGTTCATGGGGTAGCTGTCTAGAATTTGCAGTGATATCTTGTCAAGAGGAATCAATTTGTGGTTACTGAACAACGATAGATATTCAATTAATACAGCATCGTTGGTGCAGGCTTGTCTACGAGCTCACAAGATTCAAAACATGTTCTAATGTTAATTCATGGATGTGACTATCTAACTTTTAATCTCTTTTTGTATTTATTTGTGTTATTCATACCGTCAAGATAAAACCCATAAGTCAGTTTACTACTAAACCTCTGGATAATCCTATCTTTCTCCCTATCTGTAATGTTTCAATCCCCATGATTGAGATTACTATCATTTTCGGTAATCTTCAATAAAGCTTGTGGTTAGTCGGAATTACAAGTTACTTTATTTACGTTATCGTGTGGTTTACATGAAATATTTTACTGGAACAATGGTCCGCTCTAATGGATGCTCTGTGTAATTCTGAAGCAAGGGAACTTGACGCTGAAGGTACCCTATGGCAGGGGTGTTGGTTACCATACTGCCTCCCAAATTGAAGTTACTTTGAAGTCTTATCACTTCCGGCTATTTAACACAGCTAATAATAATAACGCTAGCTCTACCACAGTAGGATATTATTTGAAGATCTCACTTTACATTCCGCCATGAGAAATCACGTCACATACGCTACAAGTTTCGGCGCACTGCAAATTATTATGGACGTAATAAAATGTTTCAAAGGGGAAAATCTACGAGTAATTTGCTGCACGAAAATTGAAATACTTATCCGGCGATTAGAGGCATAGGGAATGGAACTAGAGCTATAGGGTAGACTGGGTACGATTGAAACAAGTTATGATTGAAACATCTCAATTTACTCGAAAACTATAATACCTAAGAGTGTGACGTAACAATCGAATCTCCGTCAGATCTGTAGGTACCTATCACCAGTAGCCCTCCAGCCGGCGAGTGATACAATCGTGCACAGGAGACATTATTGGATTTCGCGCTAAAAAGTAAGTAGTTACGAAATTTTTGTTTACGTTATAACTCATTTTACTCTCGCAGCTCGACGAAACTTTTTATTCCATTCTCTTCTTTATCTATTTTAGAGTATTTGTAATGCATTTGCGCGGCGTTTATGTCTATTTAAAGGGCTTATTTTAGACCTTAAAGTAGAAAATGCAGCGTGGGGATGTTTGAAACAACTCGTGTGGGGATGATTGCAACGTTTCAATCATGACCATGTTTCAACCGTCCACACGGAGAGAAAATTAAATAGTTATAATGAAAATTGATCAGAAATTGAAATCATTCTGTCTTCGGTAATCTTGAATACGGATGATGAAGTCGATCTCATTCGACCGTAGACAACCTCACTTAACCATATAATAATTATATATCTTTATTGAACGAAATTTTTACATTCATAACTAAAAAAAGTTCATGTTCAGCGTTTTGAACCCTCGTACGTCACGGACAGACCAAATCTAAATGTTTTAAGTAGTGCCGAAAGTGACCCAGTGGTAGTTCAAAACTCAGAGATTTCACGGCCACTTGAAACAGCTGTTCCACCTACTTTAATCTCAGTGATTTCGCAGCCAATTTCTGTAGGAATTGAAACAGTCGTCCACTCAAATTTTAGTACTGAATCAATAACATTTGTTACGTGTTCATTGAGAGGTTTGGTCAGTTTAACAAATAATACGCTGCCTTTACCTACAGCTTCTGATCCTCTTGAGATTAACACGACCGAGTCTCTGATATCATCGTCACAAAATTATGTACATGAATTACCAGTCGATTTTATTTCCGAAAGCAATTATTGCAACTTGTCCGTGCCTTCAACAAGTAAAATGTTTATACCAGAAAGCGTGCGACCATTCCCAAAAGCCCTACCCAGGAAAACAACTACCAGAGGTTTGAAGAAGAGGAAATCCACTATTTACACAAACACTCCGGAAAAAGAATATATACGAACAGAAACCAAAGAAAAGGAAAGAAAAAAAGGTGCTAACATGATAAAAAAGAACACGAAGAATACAGAGAGGAAGAAAAAGAAGACTGAAACAACAGAAATATATCGAAATAACGCTTCGAGATCAGATAAACATACTTTTTGTTTAGTATGTGGTGAAGACTATAATTCTAGTAAGTCCGGTGAAATTTGGGTCCAGTGTATGATTTGTGAACTTTGGGCTCATGAAAAGTGCACCAAACAAGAATTACAGTACACTTGTCATAATTGTGAATCTGACTAATTATTGATGGTGTGCCTTGTAATATGGACGGATAATTTTATAAATATATTTAATTGCGTAAGAGTAAGGAGTTTACCTAATATTTGATTACTCATCGTTTCATTAATGTTAATTTTTATAATGTACCTTAAGAAGTAGGTAGGTACCCCTTTGTTTTAGTGCCATTCTTTACACATAGGTGTTTTATTCGTATCATTCAAGTGTTCACTGAATTTTTTTGTAGGTAATAAGTCACAAGTAATTATAATGATACAGTACCAGATACTTACCTACTGATTGTTTACTTGTAATAGATACTATTTACTTATTTATGACCATTTTCATTTTTTTGTTTTGTTGGCTAAGCCCTTTGTTTTAGTATCGTTCTTTACAGAAAGACGTTTTATTCGTATCATTTAAGTGTTTACTTACCTTTTTGTAATTGATAAGGGGTTTAAAAAAAGGGGTTTAATGTTACTTCCAGTGTTAAGTACCTACCTACAATTTTTTTTCTTCTTTAAATAGATACCTAATATATACTTATTTATTAGATATTTATGGCCCCTTAACCGATTATTTAGAGTTTTGTTAGTTCTAGAATATTGCGATACTTTGTAATAATATGATCTCACATCACAAACCACAGATACAATTATTTTCTATTTTTGATTTCTTAATTGTTGAATTTTACATGGAGAAAATTCTGTCGAGTCAGAGGTAAAATTAACATTGTTATGATTGAAACAGTGTGATGATTGAAACAAGCACTTTTGTATGAAAGCAAAAAACTTATTTTTAATACCGTTCTATTCTGTTCCAGGAAAATATCGCTGGAAAACTATGTTGATTATGCCAAATACTCATAGTTAGTATAACTAAGAGCACTTAAACACAAATAATAAATAATATATTTAAAGTTGTTTTATTTCAAGACATTTATGTTTATAGTTTTTAAAATACTTGTGATATGTTTAATCACTATTCATGATCTCATTGAGTACTGTTTTTATAATGAAAATGTTTAATATTTATTAAAATTACTCCAATTATTCCAAAGATATTTAAAGTGTTTCAATTATCCCCACATACTGTTTCAATCGTCCACACTATGGGGATAATTGAAACAGATTTCCCCATCGTCTTTAAGTGGTTATTGTAGCTTACCTGTACGAGTTGTGGCCATCCGATAAATTTAATTTGATAACTAGATAGATCATAGATCATCTAGTATAAACATCTTATCCATAAATACAAAAGAAATATTACTACACCTAGTTAAGGTAAAAGTGTTTCAACCATACCCAGTCTACCCTACTATTATACTAGTTGTTGTAAAACTGGCACGCCATCTTTGTTATGAAAAATGGTATTAAAATACCTCTTTTCGGTTTAAATCCATCACGCCATTTCCTCGAAAGGTACCCACCCTGCGAAAAACAAATCGAGGCCTTCAACCCTCTCGAGAGTTAATTATTCCATTTATGTAGGTTGTTATTATGCCTCAATACTTGATAACCCCGTGTAGTTATGCATACCTAAGAATGTCAATTTTAACATTTGTTTTTATAGTATATTAGTCGGTGGCAGTAGCGGTTCATGGTCTAAGTCTAAATCAATTAAAGCGATTAAAAAAAATAAAGAAAGCCATATTTTGTGAGCAGCTTTCTTCATGGGATACATTTTTTTTTTTAAAGAAAGACAAACATTCCCGGGTTACGAATAACCCAACAATGTTTGAAAATCTCCTACTACCATCACAGAAAGCCGAAAATGTTGCTTGTGTTGTGATGGAGGACTTAGCCAGCCGAGGAATCGAACACGCGACGCTCGGGTGAGACCCAAGCGCTATGCCCACTCAACCACCGACCAGACAAACAAAAGAGCAAACTTCTATCTTTAAACTATGGCGTTCCTCAAGCAAGTGTACTGGAACCGATTCTGTTCATTATCTACATCAACGATTTAACTAACCTTACGATTAAAGGAAACATAATCAGTTTTGCTGATGATACCGTTTTATTATTTCAGGAAGAAAATTAGACGGATACATTTAATGAGGCTGAAAAGGGGCTTAGTGCACTTCAAAATTGGCTTAAAATCAACTCGCTTACCCTTAATATAAGCAAAACAAAATATATAACATTTTCAATGAACTCAAGGGGCCAAACAATAAAATCACTAGTACTAAAATTACATGAAAGCCATGGAAATAATATTCAATGTTACTGCCCCGTCATCGAAAAAACACAAAACATAAAATATCTCGGAGTAATAATTGACGAAAATCTTAGATGGGACCTACACATCAAAGGTATTACGGAAAAACTCACAAGCCTTATATATTTCTTTAAAAATCTAAGAAACGTGTTAAATAAAAGGGATATGAAAAAGGTCTACTACGCGTTATGTCATTCTCGAATTGAATATGGAATCATAGGATGGGGATCTGCTACACATACGTACCTACACAGCCTGAATACGATTCAAAAAGGAATCACAAAGACCATATTGAAAGTACCAATTAGAACGCCTTCAATTGAAATTTTCAATAACTTTGACGTACCAAATGTAAAGCAAATATATGCCAAAAATATATTATTGAAGATCTTCAAAAATAATGAATCCTCTACTAGACAGTGTATTCATAACACTAGATCTAATAAAAATTATATAAAAAATATTCCAAGTTATAAAACCACATTTGGACAAAGAAACTATACATACTTTGCAACAAAACCCCATAACACCCTTCCCCAAGACATAAAACTAATAAAAAATCCAATTGAATACAAATCAAGAATAAAAATATGGTTTAAAGAGGTCAATGAGAAAACCCTAGCGAAGACGCTAAAAACGACATAGAAGACAAATGAACTATATTTAAATAACATTAGACCGCCTAGGCACAGGACACCCTAGTGAGGAGGACTAAGAAATACAATACTTTATACTTAATTTCACCATTACAATTTGTATGTAAATTTTTTGTATATAGTCGCTATATTAAAAAAAAAAAATTTAGAGTCACAGTACGAATTTTGGCCCTTAGTTACCTTTCGAAATAGACTTTATGTTGTATGTAATATAGGTTTAAATTATAATAGGTTTTTTGGCTTCCTTGCGCGTTCTGGATTCCGCGCTGGGCCCGATTCCTATTGGTGGATTTTTTTTACTCTGGAGTAGGTAGTGACGCGCTGCTCTAATTTTGGTAATACATATAATAATCCAAGTTCGTCTTGTTTGCCGTAATTAATCTTTGGGAGTCCACTGCACATCCGCACATTAGAAAAAATGACCACCGTAGGGATGTGTCTTTTAGATAAATAACCGATTCTTTTTCTTAGCATGAAAAAGCAATTTATAAATAATCGATTTTTCTTGAAAATTTGTTATAATAATCGATTTTTCCCCAAATTTGTCGAATTAAAATAAACGCGTAAAATATATTTAATCAACAGTTTTATTAATTAAAAGATATTCAACAGAAATTATAAGTTTTAAAATAATCAACCGAAATTACAAATTCGTTCGTTCTCTGACTTCGTTGACTCTGTTGATTTCATCTAGTGACAAGTTTGATTAGAAACTTCAACGAAACTGCTTTCAAAGCACAAAAGAAATGTCATCGTAGACGCACAGATGGCGTTAATGTCATGATTTGTTTATAAACATCATAGAGGTTCGCACTCCGGATTCCGGACTAACGACTAAGCGTAGTAGGGCTGCGAATGAAAAAATCGGCAGTGTAAAAAAAATCGATTTTTTAGAAAATTAAAATCGCTTAAAAACCGATTTTTGTTAGAGAAAAATCGATTATTTTTTCACATCCCTACACCGTCATCTACTACCGTTCTGTGGTGCAGCGACTTGAGTTGTTTTTATTAAAACTCTTATTTTGGAAAAGTTGGAGAATTTATCGACATTTTAGATATCTAACATTAAAGTGCCTTTAATAAGATTTCTGATTCAATTTTTTTTACGATAACTCCACACGGGAGGCTCTGAGGAAAATAATTCCCCTCAGGGTCAATGTCAGCCGAGATGCTGTATGGAGGGTTTTTTGAGGAGAGGAACGAATGAACATTGGTCTTGAAGAGACCCATGTTGTAGGAAAGAGGAAACACAGAGGCCGGATAATCGTTCCACAGCCGAGTCGAAGAGACGACCCGTTTTCATGTGACAAATATCAACCGTGTACATGTTGGGCACGCGTTTGGCGTGTTTCCCGATTATGCACCGGTGCCGAGCATCTTCCATTCTAATACCGGTAGAACAAGGATAGCATTCCCACCCGACGCCTGTGCTCTAAAGATTGCAATCCGTCTGTTAAGATGAGAGAATCTATCAAACAGACCGCCCGTTTCTTGAGTCGAGGGTATTTTTCAGGTATTTTGGAGCTCCAGACCAGAGGTGGCTGCCAAATTCAGCCGTGAGGTGCACTTGTGATTTGTACAGGGTTAGCAGTTGTGTATTATCAAAGATATTGAAATATAAGTAGATGTGCTATCTGCTGTTTTTACTATGTGGGTCTGCGCTTCCGGGTGTCGCCGATATTGTTTACCAATTAACAAATAAACTAAAAGAACAAATAATTAACGAATAAACCAAACGAACGTTAAACTAAATGAACGAATTCTTTCCTTATTCAAAATATATTGTTAACCAATATTAATGCACATTTTCAAAAAATCAACGAAATGAACAAATTCTTTTTGTATGAAAACTACGCTAATTAGCGCGTAGTCCGGCGACAGTTGCGCGGACACCATAGCACATCTATTCTGTATTTGAATATCTTTGTGTATTATTATTAAAGTATCTGCGGGCCTTGTACAGTACGCCCAGTTTTTGGATGGCTAACTTTACTCTGGCTTCGATGGAGCACCCTTATCTGAGCTTGTCATTTAGAGTTACACCAAGCAAATCAATGAAGGGCCTGTTCGGAAGATTGCTTCCGTTGAAGGAGATTATGTATATTAAAAAAATTCTAAAAGTTCAAAAATATTCTATAAGTTTTTTATTATTATTATTTCTATGGAAAAAGGCAAGGCCGACAAATTAGGGATAAGTGCGAGACTCGTGTACTGTGGTTATAAATAAAAGTAATTAACTTTAGTCCCCACTTCACAGAGATTTTTTGATTTGATAATAAAATGTAAACCGATACGTCTTCGTTCATTTTACTTTAATTCCCTCGGCTCTAAATATACAGAGTTTCGCAAGAACCAATGACGACGCTCTGACAAAATTAATTCCTTTATAATTATAATAAATCATCCCTTGCAGCCGACATTAGGGGAGGGGGATAAGGATGTTAATCACATTCAATAGATAGGGTTTTAGAATAATTCACAAGGCGCGTGCTCCGGCTGTTCTACAAAACATTGAACCAGCTTTGCATATTTAATATTTCAATATGAATGAAATGTATAAAACCCCACATTTTTATAAGGAAAAGGGATTGTATTAAAATAAATCCATCCATAAGAAGGAAGCGATTTTACTAAGCTTTCTTGCTGTTTATACTAACGATCTTAATTTTTCAATTTTATTATTTTCGAAGGCCGAAGATAGTTGGGAGGGAAAGGAGAAGATTTCTCGCCTGCATATGCTATCAAAAACAACCTCCACCAAATTCCCCACTCCTACTACCCCCGCCTAATTAATTTTTGTACTTGTATAGAATTTTTAAGTTAGTTTTAAGTTTGCTCGTTAATGATACAGACGTGTCGAAACCGGTCGCAAAAATTTAAAATTAAAGTAACAAATGTACATGGAAAATTAAAACTTTTCAAAACAAAAATTTCTAGAAATTGTTACATAGTCAATGCCGAAGAAATACAAAAAAAAACAACCTAATTTAATTATTAAATTTATTTTAAAGACATTAATTTTTTTTAATTTTGAGAAAGAGAAAAAAAATACGCGAGAAATGAATTAAGTAATCTTAATCAATATCACATTATTTTAGCAGACGTGCTTTACTAACAGCCTTGAACATATTTGAATATAAGCTTAGGGGATGCAATATACGACTAATCGCGGACATCGCGGTTGTCAAAGTATAAGCAAATTTTGTAAACTTACGCGAAATGGAAAATAAATAAAGGGCTTATTCAATAAAAGATCTAAGAAATAAAATGCCTTATTCTTAAAGTGCCCTGTAGCTTTTCGATTAGCTTAGCAAAACCGAACTTTTCCGGCCACGCTAGAGGGACAGAGAAAAAATTAACATATAAATTGAACGCCCTAATGATACGGCCATCTTTTCAGGGCGAAACGAATTCGAAATTCGAATTCCTGTCTGTGAACTGGCGTCAGGATTAAAAAATATTGTCGATTGGACCCGCATAAGATGTGTTTTACACGGATCAAGTCAAGGCGATGGTTGACCCGAAACCACATTTCCGGGTCGTTTGAAACAATGGCGAAACAAATCGACAAGCGAAAGTATATCTGCAAAACCCACAAGAATAAGCTATAAAAATGCAAAAATCTTTTCGTAAAAAGACGCTTTCTCTGACTCGCAGGCAGCCATGGATTTATTTTTATTTTACGGTGCAAGTCAGATTTCATGGTGTACTCTCATTGATTTCATGTTGGAAAAATATTAGGACCGAGAAAAGGACAGATTTGAACCAAAGCGAATCCTTCGAGCCTCGACCAGTAGCTGATAGATCGATGCCTTCGAGTGTATATGTGATATGTCTATGCGTTGCTTAACCATTCATCTTTGAAACTTTGGGGATTGGATGTGCGCATGCCGGCGATGGTTTCTGTATACAATAGTGAGTTCTGGCATCATGAAATTATGCATTGTTAACCGTTCATCCGATTGAGATGATACTTTGGGGATTTGATGTGTGCATGCCCGCGATGGTTTCTATATTTACTGGTGAGCTCTGGCATTGTGAAATTCGTATAAAATAATGCAATAGGTGCTACGCGAGCTGTTTGAAAACTGAATGTATGGATGGGGAAGGAAAACTCGGAGGGGTGAGAGGGGTTCGCGAGACGGGGAAGCGGGAGAGGGAAGGCGGAGTGGGAACGCGTGAGGGGAAGGGGATGCGGGACAGGAAGGAGAGGCGGAAGGGAAACGAGACGAATGGGAAAGGACACGCAGGGAGAAACCATTTCTTTATTAAGTGGTATAGCAACACGTGCCGGGAACTCTTTCTTAATAGGCTATTTCTTAATAAGCTAAAAAATATATTTTCTTCGAAATAAACCTCACTCCCTTTTAACCCGTGCATCCCTGATAAGTCATCAAACGTGATGATGATCGAGCAGGGATGCACGGATTTGTGGGGGGTTAAGTTTGTCTAGGTATCGGCGGCGGATACGTTTGCCCACTTACTGACTGAGAGAGATCGGTTGAGGGAGACCTTTTGATCTCTCCGGCCGGATTCTTAACCCATTGACCCATCACCTTGCACCGCAGTTGGAGGAATATGTTTGTCACTCCTGGACACACTGACCCCCAGATTCTTACCCACCCCTCATACCCTTTTCGTTCCCAGAACTTTCTTTCCTTCCTTTCATTAAAAATACCCTGCACACCGCCCCCATAAGACGTCATAGGCCCGGGGAGAACTTAGTTTCCTGAGGGCCTCCTGTGTGGAGATAATCTAAAAAAACATGATTGGGAGCGTTGGGACTCACATAAAAAAACCGCATCTTGTCATCATATATCTTCGGGTTATAATGCCGTGTTAAGCCACCTCCTTCTTAAGCCAACATTTCGGACAGCGACAGTGTCCATCATCAGGGCATATGTGTAATGTCATAATTACACATAACACATCTGCCCTGATGATGGACACTGTCGCTGTCCGAAAAGTTGGCTAAAGAAGGAGGTAGTGAAATGCGTCGTAATACCCCAAAACAAATCGCCGTAATAATTTTGGCCATGAAAATCTCAAATTATATTTTCATTCGTAATTAATTCGAACATGGTTATTTATACCACTTTTCCTAAAGCACTCATTCTCAATTCCTGATTCAGTCAACCCTTCAAGCTAATTTGTTCGCTTTTCGGAACACCTCGTAAAGGTCTCATAGAAATCGTTACTTCCCTCACTTATCATAGTGAGAAATATGATATATTTTTTTTTCAGGTTCTCCATAAAACAGTTATACACCAAATTACTATGGAGAAGATTACAAAATTTAAGGGAAAAAAATTCCAAGGGGGTAGTTTCACTATGTTGAGACGTATGTCAAAAGATAGTTACAGAACTCTCTATAGGTAACATGGAAGATGTCAATGCTCAATGCAGAATCGTGTGGGATCTCCCACGAGTATATGCGTTAGGGACATATAGGTTAATCTCCTTCAACATAGGTGGATTCAGTACAGTACGGAGATCAGCTTAAAAAAATGTTTCCCCAAAAATATTTTTCGGCAGGCTTCTAAGGCAGGGTTTCCCAAACTTTTTCTGCAATGGAACACTTTGCAAACCCGTAAACTTTAACGGAACACTTGACTCATTTATTAGATTGGGTAATTCCTAATAATAAAGTTTAAAAAAATGTTATTATACATTATTTATTAAGTTTACAAACAATATATATATGTACATTTATAACAAAAACATAAACAACAAAATATGGAAAATAAACAAAAACAAAAATGAAATATAACAAAATAAAAAATGGAGTATAAATAACAAAAAATTGAATATAAGCAACAAAAAATTGGAACCTAAACAAAAAAAATTATTATAAACAACAACAAAAAATTGAATAAATAAAACACCTAATTAATGATTTTGAGTTCTTGAATTGCATATATTCTTGATATCGGGCACAATATTGGTAAGTTGTATTCTAATACCTGGTGTGGCGTCTCGAACCTGTTCCTGCACTTTGACTTGGTTGCAGCATAATTAGAAAATCCCGCTTCGAATAAATAGTATAACAACAAAAGCTTGTTTTGCTAAATTGGGGTACTCTTCTGACAAACTCGCCCAGAAATCATTTAAATGAGAATAATATCGTATTGTTGAAATATGAATATGTGTATAATATATAAAATTAAATTCTTCCGACAAATTGTCGCGGAACCCTTGTTCAGGTTCGGCGGAACCCTAGGGTTCCGCGGAACACAGTTTGGGAAACCCTGTTCTAAGGTATTAAGATCGAGCATTCCTGTTAAGAACAAGGATGGATACAGGAATGGGTAGTATGTATATTCCCTCATATACAGGTAACGCATAAACCTTTTTTGTACACTTTCCATTTCTAGGATATGGTTTTGTTCACGGTGTTAGAAAAAGAAAACACGACACTTTGTATTCAAATCTAAAAGTTAACCACAAAAAAAGTCAAATATACAGCTTTAGGCCGTCTTATGGAGAAACGAAAACAAACCGGTTGTCGATGCAATCGCACTCAACCTCCTGAACAAATTCGGTATTTTTCTGATCGCGACTGCCGCGTGATACTCGCGTTTCAGTTACATTGTTGACAGATTGCCACGGTAATGGCTCACTAATCAAGTGTTGTCATTTCAGATCAGATTTGACATTTCAGATCAGAAAAATATCGATTTTGTTCAGGAGGTTGATTGCGATTGCGTCAACAACTGTTTTTTTCAGTTTCTCCGTGAGCGAAGGCCCTTATTAAACCAAAGTTTCGGTTCGTAATTTGAAAAAAAAATGAAACTTGAAACTATTTTTACATGAAAGACAAAAAAGTGAGGCGACAATAACGTTTATAATAAATTTGTCTAATAACATAATGTATGCTTTTTTATTTATTTTTCTTTATCTTGCTGATTGAAAAAATGCAAGGTGAGACATTTAAATATTTAAAAAAAAAATGATATCTTTATTTCGTATCATAAAATTTAAATTTTTACTTTTCGGATATGTTCACATTAAAAACGCGGAAATATTTTGACCGTCTGATAAAATATGATCTAAGCCTGAGGGGTTAAAAGGCTTCGGGTCTTTTAGTAACTAATTATTTATATTCTGTTCGTTAAAAAAAATTGCAGTTAATCCTACCACTCGGACCCATAAGCTTGTTTTCAAGCTACCTACAACATTACCAATTATGTAACAACGTATGAGTGGTACATGATTTATTAATAAAATAACTTATCAGGGGTGCCCGGGTTCATGGGGTGAGTTTTGTCTATTTCATCTGGGCGCGGATGACCAGGACACACTGAACCCCAGATTCCTACCCACCCCTTAAACCCCTTTCCTTCCCAGAACTCACCTCTCCTTCCTTTCCTTAAAAAACCTTCCACATAGCAACCCCAAAGATGACATAGGCCCCGAGGAAAATTATTTTCCTCAGGGCCTCCTGTGTGGAGCTCATGTAAGAAAAAATAAAATAAATAACGTATTTGTTAAAGTAAGTCTTATCTAGAAAGGAGCTCATGTAAGAAAAAATAAAAATAAATAACGTATTTGTTAAAGTAAGTCTTATCTAAAATCATTGGCATCAGTTTCATGGTTTTGAACCCTGACTGTCCTATTTAGTCGAACCAAACCATTGTGCTGTCAGGGTTTTGAACGTAGATTTATATTCCGCCGATAAAATGTATAGCGGGCATACACTGTCCGATAGATCGACGGGCACATGTAGATTAGCAGATTATGTCGTTACGATGATGTATCTGGTGTCATTATGGGATATTACCATTGTTGTGGCGTTGTTAATATAGCCGCTGGGTGTGGGCAATATGGCATATCATCAAGTGCGTAAGAGGGGCATTGTGTATCGGTTTATAATACTATGTCGATAGACGTGCAAAGTCTCTGGTATTTTCTGCTTAACTCTCGACAGGCCAAGATACCAAACATAACGTCCGTAACCAAGTGGGTCAGCCGATGACCCCATGCAATTTTTTTTTATGGGCGTTTAAACCAAGGAGATTTTTTTTTGTTCTTTGTTCATTTTATTGGGCAGGTAATATTACTTATATTTGACAAAATATATTTTCCTGTGATCAATGATTTTTTCACATTTTTTTAAGCGGTACTTTATGTGTTAATCCTTTGCGCAGGAATGCCTCAAATATTTTTTCCTGTGATCAACGATTTTTTCACATTTTTTTAAACGGCACGTTACGAGTATGTATTAATCCTTTGTGCAGGAATGCCTCAAATACAAAAAATATATTTCATGTATTTAAAGAATTTTTATTTAAATATTTCATGTATTTAAATAGAACTGCGTTCATTAAAATTAAATCCCTCTTCTGCAATGACAATATCAGCTTAAAACTAAGGCAGAGAATGCTAAAATGTTATGTGTGGTCGGTCTTGCTCTATGGATGTGAAACATGGATCTTGAAAGTAAATACCATGAACAGGTTAGACGCTTTTGAAATGTGGCTTCACCGGAGAATGCTCAAGGTCCCATGGACCGACATGATCACCAACATAGAAATTCTTAGGCGGGCTAGAGCAGATAGAGAACTGCTTACGTTAATAAAAATCAGGAAAATTTCATATCTGGGTCATATACTTCGAGGGGAGAAGTATCACTTGCTCCATTTAATATTGAAAGGCAAGATAGAGGGTCGCCGAGGGCCTGGTAGGAGACAAATGTCTTGGCTGCGTAATATACGAGAGTGGACCGGCATTAGAAGTGTGGAGGAGCTATTCCGGGCAGCGCAAGACAGAGAGACATTTTCAAGAGTGATCGCCAACGTCGGGGGACCTGATAAGGCACACAAAGAAGAAGAAACAGATATAAGAAGGATAGAAATTTTGGGGTTTACCTTCAGCCCCAGTTGGCTGCGGGAGAGTTAATAAAAAAAATAAAATCACAGTTTTTCGGTGTAAACATATCCTACTCATCAATAATAATAATAATACAACTACTTTCCACTTAATTTATTTTTGACCGTAACCGATTTCAGCCTGCTAAAGCCATCTCCAGACTGGTACAAATTATTCTTATTCTAGAGTTTATATTTATATATAAGAGGGAGGGGGTTCTTAAAAAGGACTTTATTCAATTAAGAGCGTTTAACCAGCCAGCGGACGAAAATCCACATTTCGTCGAAAGTTGTTCTTACGATCGTGCAGGGCGGTTACAATGAGAAAGATTAATTATTCTCCGTACCAGCTTTTTAAAATTATAACTCAATATCGAATTTATTTCAATTCAAATTAGCTTTAATTTATACCTTCATCCAAAAATGCTGATAAAACTATTAAAATAATGTACTTTTTGTAGTTATTTTTTGATTATAAGTATTTATCATTTTTCAATGATGTCTAAATTTAATAAGAATGTTAAAAAAATCTGAAATATATTAGTTTGTAAGTACCCAAATAAATACACAAACGGACCAATTTTCGCCAAGAAACACATGTACGTACATATTTTTTAATGATTTTATTGAAACTAAAATTACAATTCTAAAACATACGTTTGCTAGATAATGTATTGATTTATTTTACTGCATGATTTTATTATTTGAAATGGGTGCGGTATAATACAAAACTTTTTTGAAAATTGAACAAATCTGCCAACGACCTATGGAATAACCTTATTATACTAAAAATTAAAAAATTTTCTCAAAATTTATTACATACGAATGCTAGATAAAAGAACAATCTTTCGAAATCCATTTATAATTTTTTGTGGAAAAGAGTCAATACGTCTAAAAACTTTTTTGAAAATTACGTATTTCCGGTTTTCTCTGGTAATGCCCTCTTAAATGGTTTTTCCATATATGTTGCCATGTCGTTTTTGACGATTAAATTTTTAGTTATTTGGCTATTAGCAGTAGACATAATTATCTCGGGTGATTACTTTAATATAAGATTACTTTTATTATTAACTAAAAATCCAATCGTCCAAGACGACATGGCAACAAATATGGGAAAACCATATAAATTGAATAAAATCCTTGTAGACTAGCACCTGCCATCTTCGGAAATACTTTGTGGAGGGTATTTTTAGGGAAAAGAAGGAGAAGAAGTTTCATATCATAGTGTTTCCATACAAACGAAGTATTGAAAATCCGTAAGTCTAAGCTTTAACTTTAGGGCGCACAGTTTACACCCGCGCTGTGCAAGCGGGTTCCCCACAGAGAATCGGACCATCCCAAGGACGGTCTATGTCACTCCGCAGTGGTTTTTTCATCGCTGGCTTGCACCATTGAAGTAAAAATCGTGTTTTGGGAAGTTCTGGGAAGGAAAAAGGTACGAGAGGTGGGCAAGAATCTGGAGGTCAATGTGTTTAGGATTGACGGACGTATGAATCCACCACTCGCACTGCGGTGCAAGTCTATGGGTTGGGAAACTCACAAACGGCTGGAGAGGTCAAAAGGTGTCCCTCATCCAGTATCTCCCTATCCGGTCCGCCACGCAGTTGTTGGGCAAATGCATCCGCCGCCAAGACCTAGACAAACCTCACCCCATGAACCTGGGCATCCCTGCCAAGTCACCAAACGTAGCAAACCACTTGGGGTGATCTACGGCAGAGGTGTTGGTTATCCAATAATTGGTTCCCGGGGCGGTGGCACGCATAATGCATATCCGACTTTCAAAGCGAATTTCAAAAATTAATTTTGAATTTTGAAATAAAAAAAACCTTCTTTATTATCGCGCATTATGTACCAATCACCCTATATTTAAACGGATTTATTTATGGAACGAAAAACACTGTGCTACGCTGTTTACACTAATGAAATTGCAGTGGTAAAAGCTTTTCTAGGATTTGTTAAACAAAGAGCTTTCTTTTCTATTCCACCTTATTGAGTCGAGTCTAGACGGCTCACTGCATGCAAAGCTTCTTTTATTTGTATCTAGAATCGAGATCCGTTTAATTTTATAAAGACCTTTCAATAAACTTCTTTCAACACACGCTAGAATATTTGCTACAACTTACAGATGAAATGCAACCAATTTAATAAAGTTTCTTTTTCACAGAATTGAATAACAAGGTAAAAAATATGCCGGCACCACTCACGAGAGATATTTTGATATTTTGATATCTGATATTTTGGGCAGTTTGTTGTGGACGCGTCCGAAGTACTCATCTAATTTCTTCATTATTATTTCTATTTTATTTCAAACTAGCAGATCCACACGTGGCTGTAGCTAACGAAACACAACGCCACGCCATTACCCAACCTTTATAACCATCGTCATCTGTTAAATCAAATCCACACCGTCCGCATGCCAGCCCGCTGCCCGCTTCCCAGCCCGCTCTCTTTATTCATATACTTCAACCAACTTACACAAAACCTTGAAAAATTATGTACCTAAAAACCTTCCTTATGACTCATTCTATCTTTTGGTGAAAACCGCATGAAAATCCGTTGCGTAGTTTAAAAGATCGAAGCACACAGACAGCGGGAGCGACTTCATTTTATACTATGTAAAGACATGTATCGACATTCTTCCTTAAACAAATCTTGAGTTTCATTTTTTTACGTTAGCTCCACACAGGAGGCCCTGAGAAAAATAATTCCCCTCAGGACCTATGTCATAGGAAGGAGTGAAAGTTCTGGTAAAGGAAAAGGGTTTGAGGGGTGGATAGGAATCTGAGGATCCATGTGTCTAGGAGTGATGGACATATGAATCCATTCCTCCCACTGCGGTGCAAGGTGGTGTGTCGAGAGGCAGGAGAAGTCAAAGGGACTCCCTCAACCATTCTCTCCAGATCCGGCCTGTCATGCAGCTGTTGGGCAGGCCGTTGGTTAATAATAAACCGGGGCGGCGTGCGGTGGTACACATACCCGCCTCCCAAATGGCTGGTCTGGGGCCAGGGTGTATATGTTGGCAACCTTAGTGATCAGATCGCTATAAATCACACTTTTAGAGATTACCCGGTCCAAGTACCAAGTACCCGGCATTGCGCTTTAGTTTTTCAAAATCAAAACGTTAACACTAATTTTTCTCTTATTTTGAAAGTCAATCAAGCATGCAAAATTTCATCAAGATGCATGAAAATCGGAAAAGGATGTGGGGGTGATTTTTTCGTCTTTTTCTAAAGACTAATTCTGCATAATGGCATCATTCTTGGAATAATATAATTGCAGATTTGTATTTGATTTCACCTTCGGTAAATGTTATTTGTAAATAAAAAAAAAAAAAATAATAATTGGAAAAAAAGATAAATACATGCTATCCAAACTTGTAGTATCATGCAGATAGTGTCGAAATTGCAAATATAAATTTCTCTTTGTTCTATAATAGTGCTGAAATATTTTATTTTAAAATGCAGTCTATCATGCTGTCAATTATACGAATTATTTCTCGTTGAAACCGCTCCGCGCCCTTATCCCTTATCCCAGATCATAAATTCTAATTAAAATTGTCGTTACAATTCGCTCTACAAAATGAAAAACGACCACTCGCCAAAAGCACGCCATAATGTGACAGTTGTGCGCGTAAGCCATCCCCGTCTCACTGTAATCCCATAAAATCATTTTAATACCAAATACAAAGTAGGCGAGTCCACAACTCTGTGGTGGTTAACTGGATGTATCAGGGGCGGCATTTCGTCCCCAGTCACTCCGGCCAAATACACACATTTTTGTTTGTTCACAAAATGGCCACTCTTCCATTCTGCGGTATGCCTTTGTGGCTCACTTTGCCGAGTTCCGTCTCAATCTAGTTTTACGCCCGCATCTAGTCAACACGGAAAAGCAAACAAACTCAGCGATGTGCATTTTTAACACGGAAATAACTTTTGTGGTTTCTTGGAATTATCACGGCTGTTTGGCTGCACCCCCATCCAATTAAGCCAGAGTAAACGAACATTTTCCTGTGTACACTAATAATAACCTTATTTTACTAATAATTAACTATGCACAAGCTCAACTGACAGCTTCCTTCCCGGTAGAATACCTACCTTTACATAAGTTTGAAACTAAAGCTGTATTGTCGATGAGCTTTCTGCACGTCATGTGTTTTCTGTATGTTTTGTTGTTTCTGGCGTTGTGTTCTGGTAAAGCTGAATTTGCTGGATTATCTGCATGCAATTGAATGCCTGTCTGTTTGATGTTCCATCAAATTTTGCGCAGTTGCTCTTTGGTTCTCTAGCTAATCCATTTCCTTTCCATAGTAAAATGGTATATTGATTTCCAACGTTTCTTAATTTTCCCCAGCTGAAATGGAAGACCCCGGGGAGAATATTATGCTTTATCCACCCCCCAATAAACTCACCCTTCGTTCACAATAAAAAGCTTTTGTATTTAGTTTGTTATGAGGTATTTTAAAAAATAATGTTAATTATTTTTTGTTTTGTTTGGTGACAAAATACTTTTAAATTTGAGCGTTTTTTTGTGAAATAAACAGAACATTGGAATAAATCTTTATTTTGTCGCAATTAAATAATGAACCTAATAAATTCTTACTTAGGGCGGATTTTTATCAGCAAACGGCGCCCGCTATTGCACGCTTTTTGCTTTTATAATGTATGTAAAAAGTTACTTTGTATACGCAAGTCAACCGCCAATACACGTAGATTTGACAGGGTTGAATATTACAGGGAATCAAAAACAGAGATGGAGACGGTAATTAATTTTTGGAGTCAAAAAACTATTTTCTACCCAATGATGGTCTGAATAAAATGTAAAAGACGCCAGAAGGTATTTGATTATATTTGAATTTGAACAGGGCAAATGGGAGATATGTAATATAATAATTATATTATAATTCCAAAAATTCCTAATGATTATTTTCTTGCACGGATTTGTCAGCCCTCGCCTTCGCATGTCTCGCGATCTGGGGTTAGTCAACAGTCAACACCCCTCTCTGCAAGGCGCATAAATCATCCAATCACTCATCAACTGAACATCCCCCAAGATTACCACCACAACGTGCTTCAAATTTTTTTCTGCAGAGTGGTGAAAAGTCATACTTATTCTTCATTTTTCTTCCAAAAAGCTCCCCCACCGACATTTTTTTCTCAAGTGATTTAGAATCCAAGATATCATTTTTGTTTCTCTTAAATGTAACCACACAAATATAGGACTTTCTGACGATAGTGGTGATATTAATATAATTTTCTGCTGCGAATTTCTAGGTCAACATAACTATCAGTTCACAATGTCTTTCCTTTTCCGAGCTGCGATCCTCAAAAATTTCTATTGAAAACTTAAACTAGATACGTAAAATTCATAAAATATCGTTCTTTCAGAATTGTCACGGTTGGATGAATATTTCTGCTAGAAAATTTATAGTTTTTTAAAGCTAGGTCTCTACAATGTAGGAAGGTATGCTAAACACAAAGAAACATAAAATAAAATGGGTACGAAAGCTAACAACGTAAAACGAAAATGTAATGTGTGTATTTTGTGCTTGCAATTTCCAGAATCTTCTTATTCAGGAGAGAACTTGTTGTCGTGCTTATGTATGCAGAAGACGTACTATGATACAAGAACAACCTGATATACATATCAACATAGTAGCTACAAGCTAGTGACTGGGTGCAGGGTCGGAATTAACGTACAAGGGGCTGACATTATTTCAAGACTTAATTAATATATTAGTAAATATTTTAGCAATGCTCTTGTTGCTCTTTGGTCATATTATTTTTTTACTCCATTTCCTTAAAAAAAAAACAAGGGAACTTAATCGATGTTGACCAATATTCCATAAATGTTTTTTTTTATTCGAGAACTATGAAAAGATATCATTTTCCATGATAGGCAAGTAAGCAATTGTATTTAGACAAATCTCAAAGCGCGAAAATGTACCTCCTTAGAATTTGGAGAACTTTGGAAGAGTTCATGCAAGTTGTATATTTTTTAGTTTTACCTTAGCGTCGCTCTAAAGAAATCAATAAAATATGATCAATTTATCCATAAATACTTGTTCTAGATTCACAAAGTGTTAGGTTAAGCAAAATGATCTTAAATCATGAAGCATGTTTCAGATATTTCTATTGCGGGAAATTACTGTCATTTTAATTTGAAGTATACAAAGTCAATTAAGACGTACGTACATTGCTGTAATTGTCTAATGTTTTAAATCATTGACTTGTGCAAAAATTCTACCGAAATCACACATAAGAATATTCTGGCTTCGAGGCCACTGCGAATTAGAGCGCCCTGGATTGTAACCTTTAGAGCCCTGCGGCAAATCCGGCCGCGTATTTACAATCCCTACCGCGTTTCAGTCACTTTTCAACATCAAAATTTAAATATTTAGAAATAAAATTATTAATTTCTAATATACACATCAGAAAGATTATTTTATCTAGGTTTTAGAACAATTTTTGTTTTGGCAATGTGTTAAAAAATAACCAATATAGAGGTATATTTAAAATGTAAATTGTCGTTACCGCGACTGATTCGGTATTGGTTTTGTAAATACGCAATCCGGCCCCGGTGGTGTGTGGTATGATCTCCGAGATGCTGAGTGTGCTGTGTGGTGTGTTTTGCCACCTGGCGCTTCATTTAGCCATCGTGGGAATCTGACAGATTACATTTCGCGCCGAGCCGTCTCCATTTTTACAAGGGACAAGTTTTCAAAAGCAGTTGATTCACATCCGAAAATAATACTGTCACTTATTTTCTGCATGGCCGCTTTTGAGTAATGTCACATTGCTTAGGTGCTTAACCCTCTAAGACCCAAATAAATTGCGGTGGTCAAAACAACTTATTATATACTAAATACTTTTTGATTTACATAGGTATATGACAATTTTAATATTTTTTTCCTGTGTCTTAAAAATTATGCCCAACTTGTATTTTGACAAAATGCCAAACTGTTGCCACATTATGATGCTATAAATACCACGTATAAAAATAAACTTAAATAAAATCACGAACTTTTAGTAAAAAATATACATATACGTACTCATATATTATATCCTTTTAAGATTTGCAAAATTGCGAAAAATTGTTTCGAGGCAATGACTAAATAAAATTCGCCAATAGAGGGCTTGACATACCAACAAAACATTATGTCCAAACCCTTTTACAAAAATGGCGTCCAAGTTGTAACTAATATTTATTGGTTATATAAACTGAATAATAATTTTGACCGGTCAGTGGTTAAGTTGGCATCGCGTTTAGGTCAGGCATCGTGTGTTTAATTTCTCAGCTGGATAAGTCCTCCATCACGACGCTATCAACATTTTCCGCTTACTGTGATGGTAGTAGGAGATTGTCAAATATTGTCAGGTTATTTTTAACCAGGGAATGTTTGTCTTTCTTTAAACAAAATAACCATGGGAACCGCCGTCATTCTTGAATAACCGTTTGGACAGAATGTTCGGTATGTATTTGGATCGGAATGCCAAGTCCTTAGGTATTTTGTTTAGTCATTGATTCGAGGCAGTGATACATAATTTCTGTCACGAGTCAATTTACTAAAATAACAAATTTTTGTATTTTTAACAATTAATGAGGATTGTATCCTTTAATATTTTGTATGAGGCTTTTTAAAAATATATTTTAATTATTTCTTTATTTACATACATATTTTACAAAATATTATATTAAAGGTCGTTGTAGTCATGTATACCTTATCAAAAAAGATGAGCTCTTGTGCCTGATAAGAGAGGCACGATTCTTACTTAGGTTGCAAGTTATAATATGTTTTGTATAAAATATTGACTTTTTACTGTAATTTTTTTTGGAAAATTGTTTAATTTTATTTATTTGTTCTGATATGTTGATGATACAGCGTAATTCATGATAGAGGTTATTATAGTTTTTATTTATTTGTTCTGATATGTTGATGATACAGCGTAATTCATGATAGAGGTTATTATAGTTTTTATTTATTTGTTCTGATATGTTGATGATACAGCGTAATTCATGATAGAGGTTATTATAGTTTTTTATGGCTTGGAAATATAATTTATTGCATTTGAGTTGTTTTAAAATTAGGTGTAATAAATTGGTTTTCATTTCTCATTGGTTTGTTAAATTCGTGATATTCTTTGTTATTTTTTTCTTTACACATTTTTATAATGGAAGCTTGCTTGAATATTGTCATCGATATTTGGTACTGAAAACAATTTAAAAAGTTATTTATTTATGTTTTTTGAAAAGAGAATGAAATGATAAAGTATTGTAAGTTTAAAAAAAATGTGCTTTCAGTTTTTAGTTATCACATATTTCATAAAGTGTTTTCTTGTAATACATTTCTTATTTTTTATAATAAATGCTTTAACACCCTGAAAGCTAAGTACCTAAACAATTTCAAACTCCTGATTTACAGGACAAAAATAAATCTCAAATAAAAAATAGAATTAATTGAATTCATTATCAATACAATAAGCCCCCAAAAGTTCGCAGGCTTACGCGCGAAGCCCCACACGAACCTTTCCTCCGTGAAATGGTATCAGTCGACCTCCATTGAAAATCTACTCCTGTGTAATTCTAATTTCTGGCTGACGCGTAAAGACGGCAAGTTATGGCGACGATGTATAAGAGCTGAAACGTAATGGCTATATTTGGTTCATGTGTGAAATTGTAAGTGGGAACTTAAACACATTCGGAGTGGGTGCCGCTATCCAGACACTAATAATGGATGAAGAGGTCATACGCATACATCAGCAAAAACAACTGTTTCATTAGACAGGCTATCAGAAATTAGAGTTAAATTTGTAACGGAGCGGCTGGTGGGCTTTTTGTTTCAGCTGAAGCTGGATGTTTTTCACTTTTCAAAGTATGCCCGAGTAATTAATAGCCACATCAAAAGTTTGACTGAAACTTTTGTTTAAAAATTAATTACGCTTTTCTCCATGGCTGATTTTATTTCGTGAAATGTTGTTACAACCCACTCCAAGGCATTTAATTATATATTTTCTGCGTGGGTGTATCTTGTTTTGCTTTGGTTGTTTTACAATATTATTATCGGAAAGATTTTGTTGACTAAAATATAAGCTTTTGCATTATTGGTTTGAAATTTTCAAGGCCAACACTGTTTTTGTTGCTATACATCTTCCCTGATGATGGACTCGGCAAGGCCGTCCAAAACGTCGTCTTACGAAGGACGAGGAAGCTCCAAACTTAACACATCTAAAATCAGCAAACAATATTTCTAACGGTGCCGGTGTAATAATACTAAACGAAACGAAAAACGGGAATGATGAATCTTTCTTATGTTCTTTTCACAATAAATTTTTTAGCGTGCATATCTTGTTCTGCTTTTATAAGAACAATAAATTTGTTCTAAGAATGTTGTAAATTTCTTATCTTTTTATTTACTACTTTAGGGAACGTACCCATACTACGTGACACTTTTAGGGGGGGGGGGGGGGGGTCTTCAAAAGGTCACGCTCCATACAAATGAGCGGCGGGTTCCTTAGGATTTTGGTCACCGGGGGGGGGGGGGGGGTTAAAAATTGCAAAAAGTTGGTCACGTAGTTTGGGTACGTTCCCTACCGTTGAGGTATATAGTATTTACTTCATATTTATTTTGTTATTTGAAGCTTACCTGCACATAACTGTTTATCGTGTCCCACTGATGGCTTTGTTACGCGTTGAATAATTTAAGTATAAATCTTTTGCAGAAACATTTTCGGTAAATTTATTTACTTGTATTAATAAAATACTGATGATTTTCACCCTCGTCCTTGGTTTCCTCCTCAGATTCTCGATGTAACAATGTTTCACCGTAGTGTTTCGCACTACGTTGTTGAAATTACAGCAGATCAGACAATAAATACTCTTGCATTAGCGCAGTTTCCCACGGAATGCTACCAAAAACGACAGACTTGTGCAAATTTGTTTCCCTGTGGGAAGGCGCTTCGCCGACAAACACAACTTTTTACTGTAATGGCCCTAAAAAGTTAGCTGGGGAAACTTTTAACGACCCGCCAGCCCGCGGGCGAATTCCAAAACGCATTCTCAACATTCCCGAACATTCCTGGTCTCTTTCGCCGTATCTTTTATGCAGTCTGGAGAACGAGTTCAGGTGTCGGTGGAGTTTCTTAATTGGAACATCGCTGGCTGCAGACCAAGTTTCGGCTTGGCTAGCAACAAAAGGCTGTCGGTTCACATTGTTTAACGCCGCTAATCGCTTATTGGCTTATCTGAGAGGCTTCCGCGGTACTGGGAATAAATATAGAAACTGCACCCGCATCTCGATTCAATTTTCGTATCATAAATCTGCTTTGCTTGGACTTGCTTGGGTGTTCAAGAGATATTTGTTAGTTTTAACCAAAGGCTTCGCATTAGAAACAAAATGCATTGAATATTTGCAAGCATTCTTTTGTTATAATGATGAGGTTGGAAGACACAGGCTGGGTTTCGGATTCACCAATCAAACTGAGCAATCTCTTGTAAATATATAACACAATCGCGTTTATGCTCATTTTTTGTAGGTCAAAATAATAACACTACTTACAAATGTGTAATAATAACTACAAAATTGAATTTCAGCAGAATGTTAATTTAGGTCAAAATACTAATTAAAAGCATGCAGTTCTTTGGAATGAGATCCCCGTGAACGGCTTTCGGAATGCGCGAACGCTTCGTGAAAAAATGATGAGATGGAATATGGAATTGCTTAGTGAAATCGAGTGTTTTAGAAACCTGGTTTACTTATTTGTCTAACACTCTTTCTTGCAAAAGCCCTATAGGTACAAGGCAGTCATTTATAGACACAACGTTATTTTGGTGTGATCCGTTTTAGTCTGTATTCCTAACTGTAACTTCTCTGCAAGTTAGGCACATGTATTACTCGTTTATCTTCCAAACTGTGACACCAGGTATAAAGAGCAACTTGTTTGTATTACACGATGTTTTACATTTCCTCTGTTTGTTTATAAGTTGGAACGATGTTGCACACTGTTTGCCACCACATGGCCCCGTGTTGAAGTTCCTACCATCATTGGCAATAATTCAAAATAGCAGTGTTTAGTGCTTACAATCATGTGCTTCACGGTTGTTAAAGTTAATTTATTACCCGTTTGATTGTGCACTTTATTACAGTGAAAATAATTGCAGGATTTCCTACTGGAACCTAGCGAAACCTTTAATGGTTAACACAAATTGTTTTATTTTTGATGTTGTAGCTCTAAATCTTCGACAGCTGGGAACGAATTTGATAGAAGCTTGTAATTGCTACTTTTATGGCTTATACCGTTTTCCGTGCCGGATAATAATGAAACAACTTCCAGTAAGTCGAAATCCGGGATGACCTAAATATCCCAACACTCTTTAATTTTGTGTTATATCCTCTACAGCTTGTAATACGAGACAAATGTCTCTAATCGTAAGTAGTGCCAATAGCCCAGTAACTCTGGATTTAATAAAATTTTGTATTACCTACCTACCTCCCTATCCCTATTTAAAATTAGGTTATATTTTTTATTAATTTTTTTTAATTATTTAATAATATTAAAAATACATACACCTGTTATGTATTTTTAATATTAAATAGATACACCTGTATTATGTATGTAATAGCCCTATGTACGGGCGTTTAAATAATAAATAAAAAAAATATATATTTCATCAGTTATACTTTCTAGTCTTTTTTTAACTAGGCTAATGCCCATGTTGCGGTATTCATACACGAAATAATTCATATAAGAACTGAAAAATATTATTTTATAGAAACACAATTAAAAACAAGAAAAAGGGAAATAAAATAAAACTAAATACAAATATAAAAATTAAAAGTAAGCTGAAAAGAAATGGAAAAAAAAAACTATAAAATTGGTAGATATTCATCTAAAAGACAAGTACTGTTGGAAAGAAATTGGAAAAAAGGTGTGATAGAAAAGGTATTTTTTTTAATAGTGTTAAGAACATAAGTAGGAATTCTTTGACGAAACCTCGCCCCCTTTCAAATATCCAATGTTTTACGCAGATAATACACATTAATTAACGAATTAATAATGCTTATTGTACTTACGTATTTCTCTTATTTTACCTAAATGATTGTCGTTTCTGGATCATGATCAAAGCAGCAAATGACGAATTTTCGCCACCGTTATTAAAGATTCGAAATTACCTGTCCTTCATTAATTTTTAATAGAATCTTTTCACTTCTGTGATATTAATAGCCAAATGCTAATGGTTTTTGAAACACGTAGGCTAATTTTTCGTTTGATACCTGACTTATCAAATGAAACTGTTTTACGGATGACTGACATTGTGAATCAACACACGAAAAGCATTAGCCGATTGGATCTTTGTTACAATTCCAGTAACTTTGATAATAAAATGTTATTTATTTTATTGTGCAAACCCAAGTTCAAGAAACTCTTTTTCCTTACATCGTTCTGCCAAAAACCGTGGCTGTCGACATCTTCAGTGCGAGAATTCGTTGACCTATTGATTTATTCTGCTCTTTCCGGAAAGTATATTTTTAGGCAGCTCTAAGTACGGATGCCACTTCGGTTCTGCAAATGACTTTCTGATACGCGTTAGTTCGGGTTCAAAGGAATTCCTTGCGTCGCTTTTGGGACGACAAAAGCTTCCGAAAAAGCTCCTTCAAAGCGGTGTGCGGGTATTTTCGGCTACTTGCTCACTGTTATATTCTTTCTTGGAAAGTGTGAAGCTAAAATTGACCTCCGTGAAGGATAGTGGTAAATGATGCGTGACGATTTCCTTCCTTCCTCCGGGTTGGCTAGAAATAAGAAAATATAATTGAATTTTCTAGTCTTTGACGTTCTTAGATGGTTAGTATTACGAATAATTAATGTAGGGCAGTAAAGTTTTTTCTGTTTTGGTTAAAAAAGAGCATTTTGTCAAAAAGTTTACCTCCATAAATGTGGAATGTTAATTTTTTCTTGTAACACAATAATTTTGTAACTTTAATTCTGTATCTGTTGAAAATTAAATTATTAATTCGTATTTTTTTTACATTAGCTCCACACAGCAGGCCCTGAGGAAAATAATTCCTCTCAAGGCCTATGACGTCTTTGGGGATGCTGTGTGGTGGGTCTTTTTAAGGAAGAAAGGAGCGGAAGTTCTGGAAAGGAAAGGGTACGAGGGGTGGGTAGGAATCTGAGGATCAGTGTGTCCAGGAGTGACGGACATATGCATCCATCCCTCCCACTTCGGTGCAAGGCGATATCTGAGAGAGTACGGCTGTAGAAGTCAAAGGACTCCCACAACCACGCTCTCTTGATCCGGCCTAGCTAGCCTAGATAGCTGGGCAGTTGCATCCACCGCCAAGACCCGGACAAACCTCACCCCTTGAACCCGGGCCCCCCTGCCACTTGGGGTAACTTATGGCAGAGGTGTTGGTTATCCAATAAATGGTTAAATAAATCCCAAATTGATGAGACAAATTGATAAGTATTGTATATTTTTGAATGTAGCTATCACTTTGTGGTTATCCATTATAGAAAAATGAAACAATACAACTTTGTATAAACCACTTATATAATGCGTAAATCCTACCGGTTTCGGAACAAACCTTCCTTCTTCAAAAATTAGTATAAGCTTTCCCTGAAGAAGGAACGTTTGTTCTGAAACCGGTAGGATTTACGCATTATATAATATACCACATACATATTATGCAAGTGGTTTATACAAAGTTGTATCGTTTCATTTTTTTTGATAAGTATCTATTGATTCAAATAAAAATAAAATCTAGAGCTTAAAGTATTACTTATAAAGATAAGTTGTAAACCTAAGACAGGCAAACATGTACATACGGAGGAGTCAATAGATGCTTACAACAAGGATTTCCAACCTTTTGAAGTTTTTTCAGGGATACTGTGTTGTGGAGGGTCTTTTTAGGGAAAGGAAGAAGAGGAAGTTCTAAGAAGGAAAAGCGTATGAATAGGTATCCGGGGGTTAACATGTGGTCAACGAATGCCCGCTCCATTCATTCCCCGGCGGGATTGATGAGGTCCACAGGGCAACGCCTGAGGCCCTAGACTGGCTCGCAGACCTAGATGTCCCCCTCTGACCCCCCACCATACGAAAGAAGAAGAACATGTTCAGGAGTGACAGACCTATGTATCCATTCCTCCCACTGCGGTGCAAAGCAATGGTTCGAGAGACTCCGGCTGAAGAGCTTAAAAGGTCTCCCTTAACTATTTTCTCCCAATTGTGCCCGCCACGCAGTAGGCGGGTGGGTGCCGCCAAGACCTAGACAACCCTCACCACGGTCTCCCCTGCCACCACTTTTTACATGAATTTCTTATTTCCCCTTTTATCATGTTCTTCAAAACTTTGACTATTAAAACCAGCACGAATCTAGCGAAACAAATTTGTTTTCATAGTTGTAAATTAAATGTAAGGAAATAATTATTATTTTCAATTCACAATCCTAATCGTATGATGATCGCGATAATAACTTTGTTTGCAGGGTGATTAGGAACGTACCTTACTTTTTGTGGTTTAAAAAAATCCTCCAATTCATCCAAAACAAAAAATTCTTCCACATGTCATCACTGATCACTCAGTCGAGTAAACGCTCAACCCCTCAACCCGACCCTACCTCTCCAATACCTACTGATTTTTTAAAGAAAACTTCTTTACGCACGCTCGACTTGGGGGTAAGCTGGTGAATGCGTTACGAAAAGTGGTGATTGTTGCGAAAAGTGTGACGAGAACGGTAATCGATGCGAACGGTGATCGATGGCGATGCGAACGGTCGGGCCTTTACTCTCGCTTGACTTGGAGGGTGATAAGGATAAGGATGGTCACCCCAAGGTCGTAGATCACCCCAAGGTCGTAAGTCGCCCCATGGTCATATTTCACCCCAAGGTCATATGTCACCCCTTGGTCATAGGTCACCCCGTTCGCTACGATTGGTAACTTAGCAGGGATACCTGGGTTTATGGGGCGAGGTTTGTCTTGTAGTTTTACTTCAGTCGTGTGGTCTAAAGCGCACTCGTTTTTTTATGATTTAAGTTTTTAAAAAAGTCCAAAATGTCACCGGACACCCAAATTTTATTACATTTCTTAAGGGCCCGCATCCCGGATTTGTACCGATTTATTACATATTTCCCTTAAACACGGTAAGTTTTAAAGCTCTTAAAAAAATCTATGTTATTCTTGAAGATAATATCTAGACTTTGCCCGCGCCGAAACGCAAATTTATAAAATTCCCTCGATTGAAAAAAATCGCAATGCATGCTCCAAAAATTATTATTAACACGTTTGTTTCAGTTATTTTACATGTTATATGTATGAAAAAATTCAGTGTTTCTTTAAATGCTGTTTAAGATAATGCCCGCGAGATTTTTGCTCTATTAAACGAGTGGTGTTTTATTAAACATTTTCGCAATTTTTGCATCGATTTTGTCGCTGTAAATGTTAGCGCTCTTCTCTAACATTCGTAATATCGTATCCCTCCATATTCTTCTTTTCGGGCCCGGTTGCAGAACCTTAATCCAAAATCCAAATAATATCAAGAATCATTGGTTAAAGAAAGTCAAGTACGTCCCTTAACACACTGTACATTAAATTGTTCTTTCAATAAACGTACAAACGTCGAAACAGAACAAGATACGATACACGTCCCAATAGTATGGAACGACATATAGTTTTATCATTATCGATTGGCATAATATGTATTTCCCATGATTTCCCTTTACTAACGATACTATTCCTGGAATATGTGGCACAGGTGAGTGTTATTCTTACATAATATTGTTATCTCCATCTCCCTCTGTAAGCTTGATGGGTTTAGCATTCCCCGCCGACTAAAACGTATGAAATTGCTTTTTTCGCTTATTTACGCCTGGGCACGCGTGACGTCAGAAAAACCCTTTCGTGGGGCCTCGTGAGCATTATTTATGTTCTAGTCGCAAAGAGTCGTTTATTGTGTGTTCACGGTAGATTACTAACAATCCCAGAATTTACGACGTCCCCGCATGGGTTTACGGAACACAAAGACATACAAATTTTTAAAGAGTTTTCTTGAAAAAGGACCAGGTGTTCGAAATGTCAACTTTTTGTTGTATGAGTTATTTTTATGCCTTACTTTTTATCTTTCTTTGAAATTTTCTCAGTGATTTTTTTTTGACAGCAATACAGGAAAATATAAACATATTTATTTATTTATTTATTGTTGTTATACGCCCGTAGGGGCTTTTACATAGATTAGAAAATGATATTTAAGATATCGAGGATTACACATACATAAAATTTATACCAAAAGTTATAAAAGTGAAAAAACTTTTAAGAATATACAAGTAGTTTAAAAAAAAAATAAAACCACCGTGAAAAACCGTGAAATATTTTAAACAATGTAATATTTAACAATAACATAGAACAAAATATAATATAAACATTACAATAACAAATAACATATTCAGTCAAATGGCATGTTTGCCAAATACACTAATGTATTTATGACTTACAGATTAGGGGCCATTCATTTATTACGTAAGACGAATTTTGCTAGTTTTCGACCCCCTCCCCTCCTATTATAAGAAAAAATAAGAGAAGGCCGACCCCCTCCCCCCCTGTTTAATATTTATTACGTAAGAATCTAAATGAAAAAATGAATACACGTTTGTTCTGAAACCGATCGGATTTACTCATTATATAAGTGGTTCAAACAAAGTTGAATTGTTTCATTTATCTAAAATGAATACACTTTTGGTTTGTTTTATTGTTTGTTTGCGCGGGTCCGTTGCCATGGAAATGGAAATCGTTTACCTATACGCATCCGAGCGAACCTCGGCACTAGCGCGGTTGCCCGCGCTTTTTCGAAGTATAATTTTAACTTTGCTCGTTTTTGTGATCTTACGTAAGAACTATCGAGACCCCCTTGTAAAAAAATAAGACATGGTCGACCGACTCGTGGTTCGGCTCGCGTTTTGGCTCCCAAGTTTATACGCAGCCTGATATTTCACCGTAGTCACATAGTCGAATCTGTTCTTTTCTGGTATGAATTTACTAATGTAGTATTTTTTCTAACCTACAATTGAGAAATAATGCGGACCACACTATAGTTTACCTACATCTTTACCTCGTCTTTTCCAAGCTAGCTAATGGATTCAACAGTGAATGGATATTTCCGTAATACAAATTTAGTCTTATACATACTCTTCTATTATTCTGACTCTTGACATGTCCCGACTCACTAGATCATGCCGTGTCTTCTTCTTCTTACACTACTTTCTTCGTTCATTCGCTCTACATGCCCAAACCATCTGAGGGTCCTTTTCTTAATCTTACTCATTACGCTTACATCATCCCAGCATTGTTTGCGGATCTCCATATTTCTCACACGATCATACTTGGTTTTACCTAACAATACGTCTCAGGGATCTCATTTAAACAGCATTCAGTATTTAATCTAATTAATTAATTATTATTCATTTACTTGTTTAAAAAAAATTCTTCTTATCAAAGGCATATTATTTCCTTTAATTTCCAGAAGAAAGAAGCCATCAAAGAAAAGCATTATCATAAAACACGATTAGGTAAACAGTATTCTAACGAAGCCCGAATATTCGACTTCTAATGGGCGATTCGGCTTGTAATATCGTAGCAGAAAGTTGTATCTCACCTTTATGGTCTCATATACAACGTCTAATAGCGTAGACACTCATCAATTTACTGTATCCGTGGTCTTAATTACGCTTGTAATCTTTTAACTCGCTGTAATCATCGGGAAGAAATGCTAATTAAACTGGGATAGTACAAAAATCTTCTTGGAATTTTACTTTGGAGTTGTTTGTATTGTCGATGAGTGTATAAACAACCAATGATATGGTATACAGCCATTTGAAAATGAAGTCTGGCGGAAGAAGAATATTTAAAAAAAAAACTTATATTGATTGTTATGTTAGCAAATACTGGTAACTAAGATCATGCCTAATTTAAAATACAAGGATTGATTGATTGTACCTAACTATCTAACAGGTTATAATCATAACGTAATTTCTACGAAAGGGTTGTCAGATAAGGTGGAGTCCTACACAGCTCCTTCCAAGTTCCAACACAGGCTATGTTCTCATACATAACATTATATAATTCGTTCTCTTGACATATCCTGGCCAAAATATTTGATTCAGTTAGTCGTGTCTTGCCGTCATCATAAAAAAATTCAAATGTAAACGTTTTTGAAACCAAAGTTTCAGATCGTAATTTGAAAAAAAAAATGAATGTTTGGAATTTTTTATTCATTATTTTTACATGAAAAGAAAAAAAAACAGGGAGGGACAAAAACGTTAATAAAATACATTTATCTAATAAAATATGTTTGTGTTTCCTTTTCCTTATTCGTAATTTTAGTTGGAAAAAGGTAAGTGAACCATTTTTAAAACTTTTTATATTTGCATACAAAAATTTAATATTTCAAAAATTATGTGTGTATTTCGAATTATAAAGTTTGAAAGGAGTACTTTATCACCTTTCAAAAATAGTTTTTAGTTTTCGGATGCATTCAGAAGTGTTAAATTTATTTGGATTTTATGGCAAAGAGAAATATTATGACCCTCTGACAAAATATGGCCGAGGTCTGTGGGGTTATCATTCATCTTTCGGTTAACCATACATGCATGCGCTTTGTGAGTGATTTTTTCTGCAATATGTCTAATTTCGTTTTACCTCTGCCAAACGCCTCTTTAACTCTCTAATACATCAGGGTTGGCATCAGAACTCCTTATTTGAATGCTAGCTACGTTTCATTTTACGTAATTTTATTAATTAGTTACCAATTATTCAAATGACTTATAATTTGGCCTAAACCTTGTCAAATAATATAATTAACGGTTTTTGTGATCACATACTTTTACGAGATGAAATTACTTTGTAATTGGTGGGCATTCCTTCTCGTAACTTATAACACCTACAGTCATGTAATATATTTCCTGTCATTTTCTTTCAATTTTTTTTTCCGGTTGCTGCATCCTGAGTCAGAATGGAATTTCATAAGACGAATTGCATGCCGAGAATTGGCGGAAAAATGCACCACCATCAAATTTACAATAAATTCCATACTGTCTGCACCAAGCAGTATAAAAAAGCGCCAATGAAAGACACGCGAATTGTCCAGAATCAAAACAATGACTGTGGGAATTGAAGTATTCCCCTCTTCTCCCGGCAACTGCAGCAGGGTCCTTTAGTTGAATGAACTTTAAGTTCTCAGCAGCTGGGTTAAAGGAACGCAAAGTTATCAAATGTATCACGAATAAAATAAATGTATAATCGGAATAAGTAACAAGGATAAATGAAAGGATATCAACAACCACTTAAGACCGGATTAAAGAGGGTCTTCTTGAAAGTCGCGCGTCATGAGCCGGCAAAGCTGTATTTTAAAATTCAGAATATATTTGTACTCTTTTTAAATTCGGTGATCTCACATGTGTTCTTGTCCAATAACTAATCTTCCTCCGAACATGGCACTCGTGAAATCTCATTTGGTCCAGCGGCCGAAATGTCCATCACGCCGGAGCAAAAAGACCGAGAATTTATTCCGATTTATGTGACGGAATCCGAGCGACGATCCCGCGAGATGGATAGGGGCACAAAACCTTTAAATCTAAATTTAAATTAATATCCCTCGGGATCATTCTTTGTTTAAGTTCTGGGTTAAGAATAGAAGGGAGAAGAGAGAAAAACAATCAATTCATTCTCGCCGCATTTTAAAGGAGCCATTAAACTTTTATCTGAAAATCGACATTTCCTCTTCTATCTATTACTATTCGAAAATGTTAAAAAATACTCACTTTATAATATATTCCAGGCAGCAGCCGTTCACTCGTCTCTTCGGAAAGTTATAGATACATACAAACAACACTTAATATTATGCACAGGTGATTATTGAGAAAAAGTATTATTTCAGAGCTATCCTGTAGTATCGACCCTTTAGAAAACAAAGGTGCCAAGTCCTCCATGAATGACTTCTTGATGGAAATCAACGCTGATTGATTGCCTTAAAGAAGGCATACTTTTAACAAAGCATTTTTATGCCAATTCTACAATAAATAATCAAAGAAAACAACAGCACTACGTCCACACCCGCTATGCTGCTCAAACTTTAAAATTGCTCTCCTGAACAATTCATCTCTAGTGAATTAGCACATTTCTGCTACAAATGGTCGGCAAGCAAATTCAATAAAAAATCATCTTTGTAAACCAAATTTTAATTTTCTATTTATTTTGTAATTTTCGCAGATTATCCAACAACAAATCTCAACCTTTTGAAACACGCCTGAATGTCTGAAGCATGTGAAACCAAATTTAGATATTAATTATCGTTTAATGAAGTAAAAACTTCTTTAGCATCGTTGTGATTTGAAACTCGATGAAACGAAAAATTGCTACACTAAAAAGAGACAGACACACACATCTACAGGATTTATCCTGCGAGAGAGTGAAATAGACTAATTAATTGGTCTCCTCTTTGTACGGTGCTGCGTAGCCCCCCAAATTTGTCTATTTTAGTTTTCTGAAGGTTTCACTTCTACCGCTTGTGAACTGCACACTCTGATTTTTCACATAGCTTCTTTTTTAACATTTAAATAGCAATTTTCACTACACTTTGTACAGCATTCTTCAGGTGATATTTCCCAAAAATCGCTTTAGGAAATTTATTCAAGTACCTTTATTATTTTATCTTTCAGGCTTTTATTCAGAATGCTAGTTTTTTCCAATCCAATTTTTTGTGTTATTGCTTTATGCGATCACGGCGATAAATATTCAAATACGACATGAAAATGTATGAGATTTTTGTATTCATGGTTATAAATGGACATGTTACCAGTGTTACCACCGCTTGCTGCCCAGTGTCTGTAGTATGCAGCAGTACGTAGTAGTTTATAATATCATGTAGCCGTGGTAGTAATGTCGGCCAGCGGGCTGAATAACGTCCCTGCTACAAATTTTATTCAAATTATTCGGTTGGCAAGACGGAACTGCTCCGGCAGATCTGGCCACAGGCAATTCGGCGTTTTGATGGAAAGTCACAGCGAAGCCATGTTACAGCGTTTATACGAAAATGTCGAAAACATGCCGTATTTAATTAGGAAAGCATAAAATGTTGCTTTGCATATTTACAAGCGCCATTTTATCACATATAGTAATCAGAGGCGGCCCGTGACAAAATTTACCGGCAGTGCATTTCACAAAAAATGGTAACATTAATACGGGAAATATAATTAATTGATTCACAGATTCGCGAAAACCAACATCAAGTTGTAATCGTATACCTATCACTATCAACTCGATCCAACAAACTAAATTGCAATCATGCAATACGTTATGTATATGTACTGGGAGTATGAATGTTCATTAACTTTTCGGTAAAATAAAGGCTATCGTTTACACAACTTTCACTTCACAATTTATCATCAACCACGAAAAAAAAATGTGTTCAAGCGATCACATTCACAAAGCCAAGATGCTTTCAAATATTTAATACTTCGTTTTAAAAACTCTATTCATAGTTTTTTCCTTAACCTTACTTGTAGGTATTATATTTAGCAAAGGTTTTGGAGAGCCACTATTTTTCAAAAACAATTTATTCTCAAATGAAATTCGGTTGCTTTTGAAAAAATCGACGTTAATCGCAATGTTTTCATTACCACTCATTTTTAAATAAGTTTTTTACAGAGCAAAACTAGCGAAAACCATTAAAAATGTGTCAATAGTGATCAGTGATCTGCCAATGCTTGAATTCGCCGCCCCGGTGCCATGGTAGAGCTAATACATAACATTGTCAATTAGTTGAAAATTCGTTATTCCTAACTAACTCATTCCAAACGTTCGGTAACATATAACGCATGTTAAAGGTTTTGTCATAAACCAGAATGCTTCGGCGCATGTGCGCCGATAGTGCACGAGCGTCTCATATATCTTCCCTTATGTCTCGCCCATTTCACGGTTCCAGCCTCTGTAGACTGTCCCAGTAGGAATATCACTTCATGTGACGTCACGTCTCGGCACAACGGAAGATGCACGCATTGCTTTTTCGTATGCGCCGATGCGACTTTAGTACGGAGTCTAATACGAAAGTTAATTGGTAAGGATATTATAACGAATTGGCGGGAATTCTTCGTGAATGAATGTTACAAATTTACACTTTTACACGTTTGTTGATGTTTGTACGAATTTACACTTTTGACGTTGGCAGTGCATTGCACAAATGCACCAAGGCAGGAGCCGCCACTGATAGTAATGAAAAAAGTAATATGTACAGTAATGTACACACAGTATATTTTTGCAATGCGTTTCAGAGTATAAGACACTTTCAGTAGAGATCACCATTCAGAATTTTAGCACGTTTTTAAAGATATTGCGTAAACAAACAACAGTGTACATATCTAGTGTACATATACACAAGAGAGAGAAAAATAAGTGAAAACAAATAGACACCAGCAACAAAGCTTACCATTTAAACTCAGCTTCATTGATGCTAAATATTAAGTCAATATCCGAAGTAATTCTTTTTAACAACAAGACTTCCAACCTGCATGATAATTAACCATTGGCAAGATGTTGGCAACTTAGATTGCAGACCGGGAGATAAAATAGTCTATGCCGTCGGTGACGGAGATTACCAACAGAAAATAATGCTCTCCATGATGGCAGAATCTTCGAACCATCTGTGAATCAGTCTGAAGAATCGAAAGCTGCTTTTAGTTTTTGTTGTGTTTAGTCAGATCTAAATAGCCAGGCTACTCCTTCTTCCACTTCTCGTTCTCACAAATTTTCCCAACTTCTTTCAGTCTTTTAACATTATGCACAATTATAGTCGCGCATTTCAATAGAATTCGTACAGCTTAAAGAGAATATCACGTACAAAATAATATTTGTCTACTTTTGAACTGCATTAAGATTCGACCTCTTCTAATAGATTTTCTTTTCTTTCATCCATCGTTTGAATGATCTGTTAATCTTTCATCTGTGCACGTCTTACGTGCGTTATTCAATAAAAGGACTTCTCATTGCAACGCCCTCTGCTCAGAAATAACGACCTCTGTGCAAAAGCTCATTCAGCGTTCACAGAGGTCATCTATTGAATTAGTCCAAACTGGATTTGCCCCTGTTCCCATTATGTCTGTCCGTTTGTCGCCGGCCAGTTTGCAGTTTGCACTAGATGGCGGCAAAAAGCTCTCATCTCGTGTAAAAAAGTTCCCACTGATTCGCAGAACAAACAAACTAACGGATGAGTCACAAGCTGCCGGGAAGCGGGAAGCTCGCCGGTTAGGCTCCCGGTAAGGAGCACGTATTGTGCGAATGCCATCGCCGAACTTGTACAACAGGTTCATTATTTGCTGAAGGCTTTGAAGATAGCATCGCTTTGTTTACGGCTACTCTGAAAGACGTACGTATAATTGGCGATGATAATATTATTGATGTGTGTTATTGGAATTTATGCCTAAACCCTTGTTTTTAGTTCAATTTGCCATTGAAGATAAATTTTTCTTTGACCCACTGTGAATGTCGTGTAATTAAGGATGACAATATAATGCCCTTGAGGTGATTTTTCACAAAAACGGCGCTCTATAAATTGTCCAATTATTATTATTAATAGTGTGTTAATGACATCTATTATTACACTACGTGTATTTTATACATCATATACCTACTTCTTTTTCGTGTCGTCCAACTTTGGTCGTAGATTAAAAAAATTCTCCAGTTTCGTTGATTTTTAGCGGCTTTTAAAACTTGTACTAATAGATTCAAGAAGAACAATGATAGGTACAAAATAAAGTTCTTAACTTTTTGTATTTTGTGGCGATTTATGAATTAATTCTATAGCAGGTTTCCATCATATTAAATAAGTCGGTAAAACTACTTGACAAATATTTTGTTTCACCCAACATGATTTATCCTTCCAAGAGCTGAAACCCGGAAACCCAAATAACAAAGCTTACTTAAAGTTTATCAAAAGAAAACTGGATTAAGTACACTAACTTTTAAGACTCGTTAAGAAGACATTTCCCCGTTTACCAAGTGCCTTTCAATTATCCGTGAGACTTTCAGCTCCACTGGCTCCAAACGAGATTTGATGACTCACACATCTCTCAGTGCTGAGTTTATTCCCTTTTGTTTTTTCCACAAATGGCCCTGCGGTTGGCATGCTACTAAAGGAGACCGGCAGGACCAAATTAAACTGAAATCTCTACCAGGAAAACAGATGACGGAGGCGGAAGCAATTCTAGCCACATAGCAAGAAGTGAGAGTGTCTGAGGATTGGGCTAAGTGAATTAAGAGACCTTGTTAGGAAGTGATCTTCGCTTGACGGGATGCTTCAAGGGATTCGGATGGCCCTTCACTACTGACTTATTGCGAAGCAATTCACGTTTGGAATTCCGTGCCTCAGTAGGGAGTTGCATAATGCACTGAGCGCATTCAGTGGCACCAGCGGTACCAGTATGCTGCAGTCTTATTATGTCTCTAGATTGAAACACACATGTTATTATTTATTCCGGTGCCGTTCTCACTTATCGGGGACAGGATGATCGATCAATAATTTAATAAAATAATTGTTGTTCTGCAGGACGTTGCGAATGTGTTTTATTTATGATTGCTTCCATAATTTACATGTAGCTTGCGATAACTGGTTAATTATAATTATGATAACGACCTTACTTCAATGCACGTGATAATTAATTCAATAATAATAATAATATACATGGCGCCGTTGCTGTGAAAAATAATTGCCCTCAAGGGGCACGTGACGTGATTGCCAAAACTCGGATAGTCGTATCCATAAAAACTAACTAACTAACCATCACGCCGTTTCCCGGACCGCCAAACAACTCGATCTTGGCACACACACCTTACCTCGTTCACATTCATACATCGTCTCATCCATAAAAACATTCTTAATATAAAAATTTGGTGTCTAAATGGTGCAAATTGGTATCTATTGTCTTTTTTCCTTCTTATAAAACAAATCATTTTCATTCCTTTCTCTCCTCAAAAAGACCCTCCACACAGCATCCCAGATGACATAGGCCCTGAGGGAAATTATTTTCCTCAGGGCCTCCTGTGTGGAGTTAATGTAAAAAAAAATCTGAGACTTTTTATGTTTTATAACATCGGAAAAATTGCTTTTTTGTTTGTTTTTTTAAGGCTTTGTTTAATTAAAGTAAAATATCTTATTATGTTAAAGAAAATTTAACTGTAGTTTTCAGTTGTTATCTATTTTTTATGTGAATATCGCACAAGAGTCCCGATAGTGATGCCGAAGGGAAGGAGATAGGGATACAGACGGTGGGGAAATACCTGGCTATTCAGATCTGGTCATCAAATACGTTTCATTTCTGAATGTTGGTCTTGCTCCAGGGAGAGAATGAGGGAATCTTCCACTCTGAAACGTGCCGTAAATATACTATATATCATTTTGAATGAATTAATTGTCAAATAACACAAATTAATCAAACAATTTATTTGCGCAAGCCAGAATTTGAACCCGGATTGCTAGTCGAGAGCCTTACCTCTCGACCATAGAGGCGCACAATTTTTTATGGCACCATAACAAAAAAAAAATTGACTAGAAAACTTAGATAAGAAATATTATTGTAATTAGGTATAGCCTAAATACCTCGGTACAGAATATAACGGATACACAATGTATCCCAGCTTCACTTCATATAGAGACTAGGTACCTTTTCAAAACCCCAAAGTCAAATATTTCGGTTTCAAACAGGTTTTTAAATGAAAATAAAGATGTCCGAAGTTCCCAGTAAATAGGGTGGCTTCTATTATCTCTGAATCTCTGCAACGAGTGTTTGACCACTCCAAGGTTATCTTTTGTCCATTAGCTGTGGCTTCAATTTATTTCGCATCCACAAAGAAGTGCGACCATCCCGTTTAATAATAAAGTGCTAATCCCCGGGCAAATAACACGTAACAGGTAACAGGTACCTGAGGGGAACTTTTTACCGTATCCTTTTTTTTAGTGTCGTTGAGATTTCAATGGAGGTCCGAGCAAACATTAACTCTTCACAAAGGAGTTTTGCGTGAATAATGAAGAAGTCACTCATTTGATGGGGGCTCGAAACCGACTCACATGTCAGCCCAAGGTCACCTATGTTATTATTATTTGTTTACATAGGGGTGCAAATGTGGGATTCCGACATACGCGAGTTACATAGGTTCATTATTTTTTTATTAGGTTTGTCAACAGTGATTCCTATCAAGGCGCTCACAAATACAATTACGTCGAACACCAGCCGAAGTCAGGGGCTTTAATAATAACAATAATAATAATACTTGAAGATTTATATAGCGCCGTTTTTATGAAAAATCACCTCAAGGAGTTTTCGAAATCAAATGTGGACAGTGACCTTCCTCTTGATTTAAAGGTCACATGTGAAAAATTTCATCAACCTCGGCATAAAACTGTAGATTTGCGTACAAATCAAATTCACACCGCCCGCTTGCCTGCCCGCTCGTCCACCACATGCAGACATTCTCCTTTATATATTATATACTTCAATCAATTTACAGAAAACCTTTACAAATTATAAACCTTCCGCATGAATCACTCTATCTATTGGTGAAAACCGCATGAAAATCCGTTCAGTAGTTTTGATTTTATCGCGATCAGACAGACAGACGCGCGGAGGACTTTAATTTAAAATATGTAGAGATGGTTTATACTGTCACTAATTAAAAACAATCACGAAACATAATACGCTTCATCATACTAGGAGGGTCAGTCAAAAAGTAATGACTCCTATTTTTTTCTCCTTTAATTGTCAAGAAATAAAAAATACAATTACATGGGTTGAAAACCACACTATTGACGATTAATTTGTTACTTTTTTATATAATCTCCGTCCATTTCCTCAGGTTTGGTCCATCTTTTAACAAACGGTTTCACGGTGTTGTAAAAAGCACGGTCACATCCAAAATATCATCGTCATAACTTTCCCCGCCGATCACACAGTTTTGAATTATTTTGTCCTTGGTGAGTTTGTGTGATGCCATTCCATTGACTGCCCTTTGATTCAGGTTCAAAAAAATGAACCCATATTTCGTCTCCGGTAACAATTATTTCCAGAAACTAAGCGCTGCAAGTGTTACGAGGCTATTGTTTTTCTTGTTTTTTATTCTGGCCGGTACCATTTCTTGGTACCCATCTTGCACAAACTTTTTTTGAATAATCAGTTGTTGAATAATCGTCATCACACTGCCTTTACCGAGGGGGAATGCTTCATCTACAGTTATCTGGGGTCACCACGATAGTGTCATCAACTCGATCAATATTGCGTGCAGACACTGCAATCAAGGACCTGCGGCTTCACTTTTCGTCAGCCAGTCAGAGTTTGTCCTTCAGCTTCGTTACAGCGAAGAACCCATCGTCTAGCAGTGCTGACATCCACTGGTGCATCATGGAACACATTTTCATGAATGCGAATGTGCGTTTCACCTTCTATAGTCAAGAATCAATCACAGAACGCTGTCTAATGCGAACATCGATGTAGTCCATTTTGCAAGCGACTGCAATGCTGCTACCTGTTGACGCAAAAAGTTACTACTGCAGTAGATTATAGAAGAAGGTTTGAGGAATAGCACCAAATTAAAAATTTTCACTTAACTAACTTTATTTAAGAAGAAAAAAAATAGAAGGCATTACTTTTTGACTGACCCTCGTGCTAATAAAACATTCTGTAGAACTGTAGAGTATATTTTACCAAACAAGATACCGTCTTTTTACTGTAAGCAATTTTTTAACGAATCTTCACACAGCTCGAAAATCAATTGCATCTAATTCACAGTTTCATCGAACTCATGAATCTATTGCAAACGCTTTGTGATTGTAGAAGAATCATTTGCTTACTTATTTTGTATCTAACTTTAAGAGGGAATAACCAAACACAATCGGAAATATGTCATTTTAAAATCAAATTCTGGGCGTATCGGCTCTTTTCTACAAAAAATATAAATTGATTTAGGAAGATTGTTATTTTACCTAGTAAAGTTATGTTTCAAAATTGAATCGAACTATTTTTTGATTCATTAAGAGCGTTTAACCAGCCAGCGGACGAAAATCCACATTTCGTCGAAAGTTGTTCTTACGATCGTGCAGGGCGGTTACAATGAGAAAGATTAATTATTCTCCGTACCAGCTTTTTAAAATTTTAACTCAATTTATTTCAATTCAAATTAGCTTTAATTTATACCTTCATCCAAAAATGCTGAAAGGCGGGATGATAAAACTATTAAAATAATGTACTTTTTGTAGTTATTTTTTGATTATAAGTATTTATTATTTTTCAATAATGTCTAAATTTAATAAGAATGTTAAAAAAATCTGAAATATGTTAGTTTGTAAGTGCGCAAGTAAATACACAAATGGACCAATTTTCGTCAAGAAACTTATGTACGTACATATTTTTTAATGATTTTATTGAAACTAAAATTAAAATTCTAAAACATGCGTTTGCTAGATAATGTATTGATTTATTTTACTGCATGATTATATTATTTGAAATGGGTGTGGTATAATACAAAATCTTTTTTGAAAATTTAACAAATCTGCCAACGACCTATGGAATAACCTTATTATACTAAAAATTTAAAAAAAAATCTCAAAATTTATTACATGCGAATGCTAGATAAAAGAACAATCTTTCGAAATCCATTTATAATTTTTTGTGGAAAAGAGTCAATACGTCTAAAATCTGATTTGAAAATGACATATTTCTGGTTTTCTCTGGTAATGCCCTCTTAAGCGAGTGGGTATAAGTTTTTTGTTATGATTAAACGATTATTTGCAATTTATTTATGATTTTACTCTAGTAGGGTTGAAAGGATATAATACTAATTACACGAGATATAATAAACTTACATAGTTTGTAACGGGGGTGTAAAGATTTGAATACAGCCTGAACTCAATGATTCATTATTTTTAACAAATGCTCATAATAGTCGACTAACAAATGTTTCACGACTTTCAAATAATTTGTTGTGTTTATTTTTTAATGAATTAGAGAAGTTTCGAACTTACCGTTTCAATTGCGTTAGGACACTCTCAGAGCAGCACCAAATCAAAATAACTGAAGATTAGTCAGAAATGCATCATAAAGACCAATAAAAGTCTCCATAAGAAAACTAAAGGTTCCCATAAGGACGTCAACAACAGACATTTTTAAAAAGTTTGATGTTGCACATAACAGTTTGATTTAGAAAAAATCTACACCAAAAGTAGTCTGGTTCATCAACTCAATAACGGCACATAGGCAAAAACTTCACCCAATCATAAAATCAGAGCCAAACAAATAGACATACTAAATATACCTTAGTGTACCTTCGGACGAAGAAGCTCTGAATTTTTAGCAGTAAAGTTATATAACTAAACTCCCACACAAACAAATTAAAACGAAAAATAACTGCATTAAGGACATCAATTCTTGGCTTTAGGAACTATTGCAAAAAGAACTTGCTCATTTCAGCGGTTTCCGAAAATATCTTAACCAAACCATGAAGGTGTACCATAGAAGTCACCGAACACATAATATGTGTTCGGTGACTTCTATGATATTATCATCCAAAACATAGTCTTCCAATAGTTTGCCTAGTGAGCAGGACTACGAAAATAATCTACATCCGTTTTATATCATGTATCTTCTTACAATCTTACAAATGTAAAAATTAGAATACAGCAACTAAATAATAAAAATTGAATCGTTTACCGATAAGACTTGAATCGGTCCATACTTGTTTGAGAGTACAAAAGAAAACTAGTTTTATATATTTCGATTTCCATCGTCGTTGTCGTCGGGGAAGAGAACATTTTTTCCCTGATTTCAATTTTGATGAGCCTTTCGGTGTCGATTTTGATCTTGCTCGAATTTTATGTTCAAAGAAATGAATCAATAATTCAGATTGAAGTGCCGAACTTCATACCACATTACGGCTGTGAACGCTTTGACTGACTGATAGCAGAAATGGCCTTTTCAATGTTTTTATTATTCGAGATGGCATCCAATTTATTTTAACCTTATCTATTAGGTAACCTTGACCGTTTATATTATTTCAAAACGTACGGTCATTTTGCAAAATTAGAATAGGCCATAGGGGCGCAAGGTTATGGCGGAGATTAGACTTTAAATAACTTAAATATTTAGCATGTCTGAATAAATAAATAAGAAAAGCTAGTTTGGTTTTGTTTGAAAACTTAATCCAACTTTCAGAAAAGTGTTTGGCATTGCGAACCAATTCGACCTTCTGAGAAACACACAAAAAAGACAAACAAAGAACAAATAAACCTTATTTTTCGAATAAAAGATCAACTTTGACTATTTTATTACATTTTATAAGTGTGTAATTCGTTGGTATATGGCTATATAACTATGGTAGAACTTAAAGTTATGTTGGATAAATTGGGGTTTGGAGATCCCTTGGGCGATTTATTTTAAGAGGGATAGGCCTGTCAAGATTCTTACAGTTAACAATAAGTTCCTACGTGTAAACAATAAAAACTGAATGACCCACCGTAAAGGCTGCTCCGTTCAAAGATAATCTATAATACAACTTTGAAAGATTGAACAAATTGGATCAAACGAACTCATTCATAATTTAAGTTCAAAGTAGTTTAGAGCCTGGTTTTGATTTCATTCAAGATCTTGTTTAAAACAACTCCATTGAATTTATTTATTTAATTATATTCGTGCAACTAATTGAAACTAGGACAACCATATACCAATTTTCTGTAGAAAAAAGTTATTAATTGTAGCTACATGATAATATAAAATATGATGACGTTTTCAAACATCTATAACAAATCTATCAATGAAATTAGAATTCAGACCTCTGGTGAATCAAACGCGTAGACCTAAGGCAGGGGTCGGAATTAGCGGCTCACGAGCCGCATGCGTCTGCGGCTCTTCAGACATCAATTGCAATTTCACCTCTACTCAACCAGCCTTAGGGAACGTACCCATACTACGTGACCCGTTTAGGGGGGGGGATCTTCAAAATACCTCGCTTGGTCACAATGGGGGAGGGGGGGCTTAGGTTTATATCACGTAGTCAATCTAGAAATCTTTTTATATTTTTTCCACAAACTTTTTAATATTTTTTCCACTTGTACTTATTGGTATGCATGCACTCTTGCCGTCACGCAGCAAGCGCCGTATTACTAAAGACAATAAGCCAATTTTTTTTTTAAAACTTTTTGTTAGCAAGAAATGACTCAAAACCATATTTAAGATTTGCTACGTGAAAACTGTAGGGGGAGGGGGGGGGGGGGTCTTGGAATATACTACACGTGGTCACCGGGGGGGAGGGGGGTTAAAAATTGTTAAAAGTGGGTCACGTAGTATGGGTACGTTCCCTTATGAGATGGAACCGCCGAACGAACTTTGACTCGATGAGCATCGGTGTTACCAACTCAGCTCAGCTCATGGAACGCTTGATTTATTGAACAAGTCTGCTGAAGGTATGATTTTAGATTTTCACGGCCAAAAGTATTTTCGTTATTTGTTTTAGGGGTGTTATGCTGTGTTGCGCTACCACCTCCTTTAGCCAACGTTTCGGACAGCGTTAAGTGTCCGTCATCAGGGCAGATGTGTGGACAGTGATGATGGACACTGTAAAGGAGGAGGTAGCGCAACACGGCATAACACCCCAAAATCAAATAACGAAAAAAAGTGTCTTTTGAAGTATGAGAATGATTTCGGAACTTTTGGAACACATGGTTTAAAGTTAACTTATCTGGAACTAGAATTTTAGGGAATCTATGCGCGAGTCTGTTTATAGAAACATTTAAATGGGCAGAAGTGTGATATTACAGTAAGAATGTAGATAACACAAAACAAATCGTAATTATCGTTCTACCACATTTACCACAGTACGATTACAACACCCCCCCCCCCCCCCCGTCCCGTTATAATATGGCTCTCTGATGTATTTGTTACCTGTTTCATTGACAAATTGGCTCTTCCCACTTGACAAACTGTCGACCCCTGACTTAAGGGATGGTTTGAACCTTCGCTATCCTATTCTGGCATTTGAAAGAATCTAGTTATTATAATAAATTATTATCTTAAATAGATATGTTGTTCATTGTCAATCAAAATAAACTAAATAGTATAACACAAAGTATTAAAAATTAAAAATAATAAATAGTATTATTTTATTTTTCAAAGTAAAGTTTTTCTAAATGGGTTTAACTGTGTGATGGCATTATTTATTTCAAAATACAAATAACTTTGTATTCTTCACTTTATTTTGATACACAGTCAACATGTTTCCTCTTTTAAATATTTTCTCACTTAACCGGCCTTTTCCTTCTACTGAATTCTGAAATTCTGAATTCGAATAAATTTCCCTAGTCGTAGCCTCCTCTTCCCCCCCTACCGCCATCTCTAAAGTTGATCTTAATTTCAATTTTTAACATTAGTATTTTTTTACATTAGCTCCACCTGGGAGGCTCTGAGGAAAATAATTTCCATCGGGCCTTTGTCGCTTTGGGGATGCTGTGTGGAGTATGTTTTAGGAAAAGATAGGAAAGGAAGTCGAGGGGGTAGGAATCTGGGTTCAGTGCGTCTAGGAGTCACGTATGATTCCATTCCCCCAACTGCCGTGCAAATCGGTCGGTTGAGAGAGTCCGGCTGTGGAGGTCAAAAGGTCTCCTTCAAACAGTCTTTCGCATTCCGGTCCGCCACACGGTAGGTGAACAAAAGCATTCGCATTCAAGATGTAAACGAACCTAAAGCCATAAACCCTGTCACTAAACGTAGCGAACCACTTGGGGTGACCTGTGGCAGTGGTGTTGATAATCGTATAAATACAAGTATTCCTGATGAAGTTGACATGGTCCTCGAACCTGTCACATCACTAATATATTGTACATCACTAGTAACGATCTAGCTGTTATCTATGGTCTCTATCTAATGGTATGTCGTATGTCAAAGTCGTCATTAATATAGTCTCTACCATAAATCAGTAAACAGTGTTTCCAATAAGTTTTTCACTCTAAATAACAAACAAAGCAGAAACATCATTAATTAACTTGTTGCCGCTTAATATTTCTACCATTTAAAAAAATTTACGTTAGCTTTCCAAATGTATTTTAGCGAAATAACTAAAATTACGTTAAACATGGTTCAACTCACCAACACTACAATTTCGTGTAATACTCCAGGAAGCCCTTAAGTCTAGTTAGTTTCAAATTCTGAATTGGGCTTCGCCGTTTTATTTCCCAGAACGTTCATTAGGCATTTTGCCGGCAGCCAGGTGAGTTGAACAGGTGATCTATGTTCCGGCGGATATTTTACGTCAAGGCTTAAGCACCAAGTGACAGAGAAACACGATCTTCTGGCTAGCCGGCAGACCGCAGGGGGGGAGGGAGTGATGCCTCCCTACTCTACTACTCCCATCATCCCAGCTACCTCCACACTCGCCGCCCCCGTGAGGTGGGCCGTACCTCCCTTCAGAACTCCCTGATGTATTTATGGGGATGTGACAGAATGTGATTCAAGGTCCTCCGGGCTATTCGGCGCCGGATTGCGGCTAAAGTGAGTTTGATGGTCATTTGTCTTGGGGTAATTTCATATTAATTGCTCGGTGTCTGGTCTGTGATGTTTTAAAAGTGTTGCGCTATTATTATTAGAGCGATCTGATCTATTTCCACGTTTGATTGGTTTGTTAAATAAGTACAAGCCTTGTTGCTAACCAAGTAAGATATAAAGGTCCTAGTTCAAGTTTTATGAATTTTTTAGGATTGTCTCAAACTGAAGGAAGCCGGAGGGAGGGGTAGGAGGGGGAAATATAATTAGGAAGTGCCAAATTGATCTGGTCACTAAATTGTGTTATTGTCTCCAGAGCGACGGCCTCCGTGGTCGAGAGATAAGGATCTCTCTAGCAAGTCGGAGGTCGCTGGTTCAAGTCCCAGCGTGCGCAAATAAATTTTATTTAATTAATTTGTGTTATTTCGATTAGTTCATAAAAAATAATACGCGTACATTCTACGTTCCGTATTCTACGTTCAGTATCGAACTAGTGTAAGACCACAATTCAGAATTGAAACATTGCTTGAAATAGCTTTGGCCGTGTTTGGTGACCAGAACTGAATAGCCAGATACTGCCCCACCTTCCTCTTTCCTATCCACTTCCCACCCCATTACCTTCAGCCTCAAAACATACCCCAATTGGGGATGCCGTTATCTCTTTCCAACATTTATTATGTATGTATTAGAGAAAGCATTTTTATTGAATTAAATTGTATCTTTTGCACCTCCTTTACAGATCAAAACAGCATTCCAAAACGGTATAAATATGATTTCATAAGTGACAGAATGCAATACGTGGGTAGTAATCCATTGACTCTATTTCAGCATTCAATCAGTTGAATGCTATTGACTCGTCACGCACTATTTGTGTTCAGTGTCAGCTGAGCTCTGCTTTGTGTCCACTGATCCGTGATCCATGCTGAGCCGTCACTAGTCACTACTCCCGCCCTCCCACACGTGTCATCGACTGCCGGCAGATCTGAATTCTAAAGCCGCGTCCAAATACGTGGCAAGCCTCTGCAAGCGTCCACAAGCCCCAGCGTCTGGTGCCGCGCGTGTGGCTTGGCTTGCGTAGGCTTGCAAGAGCTTGCGAGAGCTTGCCGCCGATCCGATCGAGGTCGGATATTTTGGCCACAAGCGGCAAGCGCTCGGTCGCGCTCAGTGGAACTTCGGAGCTGGTGGCGAATGCACGCCTTTTTTGCTCCGTGCGGTCTATGATAATATTACGAGACATATGAATATGAATGGCGTATGAGGCGAGCCTGACTTATTATTCTTATTAAAATGTTTAAGTACATAAATTTAATGCACTAACGTAATTTATTGCGACTGGATTTACCTAAAGAGTCAAAATAAATAAATAATATTTTATTGATGATTTATACAGTATTATTACAAAAAAAACATGATTTTTGTTAGAATAACTTTTTTTTATAATACAAGGCAATATTATATAAAGACAAGTGATCTTTGAGTTCGAACTTCTTTGGCACCGTTGTGATTTGAAACTCGATGAAACGAAAAAGTGGCACTAAAAAGAGACAAAAATCTATAGGATTTAGCCTGCAAGATAATGTCTCCTCTTTGTGCGGTGCTTCGTAGCTTCCCCACTCTTTTCTACCTTAGTTTTCTGAAGGTTTCACTTTTACCGCGTGTGAACTAGACATTGTATTTTTCTGTGTCTTGTTCTTTTTCATATTTTTATTAGTATTATCTTCTTCAATGGTTCAATGGTATTAAAAATATATTATCCCCTTGTCTTTTATTTCGCGTTAAAATAAAGGTGACCGGCCAACTCAGAAAGGTCACGATAAAAAAATGATTAAGTTAGGTTAGGGTTACCGGCAATTTTAAAATTATTTTTTCATAGCTTTTAAAGATCTTTCTGAGGTGTTTCTCAGTTGGTTTCATTCTGAGTTGGCATGGAACCAAAATAAAAATAGATTAACGCAAACATAGTATAGCCTTAGAGTAACAATATATACTCTAAGGTAGACGTCCGCCGCGCTTGGATGCTCCGAACACACTGGCGCGCTCGCAAGTGTGTGGAAGCCAGCCATTCGTTTGTCAGAGCTTGCCTGAGCTTGCGGCAAGCTGCTTGTCGCAAGCATTTGGGCGTAGCAAAAGAGTATCTACCGAAGATTCGATAGGCGCCAGATTCTTAGGCTCGAGACCCAACAGGAAGCTCTGCCGTAGAACACGCAACACTTAACGCGTAGAGGAATAGGTATAATATTAGTACAAAACAGCATCAGAGCAATCTGGCGGACAAAGCGGTCTCTATCATTCATTTTGAGATTATTTTGTTTTCAAAAAGTTTCGTTAAAATCCGAAAGATGCCACTAGAAAAATAAATATTATATTTATTTCAACATGTCACACATCCTATCACCGAGTGGTCACGTCACAGCAGGATTGGGGCGGCTAGGGTTGCTACGGGTTGCTACCAGATGCTACAGCGCACGTGTCCTACTACCTGAACTCCATGAAATTATATTTTTTCGTTAATTTTATCACCATAGCAAAACTTGGACGTGGTGGTCCTTTATAACGACATGTATTTTATCGTATTTTATATACTTTAGCGGCAGGGAGGAAGAGGAGGGGGCACAGAAAAATACAAAAAGATAACGGTCACAAATGGGACTTTTTCTCTTTCATATTTTCGTTGCAAGGGTGTTGTTTGTCCGGGTCTTGGCGACGGATGCGTCTGCATACCCGCCTCCCAAATTATACCTTGACCGTTTTTTAGATTAAAAAAAACATTTATGTGAATATCGCACAAGAGTGCCAACTGCTCCCGTCTGGAGTCAGTGAGACTATGGCATCCCCAATGTTGTGAGGCTGAAGGTAGTGGGAAGGGGAAGGAGATGGGGAAGAGGAAGGTGGGGAAGTACCTCAGATCTGGTCACCAAACACGTCTAAGGCCATTTCAAGTAACGCTTCAATTCTGTTCGGTGGTCTTACACCAGGGCGATACTGGTATCTTCCACTCTGGAACGTGCCGTAAGTATGGTATTAGTACTTTTTTTACGACACAAACAAACATCAATGAGAATTCTCTTTTTGAAAAACGCAGTCTTAGACTCAAAACATTTGAAAGCTCACGACCACGTGGCAATGGCATGATTTGTGCACGGTATGTTACCTAAATGACCCTGTTGAAAGACCACGTTTTCGAATTCAGATTGTTATATATATAGACCTTATAAATACCTAGCGATAGGCCTACATAATGAAAATAAAAAAATAACTTTTTTTATTTTCATTGTGAATACCTCATAAGGGGCCATCTACAAATTACGTCACATGAATTTTATGATTTTTTGACCCTCCCCCCCTCCGTCCCTCTCACGCATCGTCACATTTGGCATTTGACATTTGACGGCTGGCGTGGTCTAGCGGTCAGGCTCTTCACTCGCAATCTGAAAGTAGCGGGTTCGAATCCCGGCATAGCAAATAAATTTTATTCGATTAGTTTGTGTTATTTCAAAATTAATTCATTGAAAATAATATATAGTATATTTGCGGCACGTTCCAGAGTGGGTGATACTCTCAGTATCGACCTGGTGTGAGACCATCATTCAGAATTGAAACGTTGCTCGAAATGGCTTTTAGCCGTGTTTGCTGACCTGAATAATAGGTACTTACCCACCTTCCTCTTCCCCATCTCCTTCCCCTTCCCGCTACCTTCAGCCTCACAACATACCCCAATCGGGGATGCCATAATCTCACTGGCTCCAGACGGGAGCAGACTCAATGGCACTCTTGTGCGGTATTCATATAAAAAAAATTGTGGGACCCCCTTCCCTCTAGTGTGACGTCACAAACAAGTCAGGAAACGTAGTGAACCTCTTGTTGCTGATTATCCAATAAATTTGGGAGGTGGGTGTGGGTGCCGCTGCCCCGGTACCATTTATTGGATAACCAACACCTCTGCCATAAGTCACCCCAAGCCCCAACTGCTCCCGTCTGGAGCCAATGAGACTATGGAATCCCCAAATTGGGGTATATTGTGAGGCTGAAGGTAGTGGGAGGGGAAGGAAATGGGGAAGCGGAAGGTGGGGAAGTAGCTAGCTATTTAGATCTGGTCACCAAACACGGCTAAAACCATTTCAAGTAACGTTTCAATTCTGTTTGGTGGTCTTACACCAGGGCGATACTGAGAGTAACTACCTACTACGTCCTGTTCTTCACTATTTTCATTATTTTTATAATACCAAAGCAAATAAAATTATGAGGAAATGTAAATAAATTTAACTCTAATTTACCGACATGTGTAATTGATTCAATTTTTAAAAAATGTTTTAAACTTAATGTAGGTACATACAAATAAGGATTGTATTAGGACAATAGGTACCTAACTATGGACCTATTTGATAAAACCACAAACAAAAATATAAATATGTACATTTATAACTTTTTATCGTACTAAGCCATTACACATCAAGAAACTTTAAAAAATCAGTCCACCAAAAACTTTTTTTTTACAATCCATCTATTTCAAAATGCCCTTTGAAACCTACAAAAAAAAACGTAAAAAAACTAACAACGGATCATGATCACATTTTATGTTTCCGTCGGATTCGTCAGAATTAATTGTTAGCATGGAGTTATGTGTCAAGACAGAGATCCTATACCTAGTGATTTATTATCGTTTATGATGGTCAAACACCATTGACCATGCACAATTATTCTCAAATGGTAAAACATAATGCACAAATCATACCATAAAACGAATAGGTACCTGCATGTATAGGCAGATGGATGAAATTGTCTCTCCAAAAATGAACATAATAATATATTAGATTTTCACCGCGATTGATTACTGCCATCTTTTGAAATAATTTGAAAAAAGCTTTTAGTTTCAAATCTTACCGTAAACAGAAAGATAAATGGGCGCCACACGACAGAGGGCTTTTGCTAGTAATTAAAGTTCCCGGTTTTCATTGTTAAATTAAAGTTTTAAATTATAATATTGTCTTTAAAAAATGGAAAAATATAATACCAACAATTTATCGTAACGTTTTTTTTAAATAAACGAATCGGAAGATTTGTTATCAGCGTTTAAAAATACACGTAAATTGGTGTTTATGAAAAAAAATTATTAAAAACATATTAATTTTTCTTTCTTTAAATTCCTTTACGAGGTTTTAAAGAAAACCCCTGAAGGTATACTTTGAGGATATTCAGCAATTAAAAATATTTTTTAAAACATACGAAAAATGGTCAGAATAAGGCCGTATTTCTGACTTGATTTTGATAAATGCTAAGCCTATGTTAATTTTAAAAATGCAAAAAAAATATTTTTCTTATTAAAAACATTATGTTTATCGATTTGCGTAATAATATAATCATTATTTCAAATTAAAAAATGATTACACTTGGCCTTAAGCTGTTGATTTGTGCTTGAGAAGAAACTCTTGCATAATTCATTCTGGTGAAGAAATTTCGTGCATCTATTTTTAAATTCCAAAAATATTGAAATGAGTGTAATTTAAATTAGGTTAATAGAAGAGCTCTCTTTTTACACTGTTAGGAAATGTTGCCTGTTTGCGATCAGAATTCATATTTTCGAATATTTCGGGATGAAGCGCTTGCAAAATTCTGTTAATCGTGTTAATTGATATTGTTGAGTGACTAGGTAGATAGAATTAAACGTTGCTTGAAATGGCTTAAACCTTTTTTTTTGGTACCCGACTTCCTCTATCGGTCTCTAATCTGAATTATGACGATCTATGTAAAATTTACCACTTTAAGAACCACCTCGGCGCGACAGTCGTCAAATTTGGATACAAATCATAAAAAAATAATGAAAGAGAATAATTTTGTTCTTCTCCTTTGGTGCTAATGCTAAGATTGTATTTTTATGTAATGCTAGCTGAAGTCGCCGGCGTTGCCCGGGTTTTACACAGAGTTTTTAGAAATGAGACGTAGACAGCGACTTTCCGCTTGTTTTGAAGGTCAAGTCTGCAAAATTTCATCAATCTCTGAATAAAACTGTATTATTATTTATACGATAATCAAATCCACCCCCCCTGCCCGGTATATGCCCGCCCGGTGTCCGTCCGGTGTCCGCCCGGTAACGTATTTACAATCCCTACCGCGTTTCAGTCGCTTTAAATTTTCAATATCAAAATTTAAATATTTAGAAATCAAATTATTAATTTCTTATATACAAATTGGAAAGATTATTTTATCAAGATTTTAGAACAATTTTTGTTTTTGCAAATTGATAAAAAATTATCAATATAGAGGTGTATTTACAATATATGGGAATAATATTAAAATTTAAATATTTAGAAATAAAATTATTAATTTCTAATATACACATCAGAAAGAATATTTTTTCTAGATTTTAGAACAATTTTTGTTTTTGCAATGTGATAAAAAATAACCAATATAGAGGTATATTTAAAATGTAAATTGTTTTTACCGCGACTGAATCGGTATAGGTTTTGTAAATACGCCTCCCGGTACCTGCCCGCCCGGTGTCCGCCCGCCACAGACATTTTTCTTTTTATTAAACTAGCTAAAGAACCCAGCCCTTTCTCTGCTTTAAAGGATCGGAAAAGAGGATGGGTTGGTTTTTCGAAATCTCATATACACAGTAACCTTCTTCAAGATCAAGTGTGAAAATTTACATCAATCTCGGAATAAATTCTTTTCTACTTTCGGACTGCAGTCTCCAGAGTGAAGATTACTCAGATGATAGCTAACCTCCAATATGGAGCAGAATATATAGAGTAAAAAAATAAAGTATAAAGGAAGTTAGCGTTGGAAAATCTATTGCTTTCTCGTTTGACGTATAGACATTGATATACGATTATTGAGTACGGTATCAATCTAATAATCGTTTCTGACGAACGCTTTTTCCCCAAGCATGGCATTGATTGATATACTTTTATTACAGATTACACGGTGAATTCTCACCAACATCAATCTCTTAAAGCTTTGGTATTATCACATCATTATTAAAGCTCTCCTTGAGATCATGCGTTCGGCTGATCATCAGCCAATAAACGAATATTAAATTAATCTCTTGATCAGTAACCGTACCAAAATGCGTGTTTATATGTTACATTCTTCTAACTTCCTTCCACAACAGAAGGGGATCTAAAAAAAGGTTATAATATATGGTATAACATCTTATATAACCTACTTTCTGGATTTAACAATAAATTCTCAAAGGTACATATCTGAATCTCGCATTTTTGCCATGTAATGGTTTACATTTTCCCAGAGCAGCAAAGGCAAACCATTTACTGAAATATCGCAAAATATTGTTTGTTAAACAAATACAATACCTGATGATTTTTTTTCTGTTAGTTTTCCCCGGTTTTCTGATTGAATAATAAAATAAAATATTGTTTGCGAATTGAATTTAATACAAGTTTTCGTTTCTTTGAACTTGCAAACTTTTACTCTTTTACGGCTTGAAAGGTTTCAAAAAGGAAATGTGGGGTTGAATATGATTACGTGGTTTTTATGTTTCGTCAAATACAAAATTTCTTTATTATGTTTTACTATTTCTTATTTCTTACAGCTACTCTTAGTTGTCATTTCAATAGTTTCATATTGTATTGCAGTAGATATAATTTGCTAATGATCTTCTGGGATAGAAGTATATATATATTATGCAGTAGATATAATATGCTAATGATCTTCTTTTGATACTATTACATAAAATACTGCATTACAAAATTGACTGTCCTGAATTACTTCAATTTATCAATATCCATGTTCCCAAAAAATCATGCCGACATTTATTACCCTTTTACTTCAATAACACCAGGACACTAGCTTATCAAAATTCTCCTATTCTGAGACTTCAGTCTCGGAAATAAATATTCTAATTTGGGCGATATATTTCATATTAAAACTAATCGGTATAAATATTGTATATTTTCTCACTTTTATTCTTTAAGACACAAATAGACCTATGTACCTACCAAATAACTTCTGTGCTACTACTGTATTGTTTGGAAGAATCTCTTAAATTCAATTATATGCATAATGAGCGTAATGAGTAAGATCAAGAAAGGAACGCTCCGATGGTTTGGGCATGTAGAGCGAATGAACGAGGAAAGGAGTGTAAGGAGAATATATGACGCAAATGTGAATGGTAGAGGAAGTCGAGGACGCCCAAAAAAGACATGGCACGACCAAGTGAATCAGATACTTGAGTCGGGCCATGTCAAGAGTCAGAATAATAGAAAAGAATGTATGAGACGTTGTATGAATGTAAACGAGGCAAGGAATGTGTGCCAAGACCGGGATGTTTGGCGGTCCGTCCTCTCTGCCTACCCCTGCGGGGAAACGGCGTGCTGGTTAGTTAGTTAGTTAGTTAGGATTCTTAGTTTCTGTTTATATTTTTATCTATGTATTTAGTTTTGTGTTTTGTTTTGTGCTTTGTTGCAACGTTTTTTGTCATTATCTTTATATTTTCTTTATTGTTTAAATTTTTAAGTATTTACTTTGATACAAATAGTTTGTAAAAATTTTATAAGAAACGCCCACTAGGGCGTGTAATAAATAAATAAATAAATAAATAAATAAATAAATAAATAAATAAATAAATAAATAATAGTTATGGAGTGAAATATCTCAATATTATTTGATGTGACGGCCGGCGTCGTCCGGCGGTAAGGCTCTTGACTCGCAATCCGAAGGTCGCGGGATCGAATCCCGACGTGGCAAATAAATTTCACTTGATTAATTTGTGTTATTCACAATTTATTCTTTTAAAATAATATATTTGCGGCACATTCCAGAGTGGAAGATACTCTCAGTAGCGCCCTGGTGTAAGACCACCATTTAGAATTTTGAAATGGCTTTAGCCGTGTTTGGTGAACAGATCTGAATAGCCAGGTACTTCCCCACCTTCCTCTTCCCTATATCCTTTCCCTCCCCACTACCTCCAGCCTCACAACATACCCAATTGGGGATGCCATAGTTTCACTGGCTCCAGACGGGAGCAGTTGGGACCTTTGTGCGGTATTCATATAAAAATAATTAAACAATGAGAGTGACCACTATGGACTTGTTTCTGCGTCCAACTATTTCGCAAGGGTGCGAAAATTCGATGGCAACTTCCGGAGACTCAAAGATAAATGACCGGCTCTTTACCAGATCTTTTTGCACAATTTGTACCGTATCTACGAATAAATTCCCCACAAATGGCGGAAGATTTGATGACTTCAGTTCTAAACTACAAGAGTAGTATTTCTGCGCCATCCAGTCTTCTTAGAGTTACAAATAACATTCATTTCAAAGTACTTGTCTTCAAATTTGACTATTCGTGTGAGAGTTCCAATATATTTGCTACCCCTGTACCCTGTACTCGAATACGGTATACCATTAACGTTGTTGATATCACCGTGAAATATCAGCTGGAATTAATGTCTCCTGGCTCTAATGGCCTGGAAATCTCCTGTTCAGTTACTGTAAACATTGCTGTACGAGCAGCGCTTTCTAAGGAGAACGTTACTGTGTGAGCTATATTTGGCAAAAGCATTTAATTCTCACGAGGAAGTTGCGCCCTTTGCCATCATTATCGTTAAGGCACAAACGTATTTCTTGTAATATTGCACGCAACGCGAAATTCTAGTTTTGAATGCTATCAAAATAAACTATGGTAGTAAGTATGGGCAGCAATAGCGGGTGTGCTCGTATATAGGAACTGTTAGTTCTAGTTGTCGGTTTTTGACTTGAATCGACTTAATCTCAGGTGTTGTCTCGAAATATCAAAATGTAAATTGTCGAGCTTCATTGACTTGCCAAACATAATGTTATATAAAGCGATCTTGTTTTAAAGAACATCAGTGTTAGGCGTTTTATGGCATTTTCGCGGTTATTTATTTATTTTAAACTAGCTGGTTCCCGGCATGCGTTGTTATGCGATTTAATAAAGAAATTGTTTCTCCCTGAGTGTCCTTTCCCATTCGTCCCGTTCCCCTTCTTCTCCTGCGTCCTCTTCCCCTCTCGCGTTCCCACCCCGTCACCTCCACCTTCCCTCTCCACACCTTACTCCCCCCCCCCTTCCCCCGTCCCGCGAACCCCTCTCCTGAGTTGCCCTATCCCCTCTTAGGTCCCCCTCCCCCATCCCAGGTTCCCCTCCCGCTCCCTCCCTCCCGCTTTCCATACATTCAGTTTTCAAACCCTGCGTGCCACCAATAGCAATTTTTTAATACAAATTTCATAATGCCAGAGCTCACCGGAAGTTTTATAAAAACCTTGTCCTGACAATAACGAACACAAAAAAAAAGAATTATCGAATTTGGTGCAGTCGTTCGAAAGTTATGCGCTTAGCAACACATTCAGCGATTCATTTTTATATAATAAATTGATTTTGAGACTGGAGGGTGGGTTGCCATAGGGCACGCTACGCTACTGTTAAAATACTTCAGCATCACCTGCAAAACAGGATCCAATTTGAAAATAATATATTTAGGTATGTTTGTTTAGCATGTTCGTGATTTCGTAAAGCTTTTTGCTTATTGTAAATAAGAAACGGCAAATCGTGTTTATTTATAGGTGAAAATTATTTACGGCAAAATTGGTAAAATATCTCAATGGTGTTTGGGTTAAACTTGGTTAAACTCAATTTGTCATTATTTCCGCAGTGTAAAAGCTGCATTTGGCAAGCTTTAGGTTGTCCGGGCATTGTAGGATTGTTCGTCAAATGAAAGGGTTTGTTTATGAAGGATACATATCCCCTCTTCTCGAAAATGGCCCATCCTTTCAAATTTTATTTCCACTTACAAGGCTCGGAATAAATTACATTACGGGAAATGCCAGAAGGGTTGACTAAGGCAGAATAAACGTGTATTTTTTGTGACAGAATGGTATCCCATGGATGTTACCTTAACTAATATACTACCTCCGTCATCCCTCGGTACCCTTTCATGTAAAGGTCTATTCAATGTATTGTTATGCAAACTTTTCTGAGTGTATAAAAACAATGTACTTACACCTTAGTATAAAGCAAAGGCAGCATTCAGTTAATTCAGATTAGGACCTAGGATCAGTAGGTAAGAGGGCCCTGTCTAATTGGATATACTATGATATAAATATGTGACTTATAAACAGCCATATTCTGAACCAAAAAATTGGTAACTATTTGATGGATTATTTATTGCTTTCTGTTGCGTAAATTTTTGTTACTCATCTTGTAAACATCTTCCTAATATGCTTTTCAATTATATGCTTGGTGTAACTGTACACCAAGCAGGAGCTTCGACGGAGCACCAGTTCAGGCACGGGGGCTCCATCGAAGCCCGCGTCAAGTTAGCCTCCCAAGAACTGAGCGACCTGTACAGTGTACACGGCCCGCAGATACTTTAATAGTATAAAACTGCTGGCCGTGTATAAATCGCAGGTGCGCCCCGCGATTCAATTTGGCAGCCACCTCTGGTTGGTAGCCCCAAAATGCCTGAAAAGACCTTTGACTGTGTGCAGAGATGATTGGTCCGTTTGATAGATTCCCTTATTTTAACAAACAGATTGCTATCTTTAAAGCACAGGAGTCAAGTAGGTATGCTGTCCTTGTTCTAGCGGTATTACAATGGAAGATGCTCCGAGGAACAAGGGAGACACGAAACGCGCGGCCAACATACGTACACGGTTGACGTTTGTCACACGAGAACGGGTCGCTTCTACGACTCGTTCTTGAGGTCAACCGCTCGGGTGTGGAACGATTTGCCGGTCCCTGTGTTTTCTCCCTCCAACAAAATGGGTCTCTTCAAGTCATGTGTTCACTTCTTCCTCTCCGTAAAAAAACCCTCCGACACAGCATTCCCAAAGATGACATAGGCCTTGAGGGAAATTATTACGTCTCCAGTGTGTAATTGATTTAACTTTTTCTGAAGGATTACACAATACGTACTTATCAGATGGTGTTAATGATGAATGATATTTCCTAGTTCCACAATATAACTCCCCGGGTATCTGCGTCTTCTTGTCATCGATACAGGATATTGGCTTTATTGATGAATCAATATTTCTTCAAACTCTTCGCAATTCCTGCAGCTATTGTCGCTTTCCCCTTAATAGTTACATGTGTTTCGCGAGGTTGTGGTCTAATTACAATTAGACCACAACTAAGTATAATCTTTAAACTAACTGCCAAAGCCAAAGTGAAGACGCCAAATCAAATACGTGACAGTCCGCAATCCTTGGTCATTTGACGCCAGGATATTCCGAACGCCAAACCAGTTTTCTGTGTCCTGTATGGTAATAAAACCTCTGTTCGTTTTGATTTGTCGGAGCTTTCTCAGCTCGCACCTGATCACGGCACTGTCGAATTTGAAAAGGGGATTGCGAGGCTTTTTATGACAGCTATCAAAAACTTGGCCTCAGAAGATTCTCAGAAACTGTAAAAGATAAACGGGCACCTATTTTCGTCCCCTGATCGATATTTTTATAATTTCGTTAATGAATTCACACAATGTAGGTATCATTTTGTAAACATCGATGAAGAAGAAATAACTTTTGTGAAACATGTAGGTATAAATGGTGGTTATAAATGGATGCCACGTTGTTGGATTGTAATATAATACGAAAGTTTTAATATGAGACTTATTTGCCCGACCGTATTCACTATTCATCTCCAGCTTCTTTTATTACGAAATTGATTAAGTATTTATTTTCATGCGTGACTTATGGAATAAATTGAGCAACGCTACGAAAAATAAGAATAGAGAGAACGATAAATAAAATGCGCAAATAAAATTTAAGATATTTCATCAAAATGTGGATGGCATTGGATTCGGGATCGAGGCCAATTATTATATTATTGAACCTATAAACAAGTCTGACGGAATTCTAAGAATGTCATTCAAATTTCATTTTCAAAGGCATATTAATCATGATCCAACTTCGTAAGAAATAATCATAATAAGGTTTTTGCAACGATATCCTTTCAGTCGGATAAAGAACTCGTACGTGAAAAATTGTTTCGAACAGATTTTCCCAAAAGGTTTTATTTTATATATAAACTTTTATTATTTCAATACTTTCTGCTTCATTCTGCGAAATTCGTTAAATTATTATTGTTGAGGGTTGATTTTCTGAGCTTTTCTGATTTGACTATTTCATGAATATTTTGTCATACGTCGATTTAAAAAAAAAACATATTCTGCATTGGAATAACATTTTGTTCGAATATTCCCAATATTAGAGCGTTAACGATTTATACAAAAGTTCACAGGGATCAAAAGAGGATTTTTTTTAATTGACGAACTTTTTGAGAACAGGAATGACTGAAAATGGATATCGAAGAACCCATGCTGTAGGAGAGGGGAAACACAGAGGTCTGCAATTTATCCTGGGATACTGTGGGAGACAAAAAGTGATCTTATTTTAGGAAGGAGGATACAAAAATCTCCGAGCCTTTGAACATCAGATCAAGTCATTGAAAAACTTAACTCGTCCCCAATGAAACATTAATGTAATCAGGCTTTTACTTTAAAATAAAGTTAATTTACTGATCACTTTGTCCCCGTCGTTTTAAATAATCGTTTTTCGAAACGTACACTAAGAAAAGCTTTATTAAAGGGACCCATCTAGTTCCCAACTATTTTGATCTCATCATTTCTCTCTCAGACGTGACCTGACTAACAACTTCGAGTTTTGCCATACTTTGCACAGAAATGGTTTATTTGCTTCGGAACTGTAAGCTTTATGCTGTCACGAATTCTTTCTTTCAGTAGACTTAATGTCAGATCATAATATATACGAAACTTGGCGAAGAATAAAAACACATGATTTGACAGAACTGAAAAGCGAAAGAATAATTCTTTCGATAGATGTTCTGGAAGCTTTTTTGGTTCATTTCTAAGCTGTTAATGTCTGAATAAAAATAACCTTCAAAACCCAAGTAATTGAAATATAGAAAAATATGAAAGTACTTGAACCCACACTGTTTGTTTTATTTTACGAGCTTGATTACTTTTCTGTTTTTATACCGGTTGGCAGTTGACAGAAAGTTTGACAGTTTCTCCGTGACTTTTGGCAGAGTGAAAATAATTTACAAAATTTCAACACCCAAGGGTAGGCCCCTTTTGACTTTTCCGAATAGTTACCCGTCAGGAGTAATGTGAACATGTTATATTTATGAGATTAAACTGTATCACACGGTGGTCACAAAGAAAGAAAAGTAAGGATTCTCTGTGTAATCACAATCCTAAGATTTTTTTGTACAGTCGTTTTTTCGACGTACAAAAGAAGTCGACGCGTGACGAATTGAAGTACCAATATTCTTTATACCACAGTTTCTCAAACTTATTTCGACCACCGCCCACTTTAAGATTTAAAAAAATATGTGGTGCCCCCATATTTTTACCTTATATATAGGATAGGATTCGACCACCATAACACGGGCAAGATCTACCATGGTGCTTGAAAAATCCACAAATTATATAATCCGTTAAAGCAATGAATAAAGAAAAAATTATAAAAAAGATAGTGTGTGACCCGTATCTTATTTCTGAGATCAAATAATGTGTCAATGATAAGAAATAAAACTCTTTCTTTTAGAAGTAGATTAATAATTTTAGAAGTTATTAATAATAAAAGAAAGGTTTGAGTTTTAAACTTATCTAATTTGAAGGATGAATCTGATCCATTTCGACGAGTTTGTTAACATCGGTTCCACGCTAACACATAATCAACTCAAAATCTCTTTGAAAAGTCATTAAAAGCTTGAAAAAAAAAAAAATAGCCCATAACCTAACCTAACGTAACCTATTTAACCATTTTTTATTATATGTTTTTCTTCACTTTTAAGACTTTTCAAAGGAGGTATTGAGTTGAGTTCATTCCGAGTTGTCCGGCCACTGTTAACATCAGTCTCGAATTCACTTAAACCCCTCCGTAAGTCGCCGCGTTCAATAACTTGTAGACGATTTCCTTATTTAGTTAGCAGTGTTGCTATATCACTAAATCCACGTTCACACAAATCTGACGATGGGAATGCTATCAGAAATCGTTGTAAAAACCGACTTCAACATCAGGGTACATTTCCTTAACGCCCCCAATTTTCTTTCAGCCTTCTACTGCCCCCTTGTAGCCTCCAGCGTCCACAAGGGGGCGTTATCGCCCGCTTTGAGAAAGACTGCTCTACACTCTTATTAACTGCATGTTATGAATTTGTGTCCTGCTATTTGATTACCTAGTACCTATGTATGTCCATTTTCTTAGTTTGTCTTTGCAATCAACAATGTTTTCTATAATAATTCAGATATTCCAAATGATTCCCGGTTTTTAAAGATGTTTTATAGCTGTTTTTAAGGATGAATTTTAATGTTTTTTTTCGTTTCTTTTCAGGTATGTAGCAGCTAATATATCAAAACTGACTCTTTGGAGCCTTGAATAACCCAGTAACTGAGAATGTTCGGTAAGTCATTTTTAAACTTACGTAAATAATATAAACGAGTTGTAAAAGGAAAATTGCTTCCACACGTAGACCACAATGGGATTTCTATTATTACTTCCAAGAAATTAATTGATTTAGTTTCCCATTAAATTCTCATTTGGAAATTAGAAAAGCTTGGTATACGTGGCAGTATATTAGCCTGGTTTGAAAGCTATCTTACTGGAAGACAACAAATAGTTAGAATAAAATCCTCCTTGTCGGAAAAAATTTATGCAACAAGTGGAGTTCCAAGGTTCACACCTTAACCCAATATTATTTATCTTGATTATAAATGATCTTACAAAAATATTTCATGATGTATTTATCTTACTTTTTAATGATGACCTCAAAATTTTTAGAATAATTCAAAGTATTTGCAACATTCTTCAAGATAATATCAACCAATTGTTAATTTCTCGTAATGAAAATAGACTTTACTTAAATATCTCAAAATGTTAAATAGTTAGATTTTCTCGAATAAAAAATCCAGTGATATTTAATTACAACATTGATAACAATACTCTGGAGACATTAACACGAATTAAAGACTTGGGTATCACATTTCAATAAAATCTTTCATATATTAACCACGTAACAGAAATCTCTAATAAGACCATAAAAATGTTGGGATTTATAACTAGGCTAACTAGAAATTTTAACAATATAAACTGTATTAAACTGTTATATTTTGCACATGTTAGAAGTCAACTTGAGTACAATTCTCCCGTCTGGAATCCACATTATAGTATACATGTACAAGCTGTTGAAAGAATACAAAACAAATTCTTACGTTTTCTAAATTTTAAAATGGGTATTCCAGCTATTATGTTGAATTACAACACTATTTTGAATGATATGAATATGCTCAAATTGTCAGACAGAATAACTTTCACTGAATTGGTATTTCTGTATAAAATTCTAAATGATTTAGTTGACAGTCCGGTATTGCTCGAATTGATAAGCTTCCAGATTCCACTACGTAATACTAGAAGTCAGGATTTGTCAGTGCTGTAATTCTGAAACTAACCCCCACATGTATTCCCCTTTGCCCAGAATACTAATGGAGGGAAACAATTATACCAAGTCAGTGGACATCTTCAATTTATCTTTAAACAAATATAAAATATTACGAAGGCAGTTCAGTTATGCACAATAAATACTGTGTATTTCTTACTATTCACATGTAAAAGCCCCGAAAAAGGGCGTTAATAAATAAATTTAATTTAATGTTATGTGTTTTCGTGTTAAGATGAAGAATGTAATATCGTGATTTAATATTAAACTACGTATTAGAATTCAGTATTTTAATTTGCATTTATATATTCTAAGATTCATTTTATACGAACACTAATTAGGCGTTTTTTTATACGCAAGCATTTGGTTTCGTCACAAAATTCAGACAACCAAAGTAATATGATACTCGTACGAGTCCCAAAGTTCAAATGGAACGAACTTTGGAACCGCGTAATAATTTCGCTTGCCTTTTCTTTTACCCTTAAAATATGAGAAATTTCTTCATCTAATAACTCTCCGTGGGCTTGTAACGGATTGTATGATTTAATTCACCTCGCAATTTCTCCAACCATTCTCCCGAATCCCCGTTCTGCTTACCCGAATTAACGTTCCAATTGGAGATATAATAATACGATACAGTAGTATAATAAAAGTCACGGTTAGGCAATTTGTTCACATGGCCGCGTAATATGGAATTGATTTCCAAAAATAATTTAATCATTTCAATCTGATATAAGAGATACCAGTTAATTGAGTTAATTCCCTATTTTTTTAGTTAAACTAGGGCACATTAACTTACAAGTTACTTACGTATAATTTCCAAATCTTTTTTTTTCACAAATGATTGATGTAAACGAAAATTATACGTTCTATTTTTATATCGCCGCAAATATAAATTCTTTCGAATTTTTTTTATTTTTTTTTTATTTCACCCAAAAAATATCATGAATGTATAATATAATATCATATTATCTACTAAATAGTCGTGTATTGGTTATATTTTCAGTATATTTTTACTTTTTATTTTCTTTCTTTTCTTTTACACAGTAATAATAGTAACATATTTTAATGACAACAACATTCAATTACAAAGTTAACAACATAAGGTAAAAAATCATTAGTAAGTTAATAACAATAACACTAAACTAATAACACAATAACAATAACACAATTGTTGGTAAAAGGTTATTTATTTAAGAAAGTAAGTTCACAGATCACATAATATGGTAAAAATAGTCACAATGTATCAATTCACTAATTAACTGAGCAAGGGATCGGAGGGAACCTTGCCGTTAGGCTTTGGGAACAACAAAAGCTGACTGTGGTTCTGCTTAGAGGGTCGTACCATAGGACGAAGCGCAACTAAGGCAGCAGTCGGGGGTCTGGTTGGTGCTTTACTTATGGTAGTAGAATACTCCTTAGAGGGTCGTGCCAGAGGACGAAGCGCAACTAAGAGAGCGTACTAGCCAAGAGCGAGCTGCAGACGAACTGACTGATTTAGGGCGCGCAGCCTGTTATATAGCCCATTCCTTGTTGCGGGGTGTGGTTTATGTAGCGGCTCGAGGGTGGGAGATGCGCAGAAGGCGTCGGCGCATCCTGGTTTGCTTAGGGGTGGGTGAGCAGGATGGCGCTGTACGGGGGAAAGAGATGGTGTAGTGGCAAGCGTAAAAACGGCGCGCTACAACTGTTATAAGAATAATGTTACAATTATTGATGTCATTAAGCAGTATCTGTAATAGGAGAAAAAATAAATATGTATGTAGGAACGGTTATACAGAAGTAGCATAATATACTTTATTTTAAGTTGTGCATAGCCTGCCTCACTAGGCGAACCTCTAATGAGGCAGAATTTTTAGTAACTTGTTTCTCGCAGTCTATGGTTTGCTTATAAATGTATAATACAAGCATTCCTATACAATTGGGGTAGGTACTTTCGTTGTAAAATTTCCTTAAAATTAGAATGCGTTCCTACTTTAAAGTGTGATAAAAGTAAAGGAAGGGAGTCACTTTGACAGATGAATAATTATTGGAGGGGAAACAAAGTTTTGGAGGTAAAAACAGAAGGGTTAGAGAAACCATTTATTGGTTATAGTACACCCCAAGTGGTGACCTACGTACCAGGGGTGCCCGGGTTCATGTGGTGAGGTTTAATGAAGGTCTTGGCGGCCGATGTGTCTGTCCAGCTGCTGCCTGGCGGGCCGGATCGAGAGAGACTGGTTAAGGAGACTTTTTAACCTCTCCAGCCAGAATCCCCCGACCCATTGCCTTACACCGCAGTTGAAGGGATGGATTCATACGTCCGTCACTCTTGGACACAATGACCTCCAGATTTCTATCTTCCCCTCATACCTATTTCCTTCCCTAAACTTCATCTTCTTCCTTTCCGTAAAAAAATACTCCAAATGGCATCCCCTAAGATGACACAGGCCCTGAGGGAAATCATTTTCCTCAGGGCCTCCTGTGTGGAGCTCTCTTTTTCTATGAACTAATCTGATCGCACGACCGGGGACCATTTTCACGACATTATCTCTTATCGCGCGGGTGCTAATGATGTGAGTGGCAATTCCAAGTGGCCAATTGCCCTTGAATACCTTGACGGTTCAATCTCCTAATAAACTGGCCATAATTTGAAGGAAGCGTCTCATTGCACCTGCCCAACAATAACAGACCTTTACTCCTCAGGGAGCTTGAGTCATGAATTTAAAAAAAAACTAAAGTGGCACCTACTCTTTTCTTTGCTGACTATTTTCGCAGGCAATTTACAATATTATGTTCTATATCTATATGTACCTAACTATTACTTTTAAATTAGAAATCGGCTGTCAATCTTATGTTTTAATTGCATATTTTATTTTATTCTATCTCTTCTCTTTTTTATTCATATTTATAAAAAATATTTATGTAAGCTTATAATATGCAATGTAAACATCAGTTATAAGTATATATATGTATGTGTATATATATATACCTATTATTTTATTATTATTTTAATAACTATGCTTAGAAAACTACAGTAATAATCAAGCATTAATTGTTTATTTTTATTTTACTTTATTGTTTCTGTTCTCTTTCTAGTTCTCACTATGCAAAATGTGTACATATGACTATAATATGAAATGCAAACACCAATTACCACCTTATATTTTAATCATTTGCTTGTAAATACATTTTTATTTATTACTATCATTTCAACAACAACTATGCTAAACAATCCACGGCTATTTTATGTTTTAATTGTTTATTTCATTTTTGTTTTATTCTTTCTCTTCTCTTTTTTTTTCTTTGCTATGCTAAACAAATAACAGTTAGCTACTATATTTTCAACTTTTTCATTATTTTATTTTATATTCTTACTCTTCTTTTTATTTCCTTATCTTATTTCATCAATTTTCTTTCTTTTTTGTACAAAGCATTCTCCACATGTTCATACCCATAATTATTTGACTGTCCTAAAACGGGATAATACTCCAAGTTGGGCAGTCAAAATTTAATAAATAATGTATTTAAATGTATAATATTGTGCTAAATAAAAATATCACTCAGTTCCCAGCACGCTTGTTTTTTTTTTACAAAATACGTGTGTAGTTATTAGAAAAGTACCTACTAACCTTCCGGGTATACCTTTGGGAGTATATTTATTTTGCGGAGAGAAAATTCTGTGGGATGAAGTTCTTCCGGCGGATTTAATGTAATGTATATTAATTACTTTGTTTTAAAAGTTTTGTAAGAATAACCTAAACTTCTGTAAACTTATGTACGTTACAGTAATTTTAGTTTATTGGAAAACTTTTCGAAGGTTTATGCCAGGTAGATGAGTCGTTTATCAAAATAAGTATTTTCTTATTATTTACGAAGATTTTAAAATAAATTGTAACGAAACTATAATGTAATCTCGGTTGCATTAAATTAGATAGTTACAAAGTTGAACTTATTTGTAAAGTATATGATTTGCATAAATTAAATATGGTCAAAACCAAAGAATAAAAAATAACACGAGAAGTGCCTCATGGGCGTTTTTCATGATCTAAATGTAGGCCCATTTTTTTGCATTATCTCCACACAAGTGGGCCTGAGGAAAATAATTCCCCTTAGGGCCAACGTCATCTTTGGGGATGCTATGTGGAGTTTCTTTTGAGGAAAAGAAGGAGATGAAGTTCTGGGAAGGCAGAAGGATGAGAGGTGGGTGAGAATCTGGGGGGCGATTTTCTGAGAGAGTTCTTGCTGGAGAGATCAAAGAGTCTCCCTCAACCAGTCTCTCCTGATCCGGCCTGCCCCGCAGCTGATCGGAAGATGCATCCAGCGCCGAGGCCCGGAAAAATCTCACCCCGTGAACCCGCGCACCCCTGCATAGACACCAAGCGTAGCGTACTACTTGGGTTGATCTATGGCAGAGGTGTTGGTTATTTAATAAATGGTTCCCGAGTTGGCAATCCCCATACTCGCTGGTCAAATCGAAAAACTTGGGCATATATTTCCATAAAAAACGGCGAGTGTGAGTGAGACGGTATGCTATGGGGTTGGGCTAAATGGAACATTTGTTTCCGTTGTATCTCGCATGTATGTGTGCATATTTTATTTTTTTATTTTATTTTTTATTTTTTTATTTTTTATTGTTGTACGACAGACAGGTAAGTCCAATTATGGTACAATTTTCTTACAACTAACAATACATGTACATAGTTTTTTTAAAACATGGTATAGTGATATTAAACACATCTATATCTGCTGGTAGGGCATTAAGTAATGTCATACCTCTTGCAATGCTGTGTTAAGCCATGACATCTGTCCGACCCTGCGGTACGCAGAATAGGGCGTGGCTACGAGTTCGACAGTATTTATCAGGAGCGAATAAGCCACAGCATGACAGGAGATATGGACAATCGATAAGGTTTTTTATTAACTTTAATTCAAATACCATGAGTCCGGCATTACGCCTGGTCTGCAGGCTTTGATAATAAACCCTAACCCTATGTGTGTGTGTATGTAGGTATAACGATGTGTATGTATGTGTGCATATTTAACTATACCTGTGTATGAGGGTGTATGTATGTGTGCATGTGTTTGGACATGTATGCATGCACGCATACATATAAAACTATGAACAAGAATTATGTATTTGATTATGATCTAATAATCTTGTGCAAGACTTTTCTTTTCTATTTTCTAGTTTCTATTATAATTTTTTTTAAATTCTCATTATAAACTTTCTAAAATATTTTTTTACGGTTTTCAATATGAAGTGTTGGCATATTACATAATTACAATTTTCAATATTATAATGGCACTAGGTACAATTATTGTAGTGCCATTTAGAAATACAATCTAAAAGGCACTTACGCTGTACGAGCTAATCAACCCCATTGTAGGTTGTAGGCCAACTGCGTTATTATCAGGGGGTTTATGGCCTAAAAATAGTTCATGGGGTGCAAGGGGCCGTGAGCGTATTTTAGGCCTTCTATAAATAAATTACTACGACCTAAAACCGACAAGGAAGTAGGACAGCGAAGGATTATTAATTATTAATTTTACCGACATCAATTCACCGGTATTCTGAACACTGTAGAAGAGTGTGTGTAAAATCACGCTTTATGAAGAAGTATCTCAGCCTACGTCTTCGGAGAAATTTAGATTGATAATACCTATCTTATAATTACATTATCGATGACTTAGGTTCGCCCCATCCACATTTAAAACAATATGTTCGCCAGTTCTTTTTTTCTCAGATCTTCCGCAGATATAATATCGTTTATCATAAATTTCCTGTCAACATCGGACACATTCGCGTTTTTATAAAGGATTGAAATATCACCTTTCCGAAATATAATATCTACATTATTACAACAGTCGTAAAATATTATCCGGTGACTCCGTTACATTTTCACCAATTTCACCTATCATCATTTTTAACCATCGACAATAAATTAATATTGATATTGATGGTTTCCGCCATCTTGTCAAACATTCTGTTATTGGTTTCTCAACGCGCGCTTTTTTTTCATCGCCGCGTTTCATAAAATTTGAATTAAAAAATTGATACCCGCCATAAATCACGCCTTCCCGGATAAATGATTGGCCAAGTTTCTTGAAAAGCGACATCGTTCGCTCTCCCAGTGCTCTAACTTTTCCCGCCTATTTTCCAAGACCGAGGAACCCACCTCCTCGCCAGAAGATTGCATAAATTTTAACCCAACTATTTTATTCTGAGAATATTATACCTACTGGAGGTTCGTGCCCGAAGTTCGTCGGGTAAATATGTATTCCGCAGCATTTTTAGAATGGTATTTAACTAGAGTTTAAAATGGGAACTCGCCTTTGCTTGCATGCTTGCCTCTGCATAAAGGCTGCGTCGTAAACTGAGAAAGAGGATATAAAATTTTCTGCGTTAGACGTCTCTTCCCTAGTATCTAAAAATATAGCTAAACAAAATAACTGGAATACTAATTTTGTAGGATAATTTAATGTTTGAATTTTTCTTTTAAAGAAAGACAAACAGTCCCGGGTTACGGATAACTTGATAATATTTGAAAATTTGGCACTATCATCATAGTAAGCGGAAAATGTGGCTTGTGTCATGATGGAGGACTCGGTCAACCGGGGAATTGAACTCACGACACCTGGATCGGACCCAAACGCGATGCTAACTCAGCCAAGGGCTGGTCCACACGATTTAATGATGAAATCATGCAATGTCCGGTGTTTTAAATATAATGTCCTCCGCGTGCAAAGCCGTATCTTCTCCATGTTTAACTTTCTAATTAAAGCGTGTTTATCGGAAGTTACCTGCCAGGCAAGTATCTATATGCAAATAATAAAGGTAGATAAGAATTCGTAACTAATTGTGCAGCGCCCTTAAGTGATTTTCCAATTATTCAATTATTATTATTACGATACCGATGTATAGCAGATGATTATTTTCCCTAAACCGACTGCACTCTCGATCTTAATACATTAGAAGCCCGCCGAAAAATATTTTTAGGAAAACATTTTTTTAAGATAATCATCTCTGGAACTATACATAATACACCTATTTTGAAAGAAATTAACTTATATGTCCCAGACAAGTATACTCGTGGAAGGTCCCATACCATTTTTTATGCTCCAAAAGCGAGGACTTCTGCCTATCAGAACGCGCCAGTCAACAGAGCGACTGAACTGCTCAACGAGTCTGCATTGACCATTGACATTTTTAACGTAACCTACAGGCGGTTTAACAATTATCTTTTGACGTATGTCACAAAGTAGTGAAACTGACCTTTTTATGTGTTTTGCTATACTTTTTGTCAAATTTGTAATCTTCTCCATAATGTATTGGTGAATAACCGTTTTACAGAGAACATGAAAAAATAAATAAATAAATGAAATAAATAAATAAATAAGGAGAAATTTCACGTGTTTACTGTAAATATTTTTGAACTTACTAAATAAAAGTTAAGTTTCTGATTTGATCTCTTCTTAGTGTTTTCATAGGAAAACATTTTTTGTTTACACGTATTGCGCTTTGTGAATACCTACTTTTGTTGCCTTTTTGGATGTAGGTATAAGTTTATTGCTGAACGATAATGTACATATTTAAAAATATCAGCGTCGGTATCGATATTTATGCAAATAAGCAACGCGCAGTTATTACCGCCAATCTGTCACTTTATCGGACGGATAATGAACGCAATTTGAAAATGATTAACAACATACTGTTGAATGCATATAACTGCACACGTTTTGTTAATATGTATTTATTTTATTTATTTATTTATATCTATATATTACAGTTTACACCATATTATTAACTGAGTGCTGAGGTGTTTACGTGTTTATGATTGAGTGTGACAAGTACAAATATTTATGTGTTGTAGTAGAAAGTTATTTTTCTTTTCTTTTTTTTACATTTTAATGGTAATTGTACATAGATTATTTAGAAGGAAAAAAAAAATATATAATAAATGTACAAATGTTGGTAATTTCTTGAAAGACATGTTTATTTATTTTACACTTTTTATAGTTTGGTTAGGGATTAAAATATTTTGAATAAAGTGAATATCTTGATTTTTTATCCAGGCTGTGATATGTTTTTTTGTGAATGTTTGTAGATGTATTAACAGTTAGTAGTTGTTTCAGAGTAATGGGCATATAATTAAAAAGTTTGGTTGCATAATACTGAAAATGTCTTTGTCCGTGTGTGGTGTGTGTTATCGGTATGTTCAGGGTTATATTTGTTAAGGACCTGGTTTTTATTATTATTTTGGGTTGAATTGGAATATGGAGTTTGTTTTGGAGGAAGTGTAGCAGAGCAGATTTGGCATAAAGTTGTTTCATTGACATGACTTCTAATTTTTTGAATATTTCGTTTGAATCTGTGTAGATAGGCACTTGCAGGATTAATTTAATTATCACCTTTTGTATCTTTTGAATTGGGTCAATTGCCACATTTGTAGCACTTCCCCAAGCCAGTATTCCATATGTATAATACTGTTTATTAGAATTTAATAGAATGATTATATACATACAGATAGAACAAAAATAAAAGATCTTATCTTGCGTTGAGTATTAGATACAAAAGAAATACATAATTACATTACTCTATAAAGTAAAGAAGAATAGAAAAATAATAGTATGAAGCGCAAATTCAAGAAAAATAACAATTGGTTGTTTTTATTTTAAAGTAAACCTACCATTTCAGGGTGTCCCGAAATTTGATCAGTTTACCGGACAGTTTACCGGCTACCGGACAGTTTACCGGACAGTTTGACCGGCTACCCGAAATTATAATTATTATAAATTTAAAATATTTCGTGCGTAATTTACCAATTTCAAACCTTAAATCGACTTAAAATTTTAACTTTAATAATAAGTTGGTATGGATGTCAAACGAATTTATTTACACCGTTGATATTTTGTGCTTTTGCGCTGGTATATGGTAGATACCAACTGCGTGGCGGGCCGGATCGAATAGTCCTCTTTCGACCCATTCTAAAATACCTAAGGTCTGGCATTTTAATGTAGACAATTGTTACAATTTGGGAGGCGGGTATGTGTACCGCCGCCCCGCGAACCATTTATTAAATAACCAACACTTCTGCCAAAGATCATCCCAAGTGATTTTATTCTTTGGTGACTTAGCAGGAGTGCCCGGGTTAATGGGGGGAGAAGTGTTCGGGTCTTGGCGGCAGAGTCGCCTGCCCACCAACTGCGTGGCGTGCCGGTTCGAATAGGTTTTTTTCTTTTCTTTCGACTTCTACTGCTATGTACTAGTACAGACAAGTAGTTTTATCCTTGATGCATTTAAATAAAAAAAGAAAAGTTTTATACTTTTGTTATTCGGCGGTGCATTCTCTCTGCACACTCTTTCTTATAATTTGTGTCAGTAGGTATACCGCATTTTCCCTAAACCGACTGCATTTTGTAAATGAGTATGCCGCTGGGCAAAAAATTAAATAATATATTTTTTTAACAATTTAAATAATAAATAAAACCCATTCTCGTTTTACACCCGACACACGCAAGAGAGAGGGTTAAAAATGCTATTTTTTTTATTGCGTGTTTCTAATTTAAATGTTTCATATTTTCTTTGTGTTCCGCTTCTTTAGAAATTAGTTCTAATTCAATGATGTTAATTTATGCCTGTTAGTCAGACTTTAAAGACTGAAGCATTTTAATATTTCATCGTAGGTATTTTTTAGGTATTTTATATTTTATATTTTTTCGTAGGTATTTTTTATTTTTTGCTTTCTCCATCCAAGTTTTAATTAAAAAAATAAATAAGAATTGTTGCATCACTAGAATTAATCTTACTCTGGAGTTTTTGAAATTCCTCTCGAGTACTGTCGGGGTACTAGGTCGGGGTACTCACGCATAGCGTAGGTATACGGAGTAAGACGTAAAAGCAAAGTTTCGTAGCGTAGAACACTTCTTCTTCTGGAGCTTTAAAGTTTCCTCGCTCGCCGCTTCTGGCGCAGTGTGTTTTCTGGCGAGGAGCGCCAAACTTGCCAAAGTTTAGACTCCGTATGATTTGTAGGCAGCTTTTAAGATTAAGAGCGGAAGTGTTGAAATGAAAAGCGCCCTCGTTCGAGCCATTTAATGTTGATTTGATATTCGGTTTAATTGCGTAACAAATCGAGCTCTCGAATCGATAAAAGCTATGTGTGTGGAGTATTAGCTTCAAGTGTGAACAGAGTAAAATATTGGATGTTGATAAAATTTGTATTTAATGGGATAGTATGGTATAATTTATTTAGGCAGTTATTCAACGCGCAACTGCACGTTAGAATCCTGTAACCTACTTGGATTTTATGCTGCGTTTAACAGGTAGGTTTACCGCGAGTCAAGCCACGAATTATGGGAAGGCAACGAAGCAACCGCAAGCGACGTTTCGCCACGCTCGCGGTAATACCTACCTGTTTATAGTATTAGGTAATGCGCACTAGAAATGCCTTTAATGTAGATGTGAATAGAAGCCAATGTCGTCCATGTCTTAATTAACTTATTAATAACCTTCTGGTTCTAGTCAATTTCACGTACGCTATGTCCCTCGAAGGTAGAGTAGTTTAAAAAAATTTAACTATCCATCAAATATTTGAAGTTAAGTTTCACGTTTTGTAAGAGTTTTATTCAAGTTCTGTTATTACATCATTATGGATCAGTTGCTTTATAAAACTGAAATGATCACAGAACGTGATAATTTACTTCAAATATGTGATGAATTCTTCAAATTTTTTAACAACCCATCCTAACATCGTAGATCGCCATCCCATTTGAATTTCATAATGATGAAACACAGCTGTGAATTTGAAATTTAATACCCGATTGGTAAGACTTTTGGATAACGACAAATGCCCACATTTTATTTTTTGTGTTATTCTTTATTCTTTGGTCTTATTCTTGGAGTAAGTGCTACTCACCATCCGATATACGGCACTGCTTTCAAGCCTCCATGCAGAACCTTCAACACAATTATTATTATTTCGACTACCCGACAAAGGGAATAATAATAATTCGGCCGGCGATTTTGATACTCTCCTTCTACTGTCCTTAAATTTAATATTTTCATCTGATTTTGACAAACAATAAATTAATTAATGTTTTTCCAATCCAGTTGGTTCATTAAACATTCATTAAAGTTTAGTAAGTCATCATCATTATTTCGATATTATAACTGAAATACAAATAACAATACTACGCTTAAAATAAATGACAACCAGCGTCGTACCGTTGGAAACGCATATTTATATGCGCAATTTATAACAAAATCATTTTATGACAAAATGTACAAATAACAACACAATGTTACCTTTAGAATAAAAGACTATCAGCATCGTGCCATTGGAAATGCATACTTTTAAGTGGTGTTGGTCTCAGCTGCTCCCTTCTGGAGCCAGTGAGACTATGGCATCCCCAATTGGGGTATGTTGTGAGGCTGAAGGTAGTAGGGAGGGGAAGGAGATTGGGAAACAACGGGAAGAGGAATGTGTGGAAGTATTAGTATTAGCCATTTCAAGCAACGGTTCAATTTTTGAATACTGGTCCTCTTACATCAGGGCGATACTGAGAGTATCTTCCACTCAATTCCACAACGTGCTATGCAAACATATTATATATTGTTTTAAATGAATTAATTGTGAAATATCACAAATTAATCAAATAAAATTTATTTGCCCACGCCGGGCTTCGATCCCGCGACCTTCGGATTGCGAGCCAAGAGCCTTACCCCTAGACCTCGCGGTCGTCATGATATTAGATCCAAGACTTGGTGTCTGATTTATATTTAAAATAAGTTGTGTTCTGTCTAATGGCCAGTGGAAGTATAGCTCGTATAGCCTCGTATAGCTTTGTTGCAAAGTTTCTAAAATTTCTTTAGCCAAAAGTTGTTTTAGCGAAAGGGATACGTACGAGATTATGCCCTTTGGTTCTAGTGTCTCGTGCAGTTTGGATATTGTTAAAAGCAGTTCTGTGTTTGTCCAGTTCTGTGCTAGTATATTTTATATATAATTGTTTAATGAAGCCATACATACGATACAATCCTGAATCCAACCTGAATTTGTGCTGACTACGTGCGTATTGCCTCACACCACAACGATATTTTAAAAGGTTTCTGGGATAATTTTAAACGGCTTTCGACATTGACAACGTTCTTCGTTGTTTTAAAAATACATACGCTCTTCTATTTACGAGTGACAGCCAATTTGCCCTTCGAAGACATTATCAAACTTGACTTGACCACACGCAGTCGAAATATTTTTATAATTTTATTATTACCTTCTCCGCCATTGTTTTTTTTATATTATGCTGGGTATGCTCAGTAATTCGTATATTGTTTTTAAATATATTGTGAAGGTTTGATGCAATATAAACTACTTCCCTGAACGAATGATATGTAATAACGTGAAAATTATGAAAGGTATATTATAAGTTTTTTTTTCATGATTTTTGATCGTCTCATAAAATATAGGTATGTTTGTAGTACCGCCTGCAATTGAGTGTACACTCAGTTGGGGAATTTAAATTGGGAAAAGATTAAGATTGGGAAAGTTAAAAGATTTGTCTAATCAAAAGATATGGCAATTGTCTGCTATGGATATGTGTTACTTAATTTATTTATGTTTTGAATTATAAAATTAAAATTATATTTTCATGATTTTGGTGGCAACTTTGACAATTTTAAAGTTAGTCGTAATTATAAAAAAAAAATAATCTCACTCAATTTGCTATGTGAATATTAGAAAATAATAAAGCGTTTTTTGGTCAAAATTTTAACTTTAATCCTTATCGATTGAACGTTTTTAGGGGTCCAGGTAGGGATGCAATGATATATCGGAAAACCGATAAATATCGATATATCGACCTCTAAAAATATCGATATTTATCGATATCGTCGATACACCGATATCGGTATATCAATATCGAAAAACTCAATATATCGTATCGAAATATCGAAAAACCCGCCCAAATTAAAATGACCACAAAATCAGGAAAAATGCTATTACTGGCAACACTGACTTTCTAAAAAAAATGATTCTGTTCTCTATTCTACTCTGTGGTAGGTTAGAGCACCATAAATATTAGGCTCACACGCAAATAAAACGAAAAAAAGCTGACGGTGACGCGAGCTTACGTTATATCTTTCTGCTCCTGTAAATACTCTAAAAATAAACATTCTTGAAACATGGCAAGACATGCAAGGTGTATATCCCATTCTTTTTAAAGTGGCAATGAGGCATCTACCAATTGTGGCAACAAGTGTTTCTTCTGAACGTCTTTTTTCAAAGTCAGGAGCACCTATAACTCAAAGCAAAACCGGCGACAAGGAAGCAGTTTGTCAAAGTTACAATTTTTAAGTTCGGTAGCTGGTACAAAAAACTGGAATAATTTTTTTTTAAATGAATTAATGAAAAAAAAATTATATACTTATCCAAATTTTGTGATTATTCACATAGGTAAGTACAAAAAATTATGTACATACATAATCGATAAACGTTTGATATAACTAAAACTACATTGGATTTCTATAAGCTTTCTATAAAAAAAGAAATATCGATATATCGGCCTACTAGACCGATATATCAATAACGACTTAATTCGATAATTATCGATATTTTTAAAAACCTTGCATCCCTAGGTCCAGGTCCAGAGGTCGTTTTTAGGAATAGCGAATCGAACTTGTCGTTCCATCGGAAAGAAAGGGGATCTTGACGTCATTGGGGAGAGGGAGAAGGTTGGAGGGAGAGGGAGAGGGGTGGGAAAGGGATCCAGAACTTTTCCAATATAAGGCATCATTGGCAGAAAGTTGTTACACCTGTCATAAATCCTACAACTTCCGGAGGACAAATTAAAGTTTTAATCGTTAAAGGAAACCCCACAGAAAATACGGTCTGTATTAGGTACTTCTTCTTTTCGGCCTTCTGCCTGAGGCGAGATTTCCGACATTAATTATTTAGATCGCGTGTTGTTGGCAGTACTGTTTTATTTGAATCCAAGTTTTAACCAATTAAATAAGTTCAAAGTTGTACATTGTGTTTGGTTTCATTGTGTACAAAATATATTATTCTCATAATTTCCTCGATGGTTGGAATCTAAAAACATTTGAACGTCAATATGGACCTGTAAAACATCACGGAATATATAATAGTCAGAATTCATGAAAAATTAAGTTGTAATTTTGAAAATGACAATTCAAATAATTTTCTGTTTAAGTATTATATTTCGGGTAAGTACTTTATCGCTTGTCTGAATTCTTTGCACAGTCAGTTCCCATTTTGAAAATGACACTTCAATTCAAAGCAAATCCGAATTCATTGCACCAGAGTTACACAAACAGACAAACACACAATCGAAATTAGTATTTCAAACCCTTCAAAAATCACGGGATAGTTTGAGTTCTTGAAAAATCAGTTACAATTTTGAAAATATTTATTATGATCATTTTCTGTTACCATATTATAGGTAGAAACCTTATCGCATATATAAATTTTTTGAACAGTTCCAATTTTTTTTAAATGACACTTAAATTTAAAGCAAATCTGAGTTATTGAGTTCTTTGAACCAGAGATAGGTTCGCAGGACTGACACACAGCCAAAATCAGTATTTTTAATTATTTTTTCTAAACGCTTATTTAAGTTCCATTTTCACAATATTATACGCAGTTTCTTTGTTATTATAAACCACTGAAATTGTATTTATAAAAGAAAAACAATGTTTATTTAGTTAGATATAAGAAAATTAGACTCATTCGAGATTTCTATACTATTATATTTCTAAATTGACTCAAATTAGCATATTTGCACACCTTTTTATAGACATTGCGGGTTGCGGGCAACCAACAAATTGCATGCAAGATCACCTTCTTAGTAAAACAATTTACCTGAAGACAGACAAGAGTATGAAAATTGAATGTAGTCAGTGATGGTAGTAGAAATACCTGTGTAAGAAGCAACTAATGAGTAATTTGGCACCCGGCTCCCGCTGCATTTGCGGTGGGTAATGCAGTTTCCATCCCACGGCTCCCGCGATGTCGGTATTACAGTTTACATAACGTTATTATGCCTTTCATTAATGCCATTAACGTGTAATGGCTGCCAGGTAAATGGAATCCAAAGTGGATTTATGCCGCCATTTTGCCTTCCAAAGCTTCCTTCTGAGTGCGCAATTTTAGCCATTAATGTATTGGCTGCGATTTTCGTGGAATTATTAAACTGAAATTGCTTTGTAAAATTGATGTAGCATCACGCTCAAATGGGACGATCAATGCAGAATATTGAGAGCTCTTCTCACTTCAGCGCTCAAGGTATTTTGTTAAGTACACAAGATCTGCAAATTTCAAAGAAAGGTCCATCGAGCTCCGCTCTGTGCTTTGAATGACTGGATGGGTGAATCGACGCTCCTTGGACCCGTATTATTTTAGTCCACTATTTGGATAGTATTCATATTATTTTATGAAAAGGCTTTGATCCAAGTTTCGAGTTAAAGCCCGACTCTTATTGGTCCAATACTCAAACATACAGCGGTATACCCGCTCAAAAAGAAAAAGATGGAGAGATACGTAAATACGAATGTTGGAGAGATCGCGCTAATATTAAAAACGATAATATTAATTATTATAAGCAATAATTATCAGTCTGAAACACTCATACACATTGAAAAATCTTCCGAGAAAAGATACATGACGCCAACGGGACATGAACCCGTGTCCTTCTGATTGCAGGTCAGCTGCTCTCCCAATTGAGCTATGGCGGCTTGTCTTAAACGTTAGTTTAACAATAAAAATAATAATTGATAATATTAAATCGAAAATTTAAGTGAAAATGTTTAATATAACACGACTCGACTTTAAAATCGAGCAAAACTCTCGCGGGGAATGTGTAAAATAGCATTTAATTAAACACTGAGAATTTTTTCATAAATATAACTTGTAAAATAAGTAAAAAAACGTGCTTATAATAATTTTCGGAGCATACTTTGCGATTTTTCTTCTATCGAGGGAATTTCGTATAATTGCCGTTTCGAAATGAGGAATGTGTAGATATTATCTTCAAGAATAACTTAAATATTTTTAAGAGCTTTAAAACAAGTATTTAAGTAAAATATGTAACAAATCCTTCGACCAGGGTATACTTGATCGAAGAACAAATCGGTAGAAAGAAGATGAAGTTGAAGAGGAACTTGAAGATCTGTGAGCCGTAGAGTATAGACTCGCGTACAAAGAATGTTTCCAATTTTCTCTTATTAATGAATCGAAACAAAAATTTTCACTGAAATCTTGAAATTTGTAAGCAAGCACTAATACCCACCTACTTAATAATAAACCATATTATCATAATATTTTATGTAACATTTTTTTATATTTCAAGAAGGAATTATGTCATTCGTCCAAAGAAATCTCACTATATCAAAAACAATTCTCTTTCAAACTTTAAATTCAGGTAGATATTAGGTACTGTTGAGTGTTGTGTCGTCCGTTTTGAAAAAATTAACTTTATTTTTACCTGTCATTTTATATTTAAATTCATATTGATTCATTTCCGTCTAAGGACTCTTTTACTTTCAATTTAATGTGTGTGTCATATTTTATCTTTATTTTCTCACAACTAAATTGTCTTTTTATCATTTTGTCTATGCTTTTACGAGAAGCAAAAAGTACAATCATTTGTTAACTATTGTCCTCAATTCCTTGCAAATATTTAAACATTTCATGTCTAAAAGCCTTACAGTCAACATCTAAATCATTTCACTTTTATTGCAAGTTTATACGAACTATTTATACGCAATTAATCAACATAGCAGTATTTTAACACTAGTGTTTCATTCCGAGTATAACCTCAATCAGTACTGTGCGATCAACCCCTTTATTTTGGAAGACGAAAGAAGTCATACAAGGAGCTCGATTTACGACCCACTCCAGATTTCGAGAGACCTTCAAGGGACAGTCCTGGGTACAGGTACCATAATATTAAAAAGTTTAGTCCAGGTTAGCTTTCTAGTCCAAGTAAGGCTTGCTTGAATAGTAAAGTGGATACAGTCGATTTTCGAATCTGAAATCAGAACGTATAAACAAATTTACCGACAGATAAAATGCCTAACGGTTGGGTTAAAACGCTACTCTCAGTCAATTAAATTAATTTCACATTTGCGCGTAGTGACAATGAAAATATTTAATTGAAACATTATTTTCACTGATTCAAATCAACTTGTATACAGCATTCACAGCAATTCACACGCTTCGGTAATTTTACCGAATAGGTATCGAATGGTTTTGAGGTATACGCGTATAAACTGTTAGAATGACAGCAGTCGAAATTAAGGGCCCGCAACCCGAATTTCGACCGATTTCTTACATATCTCCCTTAAACATTTGAAGTTTTTAAGCTCTTAAAAAAATAATGTTATATTTGAAGATAATGTCTAGATGCTGCCCGCGCCGAAACGCAAATTATATGAAATTCCCTCGATAGAAAAAAATCGCAAAGTATGCTCCAAAAATTATTAAAAACAAGTTTGTTTCTATAATCTTATACATTATGTTTGTGGGAAAATTCACAATGTTTCTTTAAATGATACTTAAGATGCTCCCGCGAGATTTTTGCTTAAACATTTTCGTGTTTTATTAAACATTTTCGCAATTTTCGCCTCGATTTTGTCGCTGTAAATGTTAGCGCTCTCCTCTAAAATTGGTAATTTTGTATCTCTCCATCTTCTTCTTTTCGAGCTCGGTTGCGGAGCCTTAAGGAAATACAAAATACTAGCGAGTTCCCGGTATGCATTGCAATGCCACTCGAATAAATACATTATTTCTCCCTGCGCGTTCTTTCCCATTCGTCCCCGTTCCCGCGCCCGTTCCCTTCCTCCCGCATCTCCTTCTACCTTCACCGTGTCTCCTCCCTCCTTCTTTACCCCCTTCGACGATTCCCCTTCCCCTCCTTGCCGCTAAACTATATGAAATACACAAATTTTTCAAACAATTCGCCCGAAAATCTTTCCTGCTCACCTGCATGTATAGAAACACAACAACTCACTAGAGTTTCATCGCAACCGGATGAATAGTGTAGGAAATAATTTCATATCGCCAGAGCTCACTATTATATATGGAAACCATCACTGGCAAGCGCACATCAAATCTCCAAAGTTTCATGGCAACCGAATGAATGGTTGAGGAACGCATAAGGAACAAACAATGAAATATTCATTTTTGTATTAAGATTGGGAATATTGGCAGATGTATCATAATATTTAGTTCTATGTCTGGAGGAGAGGTTAAAAAAAACAAAAAAAAAATGAAGCATGCTGTACGAAAAACTGTGTTTGACTTTCGACGCAACTCTGATTACATATTACCTATAGTTATTGGTTTCGATCCATGGTTGGAAGAAAGATAATCTCATGGATTAACTACAAAAACCAAGATGTTAATCAGCAACCGAACGACTAATAAAGCCTTAACTCGCCTATCAATACACAGCAACATTTTAATTACTCAACCTCCCATCCCGCTCACGCAGTATGATTGCAACGCCGTAAAGGTAACACGAGAACTAATTGGAAAGTTTCTCTCGCTCCCGTCTTATGTTTCGACTTGGTCCATACACCACAGTACACTACACAGTTCGCCAGTTTGGTAATACCACCGAACAACCCACCGATAGAAGTGCTTTTGGTCATATCGGTGTATCCGAAGTGAAGTCAATTTTACCTTGTATTCAGTCCAGATCTATTCTAGAAGCCTCTGTAACCAGTCGCTACAATAGACATAAAATACAATACTACTTGAATCCATTGTAAAGTCCAATAAAGAAGAAAACGAACTTATGTTGTACTCATTATTATTGTGGGCTAGTAAGCCACATTAAAGAACATTACAATTAATAAAACGGAGACATTTTACATAGTTCCCGTGGGCACTCAGGGCTCATCGTGCTATTTCCCATTTTAACTAGTAGGTGATTAAGCTCACCAGGGTTGTTTGTCATTGAATATTCGGCTGTCTCCTGGTTTCATAATATGTATTCCCAGGTATTTGATACATCTTCTCACTCTCACCAGGGCTGAACCTCGGTGGCATGGGTGAATTGGAGTGTCTCCACCCTCTTCACATTTCCTTCGTCTTTCGGGGTTTTCCACTCCCAACAGATGCACGTGTCTCCAGAGGTGGCAGTCTCTCATTAGTCAGTAGTCCTACCAGTTATCTTACTGATTTTCTATCCATATTAAGTAGTTGCTTAGAACTCCAATTTTATCTTACTTTAAATAACTGTTCAATCATTTTCAAATATCGGATATCTTTCTTGGACAAATCTCAATTTAATTTGTCTATCTGGAGTAACATTTTATCATTTGTCTATCTTGTAACGTGTAACGTCTGGGCATTGATTTTCCCCCCATTTCTGTACGGTGAGGAAACATGGACACTTAGAGTCAGCTAAAGAAAACGGATAGTCTTCCTCGAAATGTGGTGACGGAGAAAAATTATAAAAAAGCTAGACGCCCAAATGTGTCTATCCTGGAAGAGTTAGGTATCCAAAATAGGCTTTCAATTTTCTGCTTACAACATATCTTAGGGTACTTGGAAACTGCTCGCCACACTGAGGACTCCAACTTAGAGAAACTCATAGTCACTGGCAAAGTGGATGGCAGAAGAAGCAGAGAAAGATCACCAATGCGCTGGAGTGACCTAGTATCACTGGCGTTTGGTACGTCAAAACGTAGCTCTCCACGCAGCGCAGGACCACGAAGAGTCCACCATGGAAATTGGAGTAGAGGTTACGATCCTCAGCAATGAGGAATCAACCTGAGAAGAAGAATCTGGAGTTCAAGGGTCAGAAAGTAAAACAAAGCTCTAGGTATTGCAGGTTACGAGTTTCCGGACACACTGATTTTTCAGGAAATATTAAGCTTACTTTGGACGCATGGAGACGCCCACAACACACTTCTAATGCTGTATCTCTTCAGAATACAGTTCAGCAGTTTGGCAATACGTTATTATCTCCCGTACGGTGTACAGTAGTTTAGTGCATCCGACATCTTTGTTAAACCGAGAGCCACAAGTCGGGATAAGGAAACGCTCCGTCGCGCCGTGTGATGCGGTCTGACTGAACACTGAACTGTCTGGAGTTACGGCCAAACAATTATTAGAATTAGAAGCGTCGGCGTTTGTGCTTAATGAACCCAAACTAAACGGGCATTAATTATGTAGATTGAAGATTGCGAACGAACAGCTAAGAATACCCTAGAACGTGCTGAATATTAAACTCGGATAGAAGTTGAAACTAACTTCGAATGGTTAGGAAGAAAGAAGTTAGTATAACCCGTGGGAATAAAAGAAATACAGGTAAGACTGTAGGAACAACTTCACTTTTAGCGGCAAGGTTCATATTATGCTGGCTAAAACAAATATCTAAACCTGAAAACCAACATGAAAATCACACCAATAAAAATTGAGTTCTCGCCGCTTAGAGCCTCTTTCGAAGTGCATTTGCGGTAAGATTTTAAAAGAAAGCCGCAAACCAAAAAGGTATATATTTTTAGTGTGCCTTATATCGCCCAAGATAGGCATAAAAATCGCTTGACAAACGGAGTCTAGAAGTCACGATTTCTAGCGCAAAAGTGGTTTTTATTTTGTTTTGTGAATAATTTTATGAGAAAGAATAAAGTTAATCATCGGAAATTGTCACAGCCATTTTTAGCCATAAAATTATTAAAAAGTTGTTTCATATATGCGATGAGATATTTGTAATGAAAAAACACATCTTTTTAGTAGTTTTCGCTTATATTTTGTTATAAAGCAATGGAAACGGAGGGAAAAGCTTCAATTTATCCAAAGCACATTTTTTTGTAGTTTTAATGTAAACGATTCGTAGTAAAGATTAATCGAAAAAAGTAATTTAGCATTAATCTTCGCCTGAAGGCTTTTTTATGAATGCAGCACATTAGTCCCAAATCTCCGGAGACATTGGCACTATGGTATCATAAATTGATACGAGGCTATTATATTCAGATAACGGGTCGTTTTCCCATGGGCGAATTCAGATACAGATTTGAACGACACGCTTGACAACATAGAGAATGCGAATTTAGCAAATTCGGAAAGCTGTGCAGTTATTTTTTTCATTACATAGTTTAAAAATCAAGTGTTTTCATTTTCAGTGGATATCTGAAATCTTATAACAAAAAAATATTTAACGGGTTGTATTTTTTTTTTACACCAACTCAAGTAGGTCTTAAGGAATATTATTTTCTCTTTGGGCCTATGTCATTTTGGGGATGCTGTGTGAAGGATCTTTTTTAGGAGGGGAAGGTGTTAACTTGGATATTGAAATGACTTATGTTGTGGGAGGAAGGAAACAGGTTATCGTTCCACAGCTGAGTTGTTGAACTCAAGAACGAGTCGTTTAAACAACCCGAACTCATGTGTGACAAATGTCAATCGTGTATAAATATTGGGCGCGTATTTGGAGTGTTTTCCGACTATGTACCGGTCCCGAAGGAATCAATGACGCTAATTCGTCTGAGCATCTTCCATTGAAATAAATGTAGAACAAGGACCGCATTCCCACCTGACAAGAGATTTTATCAAACGGATCGCTCGTTCCTGCCCAGAGTCAAGATATGAAAAATTATGTTCAACTTTTAACTCAACTCTGCGTATTACAGATAGTAACTGGTTTCGATCCGTGGTTGAAAGTAAGATACCCTCACGGATTATCTACAAAACCAAGATGTTAATCAGCCGAGTGTGAGACTCAGGAACAAATAGGTTGATTTTTGCCATAATCTCATTGTTTGGTCTCCGGCATTTTTTAACTGTCACCTTCTCTTCCCCCATTTTTTACAGCCTCAACATTACATAAATGGGGATTGGGGATACCCAAGATGCCATAGTTCATAGACTTACCGACAGTTGGGACTCTGAAAATAAATAGCTTAGTTGAGCGGTACTATTTGTCTCCGAGCGCTTATTTTCAACGGTACGATTAAGTTAATTATCGGAAATGGAAAAGCGAATATTTAACAGGATTAAATTGTTCCAAATTATTGACAGAAACGTAACTTAATTATGCTAAGGAAGAACGTGATGTATTAACGAAGAATTTAAATGTCTGGAGTTTTTTCTTCTCCTTTGTAAAAAGAACCAAATTCCAGGTCTCCCAAGCAATAAGTTTCTGAAAGCAATGATGTAAAAATATAATATAATGTCTTCTTTAATAATCCCAACTTGGCTTTTATATAGCTGTATTTTTAGTAATTTATTTTTAGGATTTAGACATCTTGGTTATTCTTTTAATATTATGGGTGAATTTTAATATACACAGTTGACCCTCGCTAATCCGGACCTCCGTTTCTTCTGTGCACGCTGTATTCCGGACGGGTGCGTGCGGGTCAAAACGTGTCAATATTCAATCATTTGCCGTCACTCATTAATTAACTTTTAGTTTTTTTTTTCATGTTAAGTGCACAAATTTCTTACATGTTTGAATTTTTTATAAGTTCATTTGTAGATACGTACGTACATATTCTTGTCTAAATTGACTTTAAAATTAAAAATGTGTTTTTTTCCTATTAAAAAATTGCATAATATAATCCGGACGCCTCGATAATTCGGAAGAGGTCTTGTTTTTCCCTATCCGTATTAGCGAGGCCCTACTGTAAATGCAATTATTACACATTCAAAAATATTTTTTTATATACGATACGTTACTATAAAAGCCCATAAATTGGTAAATCTTAGGTTTTACTAATAAATCTTAGGTTTTACTAATGAATCTTAGGTTTTACTAATAATTCTTAGGATTTAACAACGGACTTTTGCCATTAAAAGTTGGTAAATCCTCGAATTTACTGGAAAATCTTAAATTTACCCCAGTACGGGATTTCACAGTAACATATATAACTAAATGAAACAATTTAACTTTGTTTGAACCACTTTTATATTTGAGTAAATCCGACCGGTTTCAGAACGACCAAAGTTAAAAAAACAAACAAAGTTAAATTGTTTCATTTATCTATAATGGATAACCACAAAGTTATAGCTACATTCAAAAGTACATATATAACTGTTCCTTACGATACTTTTAACTAATTAATCACCAGTTCTTGTAATGTTTTTGATTATAGGTACTTTTTTGTCTGTATTTGTTTGTTTATTGTAATTTTTGTTAATTTTCATTTTATCGTGATGAAGAAACTATTTGATTAAATAAGTGGTATACAAAGTGATTTGTTTAAATTAAATAACAGGTGAGCAATGAAACGGGACGATTTAAAAAATCATAAACCATTCAATAAATCGTCTTTTATTGCTGAAAACATAATCTAAGAAAACACAATAGTTCATATTTTTAAATATTGTCCTCCATTCGTCGCACACATTCTTGCAGCCTCGTTGTAAAGTTCACCTCGCACGGACTAAACTTTCCCCATTTTGGTAATACGTTTTATGATAACTAACTTCCCGCTCTCTAGATTCGCAACGTTGATGGTACAAGTTCGCCTTCCTGTACTTTTTCTGCAGTGACATTCCCAAATCGTCCCGTTTCATTGGCTCACCTTGGGCAGCATTGCAACGAGGCTGCAAGAATGTGTGCGACAAAATTGAGACTACGTTTCGGAGACTATTTAAAAAAAAGAATGATTGTGTACATACACAATATTGCACTCTTCGTGTAGATTTTGTTTTCATCCCTAAATTTTACAAAAGATGATTGGTTGATTTTTTTTTTACATTTTAAAACCATCCCGTTTCATTGGTTCACCTGTTATATTATAATACCGGAATTTGTTGTTTTTCTCACGAATTAGTAAACATTTTCGCCTTCTTTTGAAATAACTTTGAGCTGAAGGTATTACCACTTCTTGCTTATGATACAATTGTTTTAAATTTTTTTAATCGTTTAATTATTCGACGTGTTGTCACGTTTCTCGATGTTTCCCGCGGTGGAGCTTCCAAATAACATGTTCTCTACATCACGATTTCTGTCGGTTGTTTGACGGGAACTTCAGGCTTTCGTTCCGGGAACTGAACTGACGCAAGCAGCAATCAATCCTCAAACCTCACTGCGTAAAAGCCTCCATGGCCGCGCGGGTCATAGTGTTAATCTTATTATAATATATGTAGCTCAATACTTTCACAGAACTGTTTTTGACTGGTGATGCACAATTGGATGTTGTTCCATTGTGTCCATTTGGTTGTTGCAACTATCCATATTTCTCGGAATTAATTCTCAGGCAGAAAAAGCTGCGTAAATGTTATTACGCCAGAGCTTTACCTCTGGTGAATTTGAATTTTATTGAGGCATACAAACAGAGTTTCTGCTCTATACACGTTGTTAAATTAAATGGCTTGAATATCGTCATCAACCAGTGGAAACCAGGTATCGTGCACGATAAAAAAATGAAGAACAGAATGAGCGCTTTTATTACTACCGTGACGATCCATACGATTACGGTACCGTGATGGCACAATAAAAGCATAAAACGCATGTTTTTTATCCTAATAATGCTGCTGCTCTTTCTTACACATTAAATAATAGCGAAATTAAAGATGAGACACACAATACACCTGTATCTGTTTCATCCAAAGTACTACTTTTTTCCTTTGAAGGAAATAGATATATCTTATTACGGCGACGGGAATTACGTTTCATTTTCTTTATACGTATGAGGGAGATGTATGATAATGATTGTATGTTTTCTTTGGGGGCGAAGACATACGTTCACCATTTGTCTCATTTTCGACTGTTGATATTTAGTGTGTGAGAAAGAGCTGTAATTATACGTTTAAGAATAAAAGCAAAACCATCAGCGCATTGACTTTTAACGTTTTTGAATTTTTAGAATTCATTCACACTTCAATATTATCCTTGTAACTATATTCCAAACTTTCAAAATTATCGTCACGGCTAGTACCTAGTATTGTAGGGGTCTAAGGTGACGTCACGGTGGGGTGTGTGAGAGAGATGCAAGAAAATACTTTTTTCCTATGGAGGAAACAGACCCACGTACATTGTGTACCTCATATTTTGAAAGAGCTGCAACATTATTGTGATAAGGAACGTATATTTATTTATTACCTTTTTTGTGCCGTCACAAAACCGTAATCGTGGATCGTCACGGTTATAATAAAAGCGCTCATTGTCCAGGAGTGCAACAACTTTATCAACCCAATCTGCTCATGTTTTTTGTTAACGATTAATAAATTATTTCCGCCTGATATGTATTACAAATATTCCAATTCTTTTTTATTATGTGGTATATGCTACCTACTCTGATAAAATTATCTTCTTTCTGATCGCTTTCATCCCGTACATAATCCATTTGCAGAGTGATACATCATCTACACTCTACACAATACAACACATCTCTCGATAACTTAAGATATATCAAGCGATACCTCGGTAATGGATTAAATTAATCAAATACAACAAAAGGTGCTCGAAAGTGCTCTTAACACATTCGATAGGTCATTAGATATTTCCTTATTACACCTACACGTATCTAGCACCGCTTCAATTTAGTATAATCACTTTTCCCCGGCATAAAACATGAGGAATGTTCGCGGCCGGGAGATTTATTCGATGTTATCAGCATAGTTTCAAGTGGCTCCGGGCTACTGCCTAGTGCCTGCTGCCCTGTATAATGTTCCACACGGCTCCATATTTTACAGGTGTAAATTTACGCTTAACTAGAGTAATGACCACCGTGATAGCGCGGTAGTTAGTGTTCAAGTTGAGTTCAGTTTCGTCAAGTTATTATGCAAGTTTGTTTTTAATTTATATCGATACTGTAAATATGAATGGTTTGAAAATATTAATAATAAGAAGTAAATCAGGAACCAAAGAGCCCGCTTTTGATATATGAACAGCCACATGATTTAAAAGTGATTAGACTGATTATGAATAGCAATGTCCTCGGAAATTCATTTAATATATAAATATTTTTTTTCTGTTAAAATAACTTTTATTCACATTAATGGGGAATGTGGGCCTCACTGGAAGTTTTGCCTGTGCTGAATTAATGGTTAAGAAGGCATAACCAGAGAAAACCGGAAATATGTAATTTTTAAATTAAATTTTTGACGTATTGACTCTTTTCCACAAAAAATTATAAATTGATTTCGAAAGATTGTTCTTTTATCTAGTAAACGCATGTTTTAAATTTTGAGAAAAAATGTTTATTTTTAGTATAATAAGGTTATACCATAGGTCGTTTGCAGATTTGTTAAATTTTCAAATAAGAAATCTTATTTTACAAGACATATTTCATACCATGTAAATGTACATTATTGTAAATCAATACGTTATCTAGTAAACGCATGTTTCAAAATTTTAATTTTACTTCAAATAAAATCATAAACAATTATGACGAAAATTTCTCTATTTTGTCTATATATTTACGGTCTTACAAATGAAATTTAAGATTTTTTTACATTCTTATTTTGCTTAGACATTATTGAAAAATGATAAATACTTATGTTCAAAACATAATTACAAAAAGTACGTAATTTTAATAGTTTTATCATCGCGCATTTCAGCATTTTTGGATGTAGGTACAAATTAAATCAAATTTGGAATGAAATGAAATGGATATTGAGTTATAATTTTTAAAAGCTGGTGCGGAGAATAATTAATATTTCTCATTGGAACTGCCCTGTACGATCGTAAGAACATCTTTTGACGAAATGTGAGTTTTCGGCCGCTGGCTGGTTAAAGGCCCTTAACGAAGTTGATAGTCTTTTGATAGCAAACACGTTCAATTAGACATGTAAGTAGATATAATAATTTTTTGTACTACATAGTTAGCATTCAAATTTTGGATTAATCGTTGAACCACAGAGGTAAGTATTATATAGATACTTTTAGGTATAGTTTTTGATTAGATGATCAGTCGATCCCCCGTTAGCACCCGGCATATTTTATAACGGCAGTCGGTTAATACGGTATACCCACTTGCACAAAATATACCTAGGGGTCCCGAAAGGGGTGTGCCGAGAAGATGTACCGCCGAATAACAAAAGTATAAAAAAAATTTCATTCAATTGCATCAAGGATTAAACTACTTGTATATATACTGCGTATAACAACATAGAATCAACGCTGTAAATAAATTCGTTTGATATCCAGACCATGTAAATAAGATACAGTTTGATATCCATATGAACTTATTATTTGGCGGCCACCTCCGGCCTCCAAAATACCTGAAAAAAACCCTCGACTCTGTGAAGTAACGGGCGGTCCGTTTGATAGATTCTCCCTTCTTAACATACAGATTGCAATCTTTAAAACAGGTGGAAATGCTATCCTTGTTCTAACGGTATTTCAATGGAAGATGCTCCGAGGAACTAGCGTCACTGATCCTCTCGGCACCGGTGCATTGTCGGGAAACACGCCAAACGCGCGCCCAACATATGTACACGGTTGACATTTGTCACATGAGAACGAGTCGCTTCTTCGACTCTTTCTTGAGTTCAACAGCTCGGCTGTGGAACGATTTGCCGGCCTCTGTGTTCCCTCCTTCCTTCAACATGGGTCTCAAGACCAATGTTCACTCCTTCCCCTCCTTAAAAAGACCCACCACACAGCATCACGGATGACATAGAACCTGAGGGAAATAAGTTAATGTAAAAAAAATTAATGTTACTTTTGAAGTCAATTTTAGGTTTAAAATCGGTATGCACAAAAGTTACTATGTTATAATTATTATAATTTCGGAGTTACCATAGTTTTTGTTATTTTCCTAGAGTGATACTTACTTGGAAACAAATATCACTGAACTGCGCTGTACAAAAAGTGAGGTTAACATGATTATAAAATACCCAGTGTTTTATTGCATTTTCATGGAAAGCAATAAATTATTACTCTATGCTTAGGGAACGTACCCATACTACGTAACCAACTTTTTGCCATTTTTAACCCCCCCCCCCAGTGACCACAAACCTAAGCCCGCCGTCGCTCATTTGTACCAAGCGTGACATTTTGAAGACCCCCCCCCTAAACGTGTCACGTAGTATGGGTACGTTCCCTTAGATGATTTAAGGCAATAAATATCTCTTTGTAAAAACCACAAATAATTAAGTATTTTATGTCAATAATATTTATTATGTGGTTTAAACAAATTGATTGTTTTATTAAACACTCTCAATTATTAGGGAGGTATTAATTAACATCAAGAAAAATATTATATATTCACCCTTAATTAAAAAAGATTTTTTACATAAAAATGTTTAACAAATATTTTTTTGTTAAATAATATCTAATAATAAAAAAATGTAACCTCACATAGCTAATTAATTATGCATCCAATTTTTTCTGAAATTATGTACCTACCTTTATAAAATGTCTTAAATTTATTCTATGATTTCAAATCGCTTAAAAAGTAAATCTCTAACTACCACAATGGTATACAATCCCTTTGTAATTATACACATTCATACATTTTCGCATACGCACTATTCTATACGCCAACTCTTGACATGAGCCAATCCAAACATTTAGTTCTTGTGATCGTTCCATGTCTTTCTTGGATATTCCCTATTTCTCATAATATCTCCGTCTAATCTCTGTACTTGTTGAAACCATCTGAGCGTCCCTTTCTTAATTTTGTTAATCCCGATTACATCGGTATTGCATACGTTTAGAATACCACATTCGTAATTCTGAAGCACTATCTTTTCATTCCTTTTTACACACATCTATCTCAGTTCGATAAGAATCTGGCCAGTCGTTGCTGACGACAAACAAGTATGTATCTATCTTCGATATCTTGTACATCTGAGCGTCCTTAATCAATCTTAATTAGAAATCTTAAATCGGTCTCGCATTTAAATCATATAAATATTGACACACTAATATACATAATTCTCAAACCTGAATATTTTAGAGATGACAACATAATGTTTTTATTATTTCAAAGACTCATATGTAAGCACCCCCCAGCTAATTTGTTGTTTCATTCGACGGCAGCAGAACAATGGAGTGTTTTAAAGTCCTGTTCAAACAGCAATGAGTGCCTCCCTCACTGTCCCCCACTCCCTCCTCCGCTATTGTCCTGTTGAGGACCCATTAAATCCTAAAAAGCCTCCGCCCTATTGAGTATGGTCCTCTGTGGGTGCATCTGTCAAAATTATTGGCCAGGGTTGCCAACACACTAGTTTGTATTATGAAATACATGTTAAAAATTTGCCTTCGAAGTTTTTGGTTCCAATAGTCACATCTACAACTATTATTCTTCTTCTTCCTTGGTCTCGATCTACCCATTTCTGAATATGGTGTCCCGGCAGTTTGTTCCTCGACAGTTGAATCTCTGAAATTATAATTATTATAATTTTTTGTGCATTATTTACCAATTTCAACCCTAAAATCAACTTCAAAAATACCCTTAATAATAAGTTGGTTTGGATACCAAACGAGTTTACTTACTGTAATGTAGAGTAATTAAGTATTTTATATGGAAAGAATACGATAGATGGCGGTAAGCATTTAGCTTGCGCCATAGCTCGCCAGATGGCATTGGCGTACAAGAAGCAGTATCAGACATAGACTTTACGAGCTCCCCAGGCAGGAGCCCAGAGATTTACCTATCACCGAATAGTAAACAGTCGTAGCTATCCAGCTAGGTTATTCAAGTAATAAACACATTTTATATAAAAGAACCTTAATTAATAATTAATATCTGCCGAGGAAAGGGCAGACACATAACACTTACAGTGTCGGTGTTTTGTACTATTACACTGGTTATACTATATTTTCCCTAAGCCGCCTCTACATATTGTACATGAGTATTCCGGGGACCAACTGTCGGGGATCAATTGTCATGGGGCCTCTGGATATAGGTCTCTTACCCTAAATTCCAATATTACCTTTTTTAGGGAAAAGCTTGCCATTTTAGACCCCGTAAATATCTCTTTTCTTCTGTTTTCCAGTTCAGTAGGATGCGTTTTATGTCATTATCATGATTTTGGACAAAACTACTGGTTTTTCTCATATTTTTCACATAATAGCTTTGGAACTTAAATTATTGCTGCGATACTGGTTAAACTTAGTACCGATTACTCTACTGGCAGTTTCTGATTATTGACCGAGTTTCCATGCCTATTATTAAATGCCAAGTTTGCAAAAGCAACAATGTTTTGAACATGTGCCAAATATTTCTTTGTTGTTCGTTTTTTGTGACTAATTTGTTCTCATTCTGGAGTTGGTTTTAACTTCGAACGTCTGCGCGATAAAATAATATAAATCAACAATTTTCAACATACAATAAATTATAACTGTAAAGCAGAAATCTGTTTTCTGAAGCACCATAACTCTAGAACATTGATCCTGGCGTCAACAAAAGAATACTTTTTAAATTTATAGGTCAATACTTTTATTAGTGCTCAACGTCATCTGCATCATGAACCATAGAATAAAATCATTTCAAATGCTGTCAAAAAGCCTCTGAAAAGCCGGATAATAAGTACTAGCCTAATATCCGTGTACAAAATTAATTTGTGATAATATTATTTTGTGATAAAACAAATTAACAACACAGACACGGAGATGCATTTTTTGTAACCTCCATATATTGTGAACTAATTTCGTAAGCTTTGTTTATTGTTTTACACACCAATTTCTTTGAACTAAAATAATCGGGTGTGGTCTCTTTGTACTTAACCAAAGGAAAACGTTACATCACTGAGATTAATCATTAGCTAAATACACAACAAGGAAAATAGATCATGATGTAACCTTTTAAGTGTCTGTGACAGAGTAGTGTCGTGCTCAAGGGGGCATACATTAATTATGAGCAGTTTTTCTTCCAATCTAGACCCCCTCCCCTTGGTGAGATAAATTTAAGCCACTTCGTATATTCTTTTCAAGTAACGTGAGATTTTTCTGGACCCCCCCCCCCCCTTTGAGCTCTGTAATTAATGTAATTAATGTTGTTTAGAACTAATATTTTTTTCCTTTTCCTCCTCACTAGGTTTTCCTGTTCCGAGGCGGACTGTATGTTGCTGAAAGGGTGTTGATTTTAATACATAATAAATGTTTTATTATCTTCCTTTTAGTAACAAACAGAGTTAGTGATATGCTTATTAGGATCTCCCTTTCTAAAGATTTCGTTCCCCTCCCCCCTTACCCCCCCGCTGAACTATATGAAATACAGACATTTTTCAAACAACTCGCGCGGCACCTATTGTAAATTTTTCATTCAAATTTCATAACGCCACAGCTTACCATCGTATTCAGAAACATTTGCTGGCGTGCGCACAATAACTCACCAAAGTTTCATCGCAATCGGATGAATGGTATAGGAAATAATAAGGGACAATTAAAAAAACATACATTTTTATATTATGTGTATAAATTTTATAGTGTTTTTCCGAAATAATTCAGTGTTTTTAGTGCAGTTGAATGGTTTTGCTTTCAGTCAGTATATTTTATATTTCTGATCTCCCTATTTTTGTGTCCAGCTTTTTATTTGAGATTTAAATGTTATAATGTTGTTGTGTTTAGTATAGTTTTCATTGTGGCATTTTGGGTTTTTATTAGTGGATTTAGCATTTTATCATTTGCACTGCCCCAACCGATAATTTCATATACTAACAGTCATCGGCAAAGAGCCATGTAGAAACTGAGACGAGCCATTTTTAAAACTTTCAAGTCTTTTTTAATGAAGTAATTCTTGACGGTTTCGAAAAAAATAACTTAATAATTATACTTAGCTAATTTATACTGTCATTTTAATGAAACAAAACAACAAGGGCGCTTTTCAAACAGAAACAGCTGAATAAACAAAACCGACTATTACTGAAAAAATGTCTTTATTATTTTCCATAATTTTGAGATGATATCGCGGCCCTAACAGTACCTACGGGACTAAAATGGGATGCGTTAAACCACTTGTTCGCCTTTTAAGCGTGGGTGTTTGTTTATAACAGGACTATTTACCTTGTTGAAACGGTTCAAATTCTCCAGTAGTCCTTTTTATTTTTGTTTTGGGATCGTTGGATCATAAATCTTAAGGTTCTGATGTTTTTCAATATACTCTTCCACTTCTTAACTGTAAAACATCCAATTAAGCATTCAAAAAATCCTAGATAATATCTAATAGGAATATATTATACTATTATCTTCTCTTTGGAATTGGAGATTTATTCGTATCATAATATATGAACCTTGTTTCAGTTCACTTGAAACAAATTTACATCATCAAATTTATTTAGGTCCAAACTAAAAGCCTACCTTTTTGGGTTCTCATACCCTTAATTTACCTATCTGAGAGTATTTTACTTGTATTGCCTATGATATGTCTTAATCACACTTTTTTTACTGAATTAAAATTACTCGAATCTTTACACATCAATCTGTCTTTTGACGAATCACATTTAGGAAGATCAAATCCCTTGTACTACTGTACCGCCCACCATTAAATGTTGATTTTACTTTCCGAAATACATTCATTAAAGAATAAATTATATATTAACTAGCAGACCCGGCCACACGTTGCTGTGGCTAACGAAACACAACGCCATTACCCAATCTTTATAAAATCCACACCACCCGCTTGCCAGCTGCCCGCTGCCTGAATTGAATATTTGAATTTATCGGCTTTTCTCTATATAAGCATGTATTATACATATAAACTTATTAACTCGCCACTAATTATACAATGCTTGCAATGCAACACTGGATATTTGAAAAGGGAAAATCAAATACCTACTTACTCTAGGACATCTATTTTCCAATTTCTTCCGTAGAACGAATTTCAAAAGTGACTATAATATAGTACGGCCCGCCAGCCGTTTTAAATCGCACAAAAATATGTTTTCTTTGAATTTCTCGGCTTTTCTCTAATATAATTTACATGTATTATACATATAAACATTCCTCTCCAATCACTCTATCTATTGGTGAAAACCGTATGAAAATCCGTTGCGTAGTTTAAAAGATTAACGCGCACATACATTTTGAGCGACTTCATTTTATAGGTACTACGTAATTATGATGATAATGATATTAAAATATATATATATATTTTTTTTTAACATGTGTTCACAATTATATCCTCTGCGTGCGAACTCTATCTAAATTTCTTTAAATAGACAATCAACAGTGTTAATCTCAAGCGGCCTCCCAGGTAAGTAGACAGCATCGCGTTCATTGGTCAAAACATTGTACATATATTTTCGTATCGGTGATACATCCACCGCGGTGGATGCAATTTTTAGCTATAAGTTGATTTAGCTTGTAGTTTTCTAGATCTTAGAAATATATTGTAAGTTTGTACAGCGCCCTTGAGGTGATTTTTCACAAAAACGGCACTTTGTAAATCATTTTTTTGTGTCGTTTAAATCGTTTCTTGTGTATTTATGTGTTTGGCTATTTTTAATGTTCGGCCTCTGTTTGTATCAATTATTTTTGTTTCTAATTGTTGTCTGATCAGATTAGTGATCTGTTGGGCATTATGGACTTGTTTATTGTTCGTTTAAGATCGATTCACTTTATTAACAGTCAGTATTGGAACGTTTTTGCCCGGAAAGCAAGAGGTCCTGGGTTCAAGTCCCAGCGGTGTCAATATCTTTTTCTGATTTTTCTGTTCTCAGATTTTCGACTGACTTTCGCTTATATTGTCTTCGCTTAATTAAATTTTTAATTTAGTTGCCTTTTTTAAAATTGGAACTGATTTGTCGAGAATTCAGACTATCTGTGATTTTCAGGGGTCTGCTCTAGTTTATTATTATAATACAACAAATAAATACAAAAATATCATTTTTTAACGACTAATTAAAACATTGTATCTACCTACATACAAAATATTATGGTGATTTTAAATATAGTAATGGTATTTCTAAGTCCTCTTTACTAGGGGTTTCTGTGCTGAGGCTGACGAAAGTTTATTTTATTTATCGTATATGTCGTCGTTGTATTATATATAATATATTAAAGATACATAATTATCTAACATCCTACAACTTTTGCACTCGAATATTCCTCGGTAATTCAAATTCATACAACCTAATTTTTTTAACCAGTTGTTGGTAAGAATTTCAGATAAAATAGAATGTTGAACTTATTGCATCAATTTAGCGAGCATACTCAAATTCGGGCGTTTTATGAATTTAATATTGAACATGCCTAATTCCCTCAAAGAGAGCGGGGTTCATCCAATCCATTAGCGGAATTAATTTGTTGCCTTTTTTAAAGTGTGTTTCCCTTCATTATCCCGCCCTCTAATTAGGCCCAAGTGGCATTAAAGACACCAGCAGAGTTACAAAATAATTCCACATTCCCCAGAGCTGAAATATTTGAGTAAATTTGAATAAATGTCTTTGTTTCCATACCGCCAGATGATAACAGATTCTTTGGAAGTTCCACAAAATACGCCTTAATATTTGCCATATTTTTACGACAGTTCCACCGCGACAAGGTTTATTTCAGTTTGCTTATCGTATTTTGTTTCCACACTTCAAAGATAATTTTTCGCTTTTCTCTCTTAACTGGAAATAGTTTCTCGTATACTTTTTCGAATGTGTTTATTGAATTTGAACATCGTTTTCGCCCTGCCTCACAAATCAAATTGCCTTCTTCTTCTTAGATGATATATCAAAGCAATTTTGTTCTGTTTTGTTTCTAACTTCTGTAGATAAATAGATGATGTTTTTTTTACTCAATGCTATTTCGAGTTTGAAAACCATTATAAAGTTCAGGGTATCCGTTTGTTCTCTTTTATTAGTTTCGTTTCCGCTGTCTTTAAGTACAAAATAAAAATACATATTATTTGTATGTATTTTTATTTTGTTAACTGAAAGTTTTGATTTGCTTTCAATTGCAGTTTGAACATTAATTTAATCTTATAGAATATCCTGCTCAGTGAGTGGTGTATTAGAATGGTATAGTGCAAACAGGAGTGGTAGTTTACTGGCAGAGACATGTTTCTTGAGTAATGCTCACGTCATCAGGGTTTACTTAAAACTAAATTAAAAAAGGAAACCGGGCGGTATTTTGTCCATAAAAACGTATTTACCCATTTTGTTCATACATGACAACTAGCGCGTGTGTAAGACTTCCTTTTTATTTAAAGTTACGTGTTATAGGAGTTAAAATCGTTAAAATTGCCTGATTCGAACGCCATCAACAGAAGTTCAGTAAAAAAACTAGACAATGTATTTTTTAAAAAAGGAAAACATGCAGACTGCATATTTTCTTAAAAAAAATCTTAAAAATCAGTTCAGTTTTGAAGGAGAAAAACGGGGAATACAAAACCTAGATTTTTACGATTTTATTTAGATATTACCAGCCTGGGGTGCAGCTGTCCCTTTCGCTCAGTATTCGGGGGAAAAGCGGCAGTGACAGCAACAGTTTTGTAAAATACCTATTATTTTAATTTCTTGACGACCGCGTTTTCTCTTCAAGAAGTAGTGGGTGAAGGAATGTGGGGAGGGAGGAGACGAGTGGAATATTTAACCCATCTAGATATTGTTTGCAAAGGGAAGTTCAAAGACTCCGCTGGTTCTGGATGAAAATATTGTGAGCGAAAAATATTTGCAATGACTTACACATTAACAACAGAAACATTTCGCGAAGTATATATAGATATATTTTTTTATAACTATTATAGAACTCCCGATGAAGTATTATGCATAGCTTTTTTAAGATATCCTCTCCTGATTGCCGGGCAGGGATTGTATGCAATCATATCTGATCCTTGAAAAAACAGAGTTCCGTGTATAATTATGTTAATACCCTGCCGGCGGCTGTAACTCTATACTTGATGGAAGCGAGCCGCGGGGAGTTTCCCGTGAATTAACCACGGCGATAAAAATTAATACAACCCATAATGTAATATTATTAAAGGTTTACTAGCTAAAGCCGGTAAACTCAGTGTTGTAATAATTACTGTGGAAGCCGCTGATTGATGCGAGGCGTTGCGTTGTAAGAAGATGTGAACAGATCTTCTTCGCGTTTTTGTATGAGTTTTGTCTCACCTTGGATTTATTCTTGGAAATTAGTGATCTGATGATTCGTTTTTTGATGCGTCGCTTCGTAATAACAGCTGGTTATGGGGATTATTTAAGGGTATTGTAATCTTAGCGTGGATTAAAATACCGATCTGCGGTTATCTAAAAAAAAAAATTATTCCGCTTTTAAATACAGGCAATTTCATCGTTACAATTAGATAATTTGTGGTTTTTGTGGAAAAGTATTTTTATTTAATTTAATAAATCAAAATCGTTTTTTGTAATAATATTATTATTCTGAGATCCGATTTGATTGTCGCGCTAAAGACATTAAATTATTACATTTTCAATCTATCATTCATAAAATCGAGAACTACTTTTTTTCCTAGAAAGATGGATAACGGCAGATCGATATTGTAACCTACGCTACGATTAGCATAACCTTAAATAATCCCCATAACCAGTTATGTTATATGACTACGCGGCGCATCAAAAAACTAATCAATCTCCACATCACTACTTTCCAAGAAATATACCATTATATTGTGTAGTTTTATAAGTCTACGTGCTGTAAGCATTTCTCATAGAAATTTGAGAGTTTTTGATTGATTTTTTTTTAAATTACACATAATTTGAATTTTCATATTTTCACTGGATATGTGCTTACCTATTGTGTTATTCAGATAAATCAATTCATCTCTAAATATGAACTTAATACGTTTTGGATTAATAAAATAAAATTTTAATTCTTCATTATCAACAAATTTACTTTGTGGCTTCATTTTTAACTATACGAATTACTTTGATTAAATTATAATTTGTGTATACCTAATTGTTTTTTATGATTCTCTTAACTAATTACTCACCACTATTTGTAATGTTTTTTTTGTCTATAGTGACTTATTTGTGTGTACTTGTTGGTCTTTTGTTATTTTTCTTAATTTTAATTTTATCCTCACGAAGAAACCAATGAGTTTAAAACATGTTGATAATTTTGATTAAATAAGTGGTTTATACAAAATAATTGGTTTTTATGTAATTAACATTTTTCTATTCACTCGTTATACCTCATCGTGTTGATTGATTTACCGTAACCACAGGTAAAAATCGTTGTATCACTATTAGCGAAGAGGCGTTTCGAAATCAGCTTATTTACGCGCTCCTTGTACAGTAGCTTGTGTCGCTCTCCATAGAGAGAAAAAATATGGCCTTATATTTAAACGCCCGGGGTCTCAAAAGTTTCCTATGATCTGTAGCTATTCGAAAACGTAATAATAAATGAAATTATAGTACACTATTAATTATAGCCCAAAGAACCCAAAAAAAAAAAAAAATTCTTAAACATATGTATGTGTTGGTTAAAAATATAAAAGGGGAAAATAACACTTTTTCTTAATAAAATCAGAATTCTTGTTGACTTGCTTGTATTCGTAAACTTGAACTTTTTTTTCATTTTTGTGAGTAATACGAATTTTTTAATAATAAACAAACGTTAAAAGGTTAAATAACTGAAATTTTTTTTTATTAAAAATTAAAAAAAAAAAAAATGGTTTTAGGTTTGTTTTCTGATTTTCAATGCATTTTAGCGGGCTAATAACCATTTAAAAAAAATTTAAATGCAGTTCTCATTTTCTTTGTAAGACGCAACTTTTGAGACCCCGGGCGTTTCTGAATTCAAAAGTTGAAATAATTGACACACCCTATTGTACAGAGTGAGTAATAAGTTGAAGTGTACTAATAATTCTTTCTTTTTTTATTTTCTTATTTATTTTGTAAACACAGGCAGATTCACAAGCTTCCTTAAGACTCAATTTGATTAAGCTGGACCACCCCAAATAAAGAGATTGCGGTGCCAAAAAAGGGGATGGCTTAATATAATTTTAAAATAATGATTAAATGTGAAGGAAGCTTTTGAAACCATTTATCTTAAAAGTTTAAACTTTTAATGTTCAGCACAAATGATTAACTCCTTTTCGAGAAGTTTACCCGCTGTGGGCTCGTTAATTCCTTTTTTAATAACCGTGTACCGAACCTAAGTGTTTCTGTTCTTAAAGCATGACCTTTTTGAGTTACATTGTATTTATGGAGTAGACCTTAAAATTGATCGTGCTTATTAACTTTGTGTACCTTCCATTTCAATTTAAGTTACGGGGGCGGGAAACTTTGGCCATTAAGGTACATCAGGGGTCACGTTCTCGGTACTTACCCGGAACCCATTGATCGTAAAATAATTATTATCAAAAGGGTTTAAATTATTTTCGAAGCATTGATTCAAAATTAATTTTAATATTATTTATTAATAATTTATGTTTCTTGTTTGTTGCAGGTAAGGTCCCGTTTTTCATACGTAGGAAAATGTTTTAGACCTAGACATTTATGAATGCCTATACTTCTGGTGTTTGGGCAGAATTGTGGATGTGTTTACGGATTTTGGTAAGTTTTTTAATACCCACATTAAGTAATATTTAGTTGTCTTTAGATCTCCAGAATTTTTTAAGGACATAGAAATGGAAAACGACACTTTTAAGAGCGTTTAACCAGCCAGCGGACGAAAATCCACATTTCGTCGAAAGTTGTTCTTACGATCGTGCAGGGCGGTTACAATGAGAAAGATTAATTATTCTCCGTACCAGCTTTTTTAAATTATAACTCAATATCGAATTTATTTCAATCCAAATTAGCTTTAATTTATACCTTCATCCAAAAATGCCGGAAAGCGTGATCATAAAACTATTAAAATAATGTACTTTTTGTAATAATTTTTTGATTATAAGTATTTATCATTATTCAATAATGTCTAAATTTAATAAGAATGTTAAAAAATCTGAAATATATTAGTTTGTAAGTGCGCAAATAAATACACAAATGGACCAATTTTCGTCAAGAAACACATGTACGTACATATTTTTTAATGATTTTATTGAAACTAAAATTAAAATTCTAAAACATGCGTTTGCTAGATAATGTATTGATTTATTTTACTGCATGATTATATTATTTGAAATGGGTGTGGTATAATACAAAATCTTTTTTGAAAATTTAATAAATCTCCCAACGACCTATGGAATAACCTTATTATACTAAAAATTAAAAATTTTTCTCAAAATTCATTACATGCGAATGCTAGATAAAAGAACAATCTTTCGAAATCCATTTATAATTTTTTGTGGAAAAGAGTCAATACGTCTAAAATCTGACGTATTTCCGGTTTTCTCCTGTAATGCCCTTTTAAGCGGAATGAGCTGTCTGCATCCGTCTTTCTTCTCTCATTTAATCCACACTTCAGCTCTGCCATAAGTTGTTTTGATAGTTTGTCTAGTCTATAGTTAGCAATAAAGTGAGGTCATTTTTCACAAAAATGCCGCTATACTAATCATCCATAAGACGTTCTTGTGTTACATCAGTTGGTACTGCTAGAAAAAGTTGATATGAAATAGAGCATAGTATAAAAAGGTCATTGGGGCAGTTATACGATTTTGTGACATGCTTACAAAATATAATTAACTGTCTGTGTGCAAGTGACGTTGAAAATGTCAATGGTCAATGCAGCATCTATAAATAGTTGAGTCGCTCTATTATTAGCGTGTTCTGACAGGCTTAAGTTCTTGTTATTATCTTAACTTGCCAGTCATAGTACAGCATAGAAAGAAGAAAGAAAGGAAGAATGGTAAGATTACATAAGTAAACAAATCAAAAGAATAATAATAAACACTAGTACAAATTTGATGAAAGTAGTGAAGAAGAAATAAACAAAAAAACTGTCGTGTTGTGACCTCTTCAAAATATTTACTTCCAACGTGTTTAATTATTGCAGCTTAAAACTTCAGAAGAGGCAAATTAAAAATATCGGTAACTTCAGCATAAAAGTTACTCTTTGTGTGTAATTTATGTTTATAACAGAACTATAACCTTAGACCATAGTATAATTGTCACAATAAAACATACTAGAGAACCTTGATCTATTGGTAGGAACATGAAACAATCAACTGTCATATATCAAGGCTATCCAACTGATAAATTACAATTTTATATAAAAATATAAGATCAAAAATTCCCTAAGCACTGCTTAAAGTAAAAATAATTAAATTTCTATTTTCTTTCTCCCCAGAACATTTCTTTAGGAGCTACATGGTCCCACTAGCTTCAAACGTTATAACACGTATACCGAATTCAATTCATACTATTCTATGTCCACAGTTCATAGATAACATTGAACTTCAAGTCGGCAAAATGTGGCTGGTCGGAGGCTGCAGTAGTTGGCTCAGAGCCCCACAAGCTTTTAATGTTGACTAGGTTGGTACGAGTGCCATAATAATTTGGCACTCCTCGGAGTATAATACAGTTCAGTGAATTCTCACAACCTTATATTGTGAGAAAAACGTCTATGGGATCAATGGCTCCCAAACTAAAGGACATGATCATTGATCTAGTCTTAAAGTCGTCTCTGATTTGCAACACATTAGAATCTAAAACTTTATTTCATTTTCTTGTAATAACTTAGTTGTGGTAGTTATCTTTTTTATTTTATGTGCCTTATTCCTGTTTCGTTTGGATTAATTAGTATTTCATCTTCTTCAATGATTAAAACTTTCGTACTTCTTGAAATTGGATGTCATAAAGGCTTCGACTTGTAGATTTTATCCTGGAATAACTCAGAAGAACCGTACTTTTACCGGTTCTTTCATTTTTTGGTTCTTCCAATTTTAAGTTAGCTGAACTTGTATGTGGAGCCTTTTATGAAGTTTAATTTCGTGATTTAAGTACCATTTCGCTGAGAGTTAAAGTATGTATTTTTTTAAAAGTTTTCTTTACTCATTGAATTCTGATTTTAGGATTTGGGGATTTTTCGACCACCATGCTAGGCCCATGGTGGACGATTGAACGCGAAGTGTCGAAGACGAGTGTTTGGGAGGATTTCTGTTCTTTGGACTTCAAAAGTAACCAGTTAATTGCCTTTCGAGCAACGAATTTTCCCTCCATAAACGAAGAGGTTTATCGTATAATTGTTTTCGTATCATTTAAAACATTAATAAATCCCGCCAAATTTCATTTTAATAAGAACAGCGTTTTTTTAAGTTACCAATAATTTTTAGGCCTGAGAATTATATTTTACCAAAGCTATTAACATTTCCACAAGAAAGTAACTGGCCAATTTGCACATGACTGTTTTCACCAGCAAGAGCACTATACAAAAAATGTCAACTACTAAAGTACATCTAAATAATAATTTGTAACTACACAGTATCCGATTACTTGTGACAAACGACTTTTACCTATAATTTCATCCACCATTTTGTCATAAATTTCACGTAACGGCTTGTTTTCAGCCTTGTCACCATGATTCTGTTTTCACAATCTGCTTCAATATTTTATTTCACTAATCTACGAAGTACGCCTTTCGCCTTCACAAAATAATGTTTTCTGAGTAATCTGTTTTAAAATTTTGGTACTTATGTATATTTTTCATTATTTCATTCGTGACAGTTAATCTCACAAGGTTTTCACCATTCACAGCATGTCAGTCTGTGACATCTCTAAATATATAAACACCAGTCTTAGTTTATTTTACAACGCTAATATTTCAAGGTAGATTAATTTAACAATTATTTTATATCTGCGTAAGCATCCCTGACATGAGTGACGCTGTAGAAAATAGCTATGACAGCTATATATTTGTAAAAATATTTTTATTTAATTTTTAAACATTAGATTAAACATTAAATCGGATATGCATATATATTGTTTGGTAAATGATAACAAGTACTTATTTGAGAATCACTGGTTCAGGGTAAAGGAATCTTAGACAGGTTGGATTGTGTCCAAATTATTATAGTCTGGTCTAGTGCTTGCTTTAACGGTTACCGCATCCTACTTTACTTTATATCCAACAAATACGGTTTAGTGTTCCCTCGGTGTTCTCTTGTATTGCTGTTTTTAAAGCGGAATGTGTTTCGTCCCAGTGTTCACCAATCAATTAAAACTACAATTGCTCCGTTGATTTTTTGTCACTTCATTTATGATGTAAATTGTCTACTAAAAGTAAATATTTCATCAAATAATGTTATTTGGTTTGATTTTTTTGGTGAATGCTGATCGATTTATCCAGAAAATCTCTGCAAATCAACCTGCAAGCAAACAGTAAATAATGCAAACAGCAAACAATATGAAACATTCACAGCGTTGCAAGAAAAAATTCTATTCATCTTAAGAGCGTTTAACCAGCCAGCGGACGAAAATCCACATTTCGTCGAAAGTTGTTCTTACGATCGTGCAGGGCGGTTACAATGAGAAAGATTAATTATTCTCCGTACCAGCTTTTTTAAATTATAACTCAATATCGAATTTATTTCAATTCAAATTAGCTTTAATTTATACCTTCATCCAAAAATGCTGAAAGGCGTGATGATAAAACTATTAAAATAATGTACTTTTTGTAGTTATTTTTTGATTATAAGTATTTATTATTTTTCAATAATGTCTAAATTTAATAAGAATGTTAAAAAAATCTGAAATATATTAGTTTGTAAGTGCGCAAATAAATACACAAACGGACCAATTTTCGCCAAGAAACACATGTACGTACATTTTTTTTAATGATTTTATTGAAACTAAAATTAAAATTCTAAAACATACGTTTGCTAGATAATGTATTGATTTATTTTACTGCATGATTTTATTATTTGAAATGGGTGTGGTATAATACAAAAACTTTTTTGAAAATTGAACAAATCTGCCAACGACCTATGGAATAACCTTATTTTACTAAAAATTAAAAAATTTTCTCAAAATTTATTACATACGAATGCTAGATAAAAGAACAATCTTTCGAAATCCATTTATAATTTTATGTGGAAAAGAGTCAATACGTCTAAAAACTTTTTTGAAAATGACGTATTTCCGGTTTATCTGGTAATGCCCTCTTAATAGACTTAGTAGGCTGAAGTAACCCAAAAACAATGTAACAAAAGACAGAGTATTATTGATATACTATAAAATTCACCAAGTTTTTGCAACTAGGTTTTGGAAAGATCGATAAGAGACATCAGATTGGCAAAAAATTTTTTTTTTGAAATACGCAATTCACCCTGAAAAGAGTGCTTTGTGATGTCTAAACGCTGATGCTTCTAGGAGTCATGAAATGAGACTCCGGAACAATGAGGAAATAGACTTCACACTGATGCAACTGGGAAACCCTCACAAAGAGAACAAGGAATACCACAATAAAGGCAAAACAGATTGGCTACACATTGATTCCGACATGAAAGCTCTACTAAGACAATACCATCGGCTTTTGAAATCCCAAGCTATCGCAATCGTAGCTTGCTAGAATTTGATATTCCTCGCTTCGACAACACTGGCTATTCATGCTGTAGACCAGAGGTGGACAATATTAACGGTGGCGTGATCTTTTTTTAACCCCTCGGGCTAATTTGTTCGCTTTTCGGAATAACTTACAATGTAGGTCTTATAGACATTGTTGTATCTCCTTTATTATCATAATGGAAAATATAATCTGAACCGTGTTAGAAAGAGAAAATACCACTCCTCGTGTTAAAATCTAAAAGTAAACCACAAAAGAAGTTAAATGTACACATTTTAAAAATCAAAGTTTCGTATCGCAATTTGAAAGAAAAAAATGAAACTTTGGGAAGTTTTATTAAGTAATTATTTTTCTAGGGAATGACAAAAAGTTAGGTGACAATAATGTTTATAATATATTTTTCTAGTAAAATATTAATTTTAGTTTAAAAAACGTAAGGTGAGCCATTTTTAAAACTTTTTTATGTTTACATTTTCAAAAAATTTATTTCAAATTATACCTACATTATGAAAGTGTATTCCATCACCCCTCAAAAAGATTTTTTAGTTTTCGGATATGCTCAAAAATATTCCATTTATTTGGACTTTTATTGCAAAGCGGAAATATTTTGACCCTCTGACAAAATATGGCTGAGGCCTGAGGGTTTGAAATATTTTCTTCACATCTCACCTGGTGTTTCTCCAAGTGTCAGGCGGTTAAAAAAAAACTATTTTGGTCTCTTTTTCCACGAAATGACTTTATCGGCTTTGGTACTCTCCTTGAAATATTTTCTGAAACTATGAATCTATATTTGACTTGCAGTTGTTTTTATCCACGCACCCGATCCACCACCCGAATGTTTTCGATCAACCGTTTACCCACCTCTGCTATAAATAGAATATGGACTATTTTAAAATGTTACTAAATCTTACTTAGTTCATCTTTTCATATCATCGCTGCATGACCATGTAGAGACATAGTAATTACTACTTTAATAGCATCTTAGAACAAAAACACTATTCAACAGTTTTATGACGTTGTGTGGACGTTAATTTATGACGAGTCAATGCTTGGATCTTTGTGGCCAATAAAATTAAATCAATGAAACCATAATGTGACCATATATAAAATGACGAAATATTTTTCACTTTGAGTCTGTTATATCGATTTAGATAAATTTAGACACCAACGTTAATTTATGATAATTATCATTGGTTTTATACCGCAAACAGCTATACAGTCTCGAGATATCAGGTAACACTGTCTGTAGAAGGTTTCTTGGACGATTCGGGTCGCGTTGATAAAGAAAGCCTTTTTATTATTGGAGTGTCGCATTCGAATTATTTATATGTAGTTCATCTATCTTAATGTTCTCGTTGTGTCGGTTTCCTTTAGAAAGCTTTTTTGTCATTGAACAGTTCACAGTTACAACGGCTTTTGTTTCAGTGGATACTTTTTGTAAGGGTTTTGTGTTTCTTACTTTATTTTTATTGAAAGCAATCAGTCCGCACTGGTTTCTTTCTCGTATTTTAAATGTATATTCCGATGGAGTTCAGAGCATTGAACTCTCGGTACGTTGAGATAAACCTGGTTTTTCGATTAAACCACTTAAATCTAAACGATGTGCACTGAATATGTGCACAAAGTAATTTCCCCGCTATCAGACAAATTCCCGGTTCAAAATTTGCTATAAAACCCTGCTAAAATTTGAAGTAAAACAGCACTGAACCGCTTTTTTAGTGCCATCTGAATACGGCTTTACACAATCTTATTGCAATTGTCTCGGTCTGAAATAAAAAAAAATAATATAGCACGAAATATTGCACCTTTTCTTTTACGTAATATATTTAATTTATTGCGTGTGTGTTATTTAATTTATTGCGTGTGTGTTGAAAACTTTGTATATATGATCGAATTACGTATGAGGAGATCCCAAAAACATAAGGCCGATATACACGTAATGAATAAGATTCTGAAAGGAACCCTTATATGGGTTGAACACGTAAACCGAAAAGTCTAAGAAAGGAGTGTCAGAAAATACATGACTCGCAAGTTGATGGAATAAGATATCGAGGACGTACGAATAATGGAATAATGTGTGATTAACCTTTTGAGTTGGGCCACGTCACACATAAGAGTGTCAGGGTAAATAATATGCCAGGATGGGGGTGCGTTGCGTTCTTTTGTCTCTTTCTACTTCTTTTGGGAAATTGTTTTACAATTTGGAAGACGGTTTTGGGTTCCGCTGCCCCGGGAACCATTTATTGAACAGCCAACACCCCAAGTGCTTCGCTACGTTTGGTAATTTAGCAGTGGTGCCCGGGTTCATGGGGTGAGGACTGTACTCGTCTTGGTGGCGACTGCGTAAAAAGACCCTCCACACAGTCCCCAAAGATAACATAGGCCCTGTAGGGAATTATTTTTCTCGGGGCCTCCTACGTAGAGCTAATGTTCACTTTTAAATAGCATCCACCAAAAATCTATTCATTTGAAATTATCATATAAAAAAATTCACAGGTGAAGAAAATAGCTAGGAAACCAAATTTACAAAAAAGTCCGAAAACAGAAAGTCATACAAAAACTTTAAACTTTTAATAAGGTAGGGAAAAATATAAAGGTGTTCCAATAAATAAAACCAGTGTATATAACGTTAAATAATATTTATACTTATTTTTAATAACTTTATTGTGTAAGTCTAATATAAACATGCACTCAATTCACACGCGGTAGAAGTGAAACCTTCAGAAAACTAAAGTGGACAAGAGTGGGGAGACTACTAAGCACTTTTTTTCAATGTGAAGGATGATTTTTCCATATTTTTCTCGTCGAATTTCATTGCAATTTTTCCTATACATTTGCTCATCTTATTAGTATTTGTGTTTTCTTCTTCCGAGTCGCCCGATGTCGCTTTCTTTTGTGTTTTCTTTGCCTGTTCATTTTGGAGTGGTGTAAAGATTGGATATTGATCTTACAAAAATAAAAATATATTTATTTTTGGATTTAAAATTAAAATTCGATCCTTGGTCGGCTAAATGTTTGCAAAGGTTCGTCAGACACTTTTATACCACTACACCAAAGGAGACTTGCGTGGGACGGTGGATTTATAGTATTACTAGCCGGTACCCGGCATGCGTTGCTATGCCATTTAATAAAGAAATTGTTTCTCCCTGCGTGTCTTTTCCCATTCGTCCCGTTATCCTCCCACCCCATTCCTCTCCCGCGTCTTCTTCCCCTCTTGCGTTTCCACTCCGCCTCCTCCACCTTCCCTCTCCCCACTCCACTCCCCCCCCTTCCCCCGTCCCGCAAACCCCCCTCCCGAGTTCCCTTCCCCCCTCTAAGGTTCCCCCCCCCCTTCCTTATTTCCCCTCTCCCCCCTCTCCATTGTTTCATGAATTAATTCCCGGTACATTTATTTTTCAAACAGCTCGCGTACCACCTATTTCAATTTTCGTAATGCCAGAGCTCACCAGTAGTTTTATACAAACCTTGTCCTGACAATAACGAACACAACAATAAAAGAATTATCGAATTTGGTGCAGACGTTCGGAAGTTATACGCGTACATACATTTCGGCGATTCATTTTTATTAATATAATATTTATTTATTTATTTATCTATAAAAGGTATGTTTACATAACATTATTCGATGCCTGTCTCACTAGGGAATACCTGTGTTGAGACAGGCGTAGAGGTACATAAATGAGTATCATACATAAGAATATTTAATTACAACATGAGAATATTTAAGGTAAGATACATACTGATTTATACAATTCAAACAGAAAGATGATTAAGATTGAGGGTTAATATCATAAAGAGAGCATTATATAGGTGAAGGAAGAGATGAATAAAGTAGTAAATCCTTTCGAGTCTATATAGGAAGTTATATTATACATATAGGATTTTACTATTTTAAGTTCTTTAATAAGGGTAAGGACATACGTGAGATGGTAATTCTGTCTATTTGTACTCTATTTTACAGATGTTAGCAGTAGTGTGGCGTCCAATACTTATAATCCATTTCTTTAAATCTTGTTTGTATTTGGTCTTTGATTCGGTTTGTCTAATCGTGGCTGGAAGTGTATTGTATAGTTTGCAAGCTATGTATTTAAAGTGTTTTTGTCCAAAGGTGGTTTTAGAAAAGGGAGTTTGGAGAAGTTCTTTATTTTTGGCTCGTGTATTGTGTATCATTTGTGTTGGTTTGTATAGGATTTTGTTGTTTTTATGTAAATAAAGTAAGATGGATTTTGCGTAGAGCTGTTTAATGTCCATAACGTTGAAAGTATTGAAGATCGTATCAGTGCTGGTAGTGAGAGGAAGTTTAAGAATTATTTTTATTATTAGTTTTTGTGCTTTAATGATGGGTTCGAGGGCATTATAATAAGTGTTACCCCAAGCTAAAATTCCGTATTCGATGTGAGATTGGCACAGTGAGTAATACACTGTTTTTAAAAGTTGTAGGTTAAGGAAATTGCGCGTTTGTTTGAAAAAGTAAATAGATTTGCGGATTTTGTTTGTAGTGTTAAGTATATGTTGCTTCCAATTTAGGTGTGTATCAAAAGTTAATCCTAAATATTTGATAGTTGCTATATATTATTATTATATATTATATTACTATTATATATTATAATATTAATTATAATATATAATATATATTATTAATATTAATTAATATTAATATTAATTAATATATATAGAAGAGAAGATATAGATATTGCAACCGAGTACCCGTGAAATAAATAAATATTTTATTGATATCTCATTCTCTCGCAGGCTCAATCCCATAGATGTACGTGTTTGTCTCTTTTTAGTGTGGCTCGCTTCCGTTTCATTGAGTTTCAAATCACAACGGTGCTAAAGAAGTTTTCGTTCAAAAAAACTTAAATTGATATTCTGCTTCCCATTGAGTCTATGGTCCGCGGAGAGATGCAAAGGCTGTGCCACGCTTATTGCTTAGCCTATTGAAATATTTGGACCGTGCAATCCATTTTTCACAATATCTAGACGTGTGAGATAAATTATTATTATTGAATTTCACAGCAATATTGAGCTTGCAGTTTCCGCCTCATATTTCCAACCGACCTGAACGAGGTCAGCGACAAATTAATCTCCATGCATTATTTTGCATTAAGCGACAGTCTCCCACACTTAATTTTTAATTTAATGCTATTACCAAACTTTGAAATGGTCTTTTAATCTGCTTTATTATTCCCGGGCGAAGTAGTCGCTTTACGACATCATCTTCCACAGTCTATCTCCACCCACTTCCCACTAATTCATTAGAGAACCACACTGACCGTAGTATGGCATAGTGTACGAGTATGGCAGGGGTAGCCAACTTGCTTATTACATCTTTCTATTTTTCATATATAAAATTAGTAATGTACCGCTGTAATAATACTCGGATAATAAATTATGTACTGCCACTTTTGTGAAATATCACTCAAGGGCGCTTAACCCCTTAGGCTTCGACCATATTGTGTCAATAGGAGGGCTTTGAAACAAAGAATGGACGGTTACCTTGAGAGTGTTTTCTCTTGGGCTAAAAATAATCTCGTTGAATTTAATGTTTCAAAGATCCAATCTTGTCTGATTACGTCTAAAAGGGATCGAAATGAAAATCTAGTATCTTTCAACGGTAGCAATCTTCCGAACAGGCCCTCCATTGATATGCTTGGTGTAACCCTAAGTGACCAGCTCAGGTATTGGGGCTCCATCGAAGCCAGAGTAAAGTTAGCCTCCCAAAAACTGGGCATACTGTACAGGGCCCGCAGATACTTTAATAGTACAAAACTGCTAACCCTGTACAAATCACAAGTGCGCCCCACGGTTGAATTTGGCAGCCACCTCTGGTTTGGAGCTCCAAAATTCCTGAATAATACCCTCGACTCTTGTGCAAAAACGGGCGATCCGCTTAATAGATTCTCCCATCTTAACAGACGTATTGCAATCTTTATAGCACAGGCGTCGGGTGGTAATGCTATCCTTGTTCTACCGGTATTACAATGGAAAATGCTCCGAGGAACTAGCGTCATTGATCCCTTCGGAGAGTCGGGAAACACGCCAAACGCGTGCCCAACATTTGTACACGTTTGACATTTGTCACATGAGAACGGGTCGTTTTTTCGACTCGTTCTTGTGTTCAACAGCTCGGCTGTGGAATGATTTGCCGGCCTCTGTGTTTCCTCCTTCCTACAACATGGGTCTCTTCAAGACCAATGTTCATTCCTTCCTCTCCTCAAAAAAACCCTCTACACAGCATCTCAGATGACATAGGTTCTGAGGGAAATTATTTTCCTCAGGGCCTCCTATGTGGAGCTAATGAAAAAAAAAGAAAGTATTTCCGCTTTGCATTAAAATCCAAATAAATGGAATATTTGTGAACGTGTCCGAAAACTAAAAACTGTTTTTGAAAGGTAATGAAATAGGCTTTCAAATTTTATAATTAAAAATAACCATGCAAACTTTAAAACGTCTTAAAATGGAACAACATAAGTTTTTTCTAACAATATTTCTGGTAATGAAAGAAAACGCCCACGTATTTTATTATACGAATATATTATGTACGTTATTATCACCTCACATTTTTGTGCATCATGTAAAAATAATTTTAAAAAAAATCCCAAATTTTTTTCGATTGCGATCTGAAACTTCGATTTCATAAAGGTGTATATTTAACTTATTTTATGGTTAATTTTTAGATTTGAATATAAAGCGTGGTGTTTCCGCTTTCCACCGTTTATATCATATTTATCACTGTGATAGTAATGGAACCAACGATTTCAATGAGACCTATCTGGGTTGTTCCGGAAACGAAAAACAAATTAGCTTGAGGAGTTAACAAGGCTAGGAAGTAGCAAAAACAACGCCTAAAATTACAAACAAATCTTAAAAACTCCCTACTCAGTTTTAAATTCATACAACATTAGATATATATGTAATAACTAAAAACTAGCTGCTTTCTTTTCTTAGTCGACTTTAAAAATATTAAATACCAAAAGAACTCTCCGAATTGCTTTGACATGTGACATTGCCAAATTGATTTGATATGTAACACATGACATGACACACAAAACAGAACACAAGTATCATGAAGCAAATCAGCAATTTTAACATTTCATTTACAAAAAACTGGATCTAATACAACGGTTGACATTGCATAACTTGATTGCAATAAGGTAAGCGTGAGAAGTAACATTAAAAATGTCAAATTACGAATACGGCCATGATCAAAACTTGATTCGTGTTCGACCAGTTGGCCATCCCTGGTTTATAGCGCATTACAGTGCCGATTAGTTGACAAATAAAGATCGATACAAACTACAATCCACTGCGGCGGATAAAATCCAATAAAAGTTCTCTTCCCAACACTTAAACTGAGCCATCAAGCCATTAATTAAAAACTTCTGATAACCGGCCACATCCTCATTAACTCGCATTCATTTCTTTATTCAACCACTATTAAATTGTTTATGAACACCTATAAACAAAAATAGATTATTTTGTGGGAATTTTTTTAATGCGTTTAGCTCTAAAATATTTGCTCCAGGAGGATTTAAAAAGACACCAACTAGGTTGCAAGGATTCCAGATACTAATATCTACAGCCTGTAGGTATGTCGGACGAATATCTACAGCTCATATGTTGAACTATAATATCTACGAACTTCAGTGTTGACTAATATCTACAGAGCTAATGTCGGACGAATATCTATGACGGTCCCAGTGTTGACTAATACCTGCAGAGCGTAGGTAATATCTATGCGTACTAATATCTACTTGACTAATATCTACAGAGCGTAGGTTGGACTAATCAGCTTAATGTGTCCAATAGTCCGATATTAGGGATTTTTACATACATACTTATATAAATTAAGCTTTTTAAACTGCGTACGCAATTTTACGTTATTGCAATATGCTATACATAATTGCAAATCCAACCTCTGCCAGTGCTGTAGATATTCGTCAACACTTTGGTTCTCATAGATATTAGTCAACAGTTTGAGCTGTAGATATTCGTCAACACTTTGGTTCTCTTAGATATTAGTTCGATTTTTTCAGTTTTTGGAATTAATGTAGATATTAGCAGACGCCTCCGGTTGCAAGTAAATTCGTGTAGAATGTTGTAAAAAAATATGAAAAAAATTGGTTGCAGATAATTAAAATAATTATGAAATGCAAATATGACGTCGAAAAAATCAGGTCACAATGGCCGAGTGGTTATTAAATAAAACCGAGATCTTTGGTTCGATTGCCAGTTGCAACCGTTTCCATTTTATTTGTCTGTTTTCGTGTTCTGTTTCATGCTTTGTTTAGGTTTACTGGTATTATCTTCTTCTCCAAGATTAAACATAATATTTATACTTTTTAACTTTGTATTGTGAAATGACCTTAATTAAGTTCCTATCTATGCTATAATTAAGAGGGCATTACCAGAGAAAACCGGAAATACGTCATTTTCAAAAAAGATTTTAGACGTATTGACTCTTTTCCACAAAAAATTATAAATGGATTTCGAAAGATTGTTCTTTTATCTAGCATTCGTATGTAAT